>JAVIAB010000073.1:106344635-106944635 GCA_032433765.1 Megaustenia siamemsis | reverse complement strand
AGTTTCAAACATGTAAATAAAATATTAATAGTATAAATAACATACATAAAATAATGTATAAATGATATAAATATGATATGTGTGTGTGTAACATACGTAGATGTAACTAAAGTGTACATTTTCATCGTCGTCATCACCTTCGTCGTCTTCATTCAACTCTCCTTCAGGAACAAGGCTATCATACAGGGCTTTGGCTTTAGTCTTAATCATATTGGTATCGAGACTAATCTTCTTTTCCCGACAGTCCAATATCCACACTGATAAGGCATTCTCCATTTTCACAATTCGCTTATTACGAGAAGTCACAACTCGCTTACTGTCCTTGGAGAACGATATCGAGGCAGTTTTACGGATATTCATTTTATCTTTTTTTATGTAGCAAACCGTCGATTCGTTCAATCCGTAATGGTGTGCAACAGACGCATAGCTATGGCCTGACTTAAGCATGTCCAATAAATTAACTTTCTCATTCAGAGTCATCATTTTTCTCTTCTTCTTGGGTTCACTAGAGGATTTAGAGGGTGGAGGACGTCTAGGAGCCATTTTCAAGGGCTATTTTGCACAAAAAGACACAAGAGAACAGTAAAAGTTAGCACACCTCGAGACTAAGCATCATTCAAGCATTGATTTGAATGAGCGCAGTCGTCTTCACTGGGTATGAGAGTGAATGTGGGGGAAACGTCTTGGCCAATCAGCTTGCGAGATTCCTGAGTCGGAAGGGATATCAAATGGTGGGATGCTAGCAGCCAATCAGAGACGTGGATTTTGAATTGTGTGGGCACTCCCTGCCTTCTGCTGGCATGCGGGCAACTTTCGCACCATAATTCTTAAATTTTGAATTTTTGAACAATCAGTATTGTACTGAGGCCGCGATAAATGAACCGCAAAGTAGCAAGGGATGACTATATAGGTGCATTCACTGACATAATGAATGTATAGGTGCATATGTCACAAACATAAGAGAATCAATGCTAAAATCATATTTTAAAATGTACAGTGAGTATTTCTCTGTGAGTTACGAAATGAAAAATGATGGACTTTGATCTTGATTGAAGTGAATACCTAGAATGTTTTAGCTTGCTTTCGCTAACATAGTCAGACATGGTCACTGTTTGACTTACAATGAAAGTGCATGGAAGTAAGTCATCAAGAGATGATAATTGAAATTTATGTTTATGTGTGTAGGACAATTATTTTTGTGTTTGGAGAACATTCAACAATCTAATCTTTTTTCTGTTTCACACTGGAAGATTTAAAACTTGCAGTATGGCTTCACTGTTTTTTTGTTTTTTTTTGTTGTTGTTGACTGTGAAACCATGTCATTATTTCTGATTTATCTATATAGACCTTAATTGTACTAAAGGTAAAAATAAAGTATGAGACTTGAATCTGTGTCTTAGTATGCGAGTTTTCACCCATATATGCTCAGCCGCCTATCCAGAAGTGTTCAGAGACTTCTGGATTGTGTTGCTTCGAGCATTGAAATTCACGATGCGAGATGGCATTCCTCACCTTCCCAGAGTACTACCCTGGTACCCATTTCTGCCAGTGGCTGGGTCAACTGTGGGGATATTTTTTTCCAACCATGAGTACAACTCACACTGCTTTCAGTGGGAATCGAACATGGGTTGTCCCAACATCGGAAGCCTAGTTGGGTGTTTCTCCCAACTAGGCTACCAAGGCCCCTTATTGTACTAAGTTTAAGTGTACCATATCCTGCTAACATTTTTTGTCAGTCTACATCCATCAGCCTTTGAATATCACTAGTCATTTCTGCAGGTCAGCAGCTGTCCTTTGTGTTAGAGGATCTAGCCTTATATGTACTCCCAGGCTCAAAAGTACAGGCTACCAGAGCTTGGCATAGAGTTTTCTCTTTGTCTAACAGCAGGGTGTTTTGAAGGAAATTGATTGGTCAGCCAGTTTGAAGTAATTTGAATGACTCGTTGGTTTAATTCAAGCAAGTTGATTGGTTTTCAGACATTGATATGGTTGGTTGACATTGATATAAGACAAATCAGTACAATTGACTGTGTTATTAGGGTTATAGTTGAAAACTATGGTTATAGTTTAAGTTTAAATAGGATGCAAGAGTGACAAGTAAGACAAATTGTTACTGTATTACTGGATATTCCTCAGGCAGCAATTGGTGCTGTAGCTCTGGATGCTGCTATGATGAAAGGAGATGAAACTTTGATAACCCTGGGCAAGCAGGTAAGAATACTGTTTTTCAATCACTTCTGGGTATATCCTTTTATAACAGTTGTAATCTATTACAGCAAATCTCATGATATTAAAATATCTCAATGAAAATACATTAATTTGATTTTTACCATTGTTTGTTTTTTTCACATTGGAGGTTTGCATTTTAAAAATAATCTATTTCCTTTTGTCTATATCACCAACCTTTCAAGCTCTTGTCCAGCATAGGCCTTCGGTAGATCTGTTCTATTTGTTTTTGTCTTTATCTAGTCGCCATTATTTTTTCAGTTTTATGTTTGGCTCGAAATTATCTCCAAGATGTATTAGTCAGCTCAAATATTAAAACTTTCTTCTTATAACATGAGTTTTAAGTACCAGTGTTAGAGTTCAAATCTGATTTTTTTTTTTTTTTTTTGCTTCTTACAACCAATGTTTTAAGTAACGGTGAAGGAGGCTGGGTAGTCTAGAGGTAAGATATCGGCTTCTGGACAAGAAGGCCATAAGTGGTAGGAATTTTTCAAAAATCTAATCCATAGTTTATTCTTTGCTTTACCCTCTCTTGTCTCTGGGTAGTGAGGTTCAATGTATAACCTTCTTAGATAGTGGCTAAAAATGGAAGATCTCGTGTACAATCTGCACATGTTAAAGAACCCTTTAGCAGTTGGATATAGAAAATAATAGGCCAAAAATGGCCCCTGCCTAGGCAAAATTGATAGCAAAAAAATGTACCTGAAACCCTCAAAACTCTTGACAATAAAAGAAATGAGAGTATTCTGAAATTTTAGAATATCTGCTTGTGGGGTGAGGGGGAGGAAGCACCTGAACAAAGTGATATTCATAAAAAATGTGCAAGATATAAAGCTGGCAAATATAAACAAGTGTAAGTGTTGTTCTTTGGTCTCAGCAGCAATCATGTATTCTGTTTCTGAATGATTTTAAGAGCAGCACTCTACAGGCACTGCCAAAGATGCAAATGAACTATGATCCAGTGGATCCCATCTCACATTAAGGTTAGGAAACTTTGATGTTTGTAGCCATGGCACAGGCATGACTGTCAAACATCTGCTACAATCATGGCCAACATATAATAAACAGTGGCCATCCTCATTGCCATACCTGGGCATGCTGTATGGAAATGTTATCAGCCTTGAGCTGACTAATACTTTCCTTGAAGTTATTAAAATTGATGTCTAAAGGTTTGCACAAACAAAGAAGATACCAGCTACAATTATCATACCATAAACATGATATCATACCGTAAACATGATAATCTTGCCTAGTGATATTTGTATTTCCCATAGCACCATTATTATTTGTATTGTGGTTGGCTAGATCCCTGCTTCTCAATTTCACTGTTTTATTAACATGATTAATATCTTTGTTATTAAAAACTTGTATTTGTCTGTCATATTTATTTTTAGGTAGTTAATTTTCTTACATAAAAATTATTTAGACACGGTAAATATAGAACATATGCTTTATTTTATTTTAGCCTATTTATGGAGAAATACAATTCTTGTAAGCCCTTTCAGTGGTTCAGTTTAAAAAAACAATATAATTAAAGCATACTTTGGGTGTGTGTGTATATATGTATATATATATAATATATATATAATATATATATATATATATAATGTGTTATGTTATTTTATACATTCTAGACTTTAAAATTGTATTTATATTTACTTTTTTATTACAATTTTCACAGATTTATAAATCCTTTATTCTTAAAACATGTTTTTGTCTGGTCCATGAGATGGGAATTTTATCTAAAAAATAGATACAAAGCAACTACCTCTGTACTGTAGTCCATCCTTGTTAGTATCACAAACTTTGATGAATTATCTCTTTTTAGTGCAAGCATAGACAGTGAAAAGCTTAACTCCAACAGATGACAAAATATACGTGGAAAATAAACCAGTAGAAGAGATCGACCACTTTATCTATCTTGGAAGTCACATTGATCGGGAAGGGGATACAAGTAAAGAAATTAGAATCAGAATAGCTAAAGCAGCAATGTCTTTCAGAAGCCTTGAAAAGTTGTGGAAGTCAAAACTCATCAGCACAAACACAAAACTTAGATTATTCAAATAAAATGTACTATCTACCCTTACGTATGCATGTGAGAGCTGGAAAACAACAAGAGACATAGAAATAAAGTTGAATGCATTCTAAAATAAATGTGTAAGGAAAATACTTGGTATAGTGTGGAGCAAATTCAAAACAAACAAAAAAATTAGAGAAATCGCCAATCAACCACTAATATCTTCAGTAATCAAGAACAGATGATAGTCATATGCTGGATATGTGATGAGTAGAGATAATAACCAAATAACAAAGCAAGCCCTCATGTGGGAAACAACAGGTAAAAGGATAAGAGGCCGACCCAGAGAGACACTGAGAAGAAAATTGATGAGAGAGGCAAGAGCAGCAGGAATCGGCTCACTCAATGAGATAGAGTTGCTTGCACAGAAAAGAAACAAATGGCAAGATGTGATAAAATATCTTTACAAGGATTGAAAACTGCTAGAATTAAATTTAGATAAGAGAAAGAGTATCTGGGTCTAGGCCCTATGGGCCAGCTAAGGCTCGAAAGGTCAATAGATAGATAGATAGTGCAAGCAAATGGTGTATTTCTTAATTAAATAACTAAATTTTTACTACCTAACATTTTACCAATATGATCAATTACTTCAAAACTATGCCATACTCCTGCTGTCCTAGGCATCACATCCCTGCATGTTGTCAGTCTAATTCCACTCCAGTGAATGATTAATTTTACCTGTAATTCCTTATCTATTTTGGGCTCAACTGTGCAGTGGATATGGTAGCAATAAGCTGTATATGTTAGCAGCCAAGCCCTGGGTTTAAATTCCAGCTGCACTGTTGAGTTATGAACTATAATGTCCAAGCTATCTCAGGCTCAACTGTAAAAGAGTTAATGACATTAATCATGATTGCATCTTTTAATTATTCTCTTGATAGATGCATGCCCTCATGTATGCATTTGGAACAAGGTGTGTACTTTAACTAGCATGCTTTAAGACCAGGAAATTGAGATGTTTTTGTTTATTATCAAGCTTTTTATATGCAGACAATTTTGCTTTTTCTGCTTCAGTATATAATATATATAATCAGAGCATATATTATTACAATTTGTATCCATAATCAAGTTTTGTTGCTTAAACATGAGACATTTTAATCAGGTGAATGCTGAATAATCTTACATTTTATCAATAACATTTATGTAAGTAGCACTTATATTCATTATATTTATTTTTAAATCTTTTATCTATCTATCTATTGACCTTTCGAGCCATAGCCGACCCATAGGGCACGGACCCAGATACTCTTTCTCTTATCTAAATTTTTATTCTAGCAGTTTTCAATCCTTGTAAAGATATTTTATCAAATCTCGCCATTTGTCTCTGTTCTATGCAAGCAACTCTATCTCATCGAGGGAGCCGATTCTGCTGCTCTTGCCTCTCTGACCAATGTTCTTCTCAGTGTTAAAATTTAGCTATATCATAATAAAATAAGAAAACAGAGGAAATGGTCATATAGAAGAAACAACCATCACCATCATGCCATCATAAAAATAAGCGGGACAAATCTGAAACAAGTGCAGATCCTTAAATAATTAAGTGCAATAATAACATTGGACAGAAGATGTATCATAGAGATAAAAAAAAAAAAAGCACAATAACGCAGGCCAAAGTAGCATTTCAGAGAATGAAAAACATCTTTTGCA
Organism: Megaustenia siamemsis; assembly: GCA_032433765.1. Classification (NCBI taxonomy): domain Eukaryota; kingdom Metazoa; phylum Mollusca; class Gastropoda; order Stylommatophora; family Ariophantidae; genus Megaustenia; species Megaustenia siamemsis. The sequence continues at coordinate 106,938,685 of JAVIAB010000073.1, read as the reverse complement.
AAAAGTCTTTGTCAACAGAAATGAGAGAGTTCGTCAGTGCTATAAATAGGTGATTCTGACCTAAATGCAAATTAGGTCAATTGTATAATGGCTTTTTTAGGTGATGGTATCTGACCCATCTGTGTCTTTCACAGTTTTCAGATCTGGCCCTTGTGTAATTAAAGGTTGCCCACCTCTGACCTATGTCAACTGGTATGGCACATGATGATAATAAAGTCACAATAATTTTTCTTCATCTAAGAATCTATATTGATCAAAACTGCCAACATAAGCTGTGAATGTTTTTATAAATATGTAGATTGCATTGCTACCTACCTTGAAAGATGGTAATGGCTCATTTAACACAACAAAGATGATTGGAAGATTGTCTCTAATCTGTGTCAAAATATGTAACGTATGTTGTATTTTCCTTGTCTTTGTTCCCTGATGGTAAGTCAGAACATTATTTAGTCTTGTTACATAACATTAGAGCTGCAACATACAATTTATGTTTGTGTTTTACTTCCTACTTTAACCAGCTTTACTGTGGCCTTGTATCTGTGTATCTATTGTGTTAGATAAAAACATTCCATATAATTACAGTAGGACATTTGCTATAAGATTACCTTAACATTGTCATGTCTGGTTATTGCTTACAGCTCTACTATCTGATGATTCATATTCCAGGGACATTATTTATCTCTATTGACTTGATCTATCTCTGCTTGCAATTTAATATGATAAATGATATATTTTTTCTTGCATTTTTACACTGCATACATCCCTATTTATTCTGTATATATTATTGGGCAGCTTATATGCTTGCTGCTTGCTTGCGTTCACCCAATGACAAAAGGAATACACATCTTTCAACATCCACCCTTAAAGAACATTAACAAACGAGTATACGTTGTGTTGTCATTTGCAGTAAAACTGTTATATTTGTGACTCTTGGCCCAACACATCCAACTTCAGCATGTTATTTTTGAGTACCGAGTTATCTTCCCTCTTCAATCCCTACTCGCTTGGCCAGACTAGAGAGGTTAGTCTGTTTCTAGAGGCACCGTGAAGAGGTGGAGTAGGGCTTGGAGGGTTCTGGTTCACCTATCCATCAGCTGTGGGCCTCTGACAGCTCTCAGCTCTGCTGCTGTTAGGCATCTTGTGTCCTGGCAGGTTATATAAATATGCATGAGACAACACAATAAGTAACAGTTGCTGTAAGATTATCAGCTCAGTTGGCATAGGTCCACTGCTGGGAGCTGCTTCTGGTGGTGGAAACAATTCTTTTATTTCAGTAGAACAGTTGCCATCAGTCTCAAGGTGGGGGGCAGTCAGCAGTTGGTGAAGTATTACCCTGTCGCAGTTCACTTGCCTCACTGGATTCAAGAGGCTTAATTCTAAAACGTACACCATAAATCAACCAACAGAAATGTTCACAAGCTTATGTATTGAGCACTCAACTTGATGCCAGCATATCTTGACCTTTACACACCTCACAAAAAATTGCAGATTACAATTGAGAACAAAGCACTGAAACAAGTAAAAGAGTTCAGAAACTTCGGAATGAGAAAATGCAAAATCAAAATTGATAAAAAAATGCAACAAAGCAAATCAAATAATTGTAAATTATTTTACAATTACAAAAGCCTCCTCTTTTTGGTTTTCAGTTTCAATAACTTTTTTATACACAACATTGTCTTGAAACTTTTTTATGCACTACATTGTCTTGAAACTTTTTTATACACTACATTGTCTTGAAACTTTTTTATGCACTACATTGTTTTGAAACTTTTTTATACACTACATTGTCTTGAAACTTTTTTATGCACTACATTGTTTTGAAACTTTTTTATACACTACATTGTCTTGAAGGGAGCCGCAATAGCTCAGTGGTTAGTGAACTGGACTACCACGGACAAGGGGTAGGGTTCGATCCCAACCGACGGCTTCCGGGTTCACCCAGCCTTAAATGGGTACCGGATTTTTTTTCTGGGAAAGTAAAGCAGCACGGGCGTAATACTGACCACATTACCCCAAAAATCATGTGCTGAAGGTCTGTAAAATATAGGGTCACTAACACCATATTTCCCTATACGCCACTTGGCGTGATGGGGGTACTTTACTTTTTTTTTACTTACATTGTCTTGAAACTTTTTTATGCACTGCATTGACTTGAAACTTGTATATGCACTACATTGACTTGAAACTTTTATATGCACTACATTGACTTGAAACTTTTTTATGCACTACATTGACTTGAAACTTTTTTATACTCTACATTGACTTGAAACTTTTTTATGCACTACATTGACTTGAAACTTTTTTATACTCTACATTGTCTTGAAACTTTTTTATGCACTACATTGACTTGAAACTTTTTTTATGCACTACATTGTCTTGAAACTTTTTTATACACTACATTGTCTTGAAACTTTTTTTATGCACTACATTGACTTGAAACTTTTTTATACACTACATTGACTTGAAACTTTTTTATGCACTGCATTGACTTGAAACTTGTATATGCACTACATTGACTTGAAACTTTTATATGCACTACATTGACTTGAAACTTTTTTATGCACTACATTGACTTGAAACTTGTTTATACTCTACATTGTCTTGAAACTTTTTTATACACTACATTGACTTGAAACTTTTTTTATGCACTACATTGTCTTGAAACTTTTTTATACACTACATTGTCTTGAAACTTTTTTTATGCACTACATTGACTTGAAACTGTTTTATACACTACATTGACTTGAAACTTTTTTATACTCTACATTGTCTTAAAACTTTCAAGTTATCATCCATGTCCTGTAAGACCAGATACTCAGTCTCATGTACACTGAGTTCATGGGTCATTGTCAACAAATTGCAGAACACTTCTCAGGATTTGAACCTATGTTTTGATTTCATCAAAGTGATTATATGACAATGATCTTTAACATACTTCTGACACACATTGTAAATAAATCCCTATTTTCTTTAACCTGTTATAAAGGGTTTTATCTAAAGGAGAAATATTCAAAAATAGTCCAAAGATACAGCTAAAATTATTGTTAATAGTAACTTAGATTTAAGAAACAAATTGTTGCTTGCAGTGGTGCAAAGCTGAAGCTGAGTAGATTATATACTCAGGAGAGATCAAAAAAACCTTCAAGTGAACAGTGCAGTTGATCTCAAGAACAAATACAAGAGTGAACCAAAACAACTTGATGTAAAATATTGGAAACAGAAATGCACAGTGTGGGTAAGAGTTAGATAGTCTGGCCAGAGGATACACTGTTGGAGAAATTATATTGTTGCCTTCTAAATGACTGACAAGGCATGTTGACAGCTGACTGCATTAATTTTCTAGTGTTGTCCAAGAAAGAAAGCATATCCAAGAACCATCATCAGAAGTTACAGTTTTTTTGTTATCTGTGCTTTGAACCTTTGAATGGGTTTTTTTTGTGTGGCATCAGAGACTACAGTTCTGAAGTGTTTGAATGGTGCCTATTATAGCTTCAGTGACTACAGTTCTGAGAAATTTGAGGGATCCTTTTATAGCGTCAGCGACTACAGTTCTGAGATGTTTGAGTGGTCCTTTTATAATGTGAGCGACTACAATTCTGAGATGTTTGAGTGATCCTTTTATAATGTCGACAACTACAGTTCTGAGATGTTTGAGTGATCCTTTTATAATGTCAGCGACTACAGTTCTGAGATTTTTGAGTGATCCTTTAATGCCATCAGTGACTATAGTTCTGAAGTGTTTGAGTGATCCCTTAATGAAGTCAATGACTAGTTCTTTCTGTCTACAGTTTTGAAATGTTTGAATGATCCTTGCAGATTATCAGAAGCTACAGCTCTTTGTCTATAGTCCAGGTATTGTTTGGGTCATGTCTTGTACATTCTTACAAGCTACAACTCTATGTTTACTGACATACTGTGTAGGAACTGGTGTCTTTGCTATTTAATCAAGTTGAAATGTTACAACTATGTCAGTGATGCTTGAATTAAATCTATTTATCACAGAAAGCCAAGAATAATATAAAAGTGTACTAACCAATAAATATCAATGAAGCTTAGCTCTGTCATTCTTTCAGTTTGTTTGAAACTGTTATTTATTTTTGTCTTCTTTTTCTTTCCTTCCTCATTTTCCTATCAGCATCAAGGGGAGATATAATTTACGGTCTTTTGCTCTTGTGTTTGCCTCTGCTGCTGTCACGTGGCCAAACCATTTTATCTGTTCTTTCTTTATATATTCTATGGCAGGGGTTATTCCTAGCTTTTTTCTCAGTTCTTCATTTCTGATCTTATCTCACAGGCTGTTTCCTGTCATTTGTCTAACACATTTCATCAGTGGAGGTTATTTTTCTCATTGTTCTTGCATCTAGGGCCCAGGACTGGCACTGTGGAATGGAATAAAACAAAATTAAATTGAGAAAAACAGTAGGGGCTAATGTATTTAAGAATTATATCGAGTGTCAAGAATGCAATGGTTTGGATATCTGATCAGACTGAAAACAACCATTCTGTCACACAAGCATACAACAACAAGAATATATCTGGGTACAAGCCGAAAGGAAGACACAGGAGAGGTGGATAGATGGAATCAGTCACTGAATAAATTCAAGATGACACAACTCAAGCTACACAACTAGCAATGTCCAGAAAAATACATGCCACTCCTTGATACAACAGTTCACAGTACAAGACAGTAAGACTCAGAAAGAAAGAATTGTGAAAGAAGAGCAAAACTCAAACATTATAAAAATAAAGAAATATACCAAAAGGTAAACATAAACAAAAATATTTCTGAAGGAATCTTCTTCTTTCAGCTTCCTGTGGAGCATAGGTCTTCAACAAACACTTTCCAAGCCGTTCTGTTTCTTGCCATTCTTTTAAGATCATTCCATGTCTTCCCCATTATCTTTATCTCTGCTTCCGTCTGTCTTCTCCAATAATTCCATGGTCTTCCTCTTTGTCTTTTTCCCTGGGGATTCCAAAAAAGGGCCTGTTGTGTAATACTCTCAGTTGGCTTCCGCAGTGTGTGTTCTATATAGAGCCATCGTCTTCGCTGTATCTCTTTATCCACTGGTATTTGACTGGAACATTTCCATAATTCTATGTTAATGATTTTGTCCTACCATTTCCATCCTTTTATTCTGCGTAAGCATCCATTAATGAAAGTCTATATCTTTATGATTGTTAATTTTATTGTTCTCCATGTTTCGCAGCCAGATAATAAGACTGACTTAATATTGGAATTGAACATTTTTATTTTAGTATTTAACCTAATTTCTTTGGGCTTCCATATGTTTCCCAGTGCAACAGATATCCCTATTTTGGTATCATTTTCTGTTCCTCCCTCTTTGTCTATATTACTGCCCAGATATATGGTAGGTATATGCTGAAGTTATAGTAAAAAAAAGTAAAGTACCCCCGTCACGCCAAGTGGCGTATAGGGAAATATGGTGTTAGTGACCCTATATTTTACAGACCTTCAGCACATGATTTTTGGGGTAATGTGGTCAGTATTATGCCCGTGCTGCTTTAATTTCCTAGAAAAAAATCCGGTACCCATTTAAGGCTGGGTGAACCCGGAAGCCGTTGGTTGGGATCGAACCCTACCCCTTGTCCGTGGTAGTCCAGTTCTCTAACCACTGAGCTATCGTGGCTCCCATATTCTGAAGTTATAGTCCAGGTAAAATATATGACAAGATGTGAATGATAAGAAAATCTTAAGCACAATTATAATAGTAAATCTCAACAAGAAGTATAAAAAATAATAAAATTATCATGTTATATAATGTCCATATATATACAGTATTTGCTTTCTCAAACAAGTCACGTAATTCTACACAGAAAAAATCCACATATGGATAAACCTCAAACTACCTACATTGTCTCTGTTCACTCACCACTGACTGGGTGGCAAACGTTGCCAGTAACTAATACACCTCAACAGCTGGGGGAATTATAACAATAGACATGAGATAAACTTGCTTTTCAGAACTTGAAAGCATTGCTAACATCGAAACAAAGTAATATAGCAAAGACAGCAGGATAAGAAACAAGCAGAAAATACCCATAGAAAACAACAAGAGATGGACACAAGTTAGTGTTTTGGAATGCACTGTTATTGCAAGGAGACAATACATGTGACATCTGGTGTCCTGATGTTTTGTTAGTTTTTAAAGATATGCTTAGTGTAATCTTATTCACATGCTTATATGTCATCATCCTCATCATCATGTTCTCTACCGGTTGGCGTAGGTGATCATGTCCTTCCACAATCTTCTATCTACAGTGCATCGTATCAGTTCTGTTGTTGACTGTTTTCCTTATATGTAGCACTACATTCTATCTATCTATTGTCTTTTCGAGCCGAAGATGGCACATAGGGCAGAACCACAATCTCAAAAATAGAAACCTTGCGTGCCAAAGTGGCACATATTTCAGAGATCACTGCTTCTAAAATCTATGGCTCTGTTTCCATAACAATACTTTTTACAATGACAGCTTGTCAAGCCATCGATCAACCTCCTTAGTCGCCTCTTACGACATGCCTGGATGGTCACAGTGTTACTATTCTTTACTTCCCAGCACTACATTACTAATGAATAAATAATAATATGAACTGAAGACCAAGAAAACTTCACACAAAAAGACACAGAAGTTAAAATAACAATGACATACATGGGAAGATTCTGGTCTACTTTGCCTTCTACATTCTTTATCTTCTGTTGTATAAGGTATCTCAGTGGTAATTCATTACTTGTATCTATTTACTTGTTTTTTATGAGTTTCTCTCCTCTCTCTCTCCACTTCCTCTTGTACCCTTTCAGGTGTAAAGTGAGATAAAGGTTCTTGCATTTTTGACGACATCACTCATTGTCAATTGATGTTGTAGCGTTTCTTTAATGTCTGTCCATCTTACTCTGTCTGCCTCTTGCTCTTCTCTCTTTTCCTCTTTTAATATATGCTTTTTACGGTAAGGAATCACACTACATTTTTACTAAATGGGCAAACCAGCTTATTTGTTGTTTATATAATGTATTTTATGTAAAAAAAATTCAAAAGTTAATTAAAAAAATGAGGAAGATACTATGCAATCCATTTTTGACAAGAAACAAGAAAAAAGTTCTTAAATGTTATGTAGAGCCAGTCTTAACATATGGATGTGAATCATGGACAGTAGGACAACAGACAAGAAAATCAATGGATTCTGTAGAAATGTGGTTTAAATGAAAATGTTATGAAAGAGGTCAAAGCAAAAAGAGAGCTAATTTCCAATATTAGGAAGAGACAATCATAATTTTTTGGCCATGTAATGAGAAGAGAACAACTGGAATATATTGTAACAACTGGAAAAAATACGAGGGACGAAGAGATAGAGGGAAGCAAAAAGAAAAAATACCAGACAGCTTAAGAGAATGGCTTGGCAGAAGGTCAACAACAGAAATGATAAATAACAGTCGAGATTGAAAGTTATGGAGAGACATGATCACCTACGCCAGCAGGCCTGGTACTTGATGATGATAGGGAGTTTGGGATTGGCTCAATGCCTACTCTTTCTCTTATAATATCATTTCTAATTCTGTCTTTTCTAGTTACTCCAAGTGCTCTCACATGAGTTGCAGCAATGTTATTAATCAAGATATACTTACCTTACAATGTCTGAATTAGTGAAACTATGAATCATTTATTTATAGTGACCTATAGAATACTTATTGAAGCTACATTAGTAACTAGATTGCTTGGGATTTTATCTAGGCACATGTTTAGTTAGAAAGAATACATTAAATGAAAGTAAACTGCCAAAAAACCAATTATTCTTGAACAGAAAAATATAAAGGAGTTTTACCTTTGTACTTTAACCAAATTAAATCAAAGCTATGATAAAAGAGGTTATTTTTCAAGATAAGAGTTATACAGAATATACAAATGAATAATGAATGTAAAAATAAGTCGCTGAAATAGCTAACATTATGTAAGCAATTTAATTTGGTTTATATTTTATTAAGCTGAAACTTTTAGGGTTTTGTTATTTGGATTTCAGTTGCTCTTATTCAGTTATTTCTCTTGGGATGTCATTCACAGTTGTTTGTCACTGATAATTTAGTTGATTTGCTAATTTGTGTCTTTCCTGGAAGTTATAATGCACATACCTCTTCTATTTTATGATCAAAGTGATTAGAGGAAGCTGTACCTTAACATTTACAAACTTTTGTGGTTACAAATTTAATATTGCTTCCCCTGAAACTCTCAGAATTATAAATTTGTGTTCTTTTTGTTGCGGACATTAACTACTAAAATATCATTAATACATGAATTTATATTTTAACTAAAAAATATACTTTGTGTGTGTGTGGTGTTGCCAATTGAAACCATTTCCATAAAATATCAATTTTAAGAATGAGGTGAATGCACTAGGAGCAAGTAGTGGGATGTAATGTACACTCCTACAAAGTATGGTGACAGCTTTAAGAAAAAGGAACACAACAAAATACTGACATTTCGACCTACATGCGGCCTTCCGCAGAAAATGAGAACACAAACTGACAACAAAATAAAGATAAACTTTACTACATCTAGAATGAGTGGGGCAGGTAAATAAAGGAGAAATAAACAGAGAGATGAAATGATGAAACGAAAGAGAGATGTGCTACATATCGGAGGATAAAAATAGATAATATCTGAAAATTAGTCAACTAAAATATATATAAAACTAAAGCAAGACCTAACTGAGGCAAATCCAAAAGCTCTCAGTGAGTAGATGACTGTGATTCAAATTAGACGCAGGAGGGGAGGGGCCAACTTATATAATTACAGCAGCATTGCTATTGTTTGCCTGTTCTCCACTACATTTATTATCCTTATTAATAGATATTCTGCCTTTTTATATACCAGTTCTACCTTGTTCTACCTTATTCTTCATTTTTTATTATTTTTTTTCAGAGCTGCTTCACTACTTCTGTCAGACTTTCCACACCCTGCACCGTCAGTCCTCAATAATTCCGTTATTATGTCTCATTTATCACCATGTTGTCTGAGTAACATTTGACTTTGTTTGCTAGTTTTCACTCCATATATACACTTCGCTATCTCTAGTGATTACCTGTGTCACACTTGACTGTATCTCAAACCTCATTCTACTACCTTGTTTCTCATCTGACTTCTTGTCTAATCATGTGACTGATTTCCCACACCTGACCCCCTCCCCCCTTTTTTCCCATCTCCTGCATCCAATTTCCCAGTCATCTGCTCGCTGGAACCTTTGGAACTTGTCTCAGTTATGTCTTGCTTTAATTATATATATTAGCTGACTAATTTGTACATATCTATTTTTATCTTCCAATATGAAGCACATCACTCTTTCATTTCATCATTTCATCTCTTATCCCTCTGTTTATTTCTCCTTGATTTACCTTCCCCACTCATCCTACTACATCTAGAATGAGCGGCCCAGGTTTATTCTAGATATCTATCTATCTATTGACCTTTCGAGCCGTAGCCGGCCCATAGGGCGTAGACCAAGATACTCCTTCTCTTATCTGAATTTTTGTTCTAGCAGTCTTCAATGTGATGACATTGACATGACATGTGATGAGAAGAGATAATAATCGAATAGCAAAGCAAGCCCTCATATGGGAAACAACAGGTAAAAGAAAAAGAGGAAGACCCAGGGAGACACTGAGAAGAACATTGATGAGAGAGGCAAGAGCAGCAGGAATCGGCTCCCTCAATGAGATAGAACTGCTTGCACAGAACAGAGACAGATGGCGAGATTTGATAAAATATCTTTAAAAGAAAACTGCTAGAACAAAAATTCATATAGGAGAAGGTGTATCTTGGTCTACGCCCTATGGGCCGGTTACGGCTCGAAAGGTCAATAGATAGATAGATAGTCTTCAATTCTTTCAAAGATATTTTATCAAATCTCGCCATTTGTCTCTGTTCTGTGCAAGCAGCTCTATCTCATTGAGGGAGCCGAATCCTGCTGCTCTTGCCTCTCTCATCAATGTTCTTCTCAGTGTCTCTCTGGGTGTTCCTCTTTTCCTCTTACCTGTTGTTTCCCATATGAGGGCTTGCTTTGCTATTCGGTTATTATCTCTTCTCATCACAGTTTATCAGTTTATCTTTATTTCATTGTCCATCTGTGTTGTTTTCATTCTCTGAAGAAGGCCGTATGTAGGCCGAAACATCGGTATTTTGTTGTGTTCCTTTTTTGTAAAGCTGTCACCATACCGTGTAGGAGAGTACGTTACACCCCACTACTTGCTCCTGCTACCAGCTTTACCGCAGCACTGCAATTATTTGCCTGTTCCCTGAGTGTGCTAGGCTCTGAACATCTTTATTCACAAATGCTACACAATTTCCAAGATTAGAATTAAATTGCCACTTTAAGGTAAAGGCAAACAGATGTACATTAGAGTATATAGGTTTTATGACACTGAAATAATAGTCAATCTTGTTGACAACAAATTGACAGGATGATAGAGAGAACACTTCTGTCACAATATAGAACAATCATCAAACAGAAGGTGTTACCAGTTTTATTGACTGGAAGTTGTAGAAGTAAATGTTCACTAAATGAAGTTACCATGACAATTATAATAATGAACAAATGAATATTTATCTTGAATGGAAACCTCTGAGATGAGAGACAAATAAATTATGCAGAGACAAGGCTATTTTTTTTATAATACTTGGGAAAAATTCAGAAACTAACAGTAATAGAAAGTGCAGCGAACAAGAGGGAATCCAGACTAGGATCAAACCCGTACACCTTGACACAGCACCTTGTAGGGCCATTTTCGTCTTGTCAGACGGTCTAGTGGAGGCTATTGTGTATTTTTTTTAGGTTTTGCTTTTGTCAAACAGCTTCTCTCATGGCTAATTCTACCAATGTTTGACAAACACACACGGCCACAGAATGAACAAGTCAGGCCCACTGGGTTTTCTATGCTTTTTCATGAGTCTTCTTCTCTTTTAAATTTTGCCTTAGTACAGTCACTTTGCCTACTCTGCCTGGGCACAGAATATGGAGATAGTGCTTTACCCAGCACCTTGATGCTAGATTATATATGCTTGTAAGACTTATCAGCAAAAGTAATTTTTTGAGTTGCTGAGCTGGTAGTGTACTGAAATGCATGTCTTTTGTGACAAGGAGAAGTGCCAAGGAATATGGTTGTGATCCTAGTTTGAGCTGCCTATTGTTCTCTGTGTTTACCTTTGATGTTTGTGGATTTTTCCAAATGCTAAAAATACCCTTGTCCCTGTGTAATTGGCTACCTTGTCACTTGAAGGACAATGTTTCATCAGGTAATCTATGTAACATCAGAACAAATATTTGTAATATGTATTTCATTATTTATGTCTCTCTGCTGAAAAGTATTTTTATCATTTTGTTAAATTTTATTGTTATTATATTGAACAGTAATTTATATGTTTCTAAAATATCAGCAGTTTAATCATTTCAAAGAATACATAGATTGATCTTGCTCATTTATACAAAATTTGTTATTTCAAGGGCCTGGGAAGAAATAGCTGCAGACTGCAATCTTTGGAAACATTCTCTAATGCTCCAGCTCAAACAAGAAGCAGACAGATTCATTGAAAAAGAGAATAAACTGCAAAAGAAAAGAGAAAAAAAACATTTCAAGGGGCAGTGAAAAATCCATAGTCAACAGGCTACTATAGTTAACTATGACTGACAGAGGCTACTATAGTCAACTATGACTGACGGAGGCTACTATAGTCAACTGTGACTGACAGAGGCTACTATAGTCAACTATGACTGACAGAGGCTACTATAGTCAACTATGACTGACAGAGGCTACTATAGTCAACTATGACTGACAGAGGCTACTATAGTCAACTATGACTGACGGAGGCTACTATAGTCAACTGTGACTGACAGAGGCTACTATAGTCAACTGTGACTGACAGAGGCTACTATAGTCAACTATGACTGACAGAGGCTACTATAGTCAACTATGACCGACAGAGGCTACTATAGTCAACTATGACCGACGGAGGCTACTATAGTCAACTATGACCGACAGAGGCTACTATAGTCAACTATGACCGACGGAGGCTACTACAGTCAACTATGACTGACGGAGGCTACTACTACTTCCAGCCATTATCTGTTGTGAGACAATTTTCTATAGTTAGAACACATCAACATGAGATCAAAGCTGTATGATGGACATTGGCAAACTTGCTTGTGCAAAGTATAAAGATGGTGTAAATTGTGGTGCTGTTTATGCAATGTGGTAAACTGCTGAAAGGCAGCTGGTCACATTGTTTATTGAGGAAAATGTTTAAGGACACAATAAAGATGACAGTAAAACACTGTTGTGTTGATGTGAGAGGTGTGCTGCTAAACACTCAGTATGTTATAGCAACACTGATGAGGATGCTGGATATTGGTTAGGTATTATCATTCACCAGAGGAACATATTCAACTGTTAATTAAACACTTGCAATAAGCCATTACTTTGTTTTGATCTATAACCAGCTGTTTTCTTTCTATCTTCCATTAACAGATTCTCAACCTGGCAGTCTTGTCCATTATCCTGACTGCTCCACTAGGATCTTTACTGATTGCTATCTTAGGACCTCTGCTCCTGAAACGATCCTCAACCTATAGGGACTCTGTCATTATCATCCCTGAAGATGGTGGGGAAGCCGCTGTAAAGATGATGGACAATGATCAGAAGGCGGCAGATAATGTAAAGAGAAATGGAAGTTTGAGTAAATTATCTAGTCATCTTTGAGCTCTCAGAAGTACATCAAACTATATTTGGTTAACTGTAGTTAGATTTAATTCATTGTATATTCTTGTGATGTTCTTATTGTACCATCACCTTCTGTTGAAGAGATATGTTGTATATTAACATGTACAATCCCCATAACCTGAAACCATGATGCAATGAATGAGCTAATGGCAGTTAGCAACCTATAGCTGACTGTTGATATCACAGTCAGTGAACTAGAACTGACTAAGCCCAATTGCACCTCAACTAAGTGATCCCAGAAACAGATTATTCAGTCTGGTCAAACAAATAGTGACTATTGAGGGAAGGTAGAAGCACCAAGTAAAGAATATTCTCTGATTTTTCAGATAACACATTCGCTACCAAGAGGTCAAACACACTGTGGCTAAGCCTATTTTCATAATTTATTTGAAATAACAGCGATAAAATAAATAGACATTGATCTAAAACACATTTTCTTGGGACAATTTATTCACAATGTCATAAAAAGAAAGGGCATTAAGAGAATTACAATTTTTTAGCAAAAATAATTGTGAAAACGTTGATAAATTAAAAGCCGTAAAGCAGTGCTTGGTGCGCTGTTTACAAAAGCTGCAATTTATGGCTCATGTTACGGAATGTGTTAAGTGTGACAAAAGGAAACAACGCCCTTTATAAGACAAACAAAAAACAACAGACACATTACCTAAATCTTTATTTCAATATGTGTAATGGATCACTGGTATATAACCGTAATTAATATTGTTTATTTCAACACATGTAATGGGTAAATTATAAACATATGGTAAAACTACTTAACAATATTTGATGCATATTTTATGTCTATATTATTTTATGTCCATAATTTTGGACAACAAGAAGGAAAAAAATATTTTTAAAAAACCTGACACATTAACAAAAAACTAACATTATAGTTTCATTAGTACATACATAATATACATTTGTGCCAAAAATTGTGTTGCAGTTGTGCATATTAAGACAGAAAACTGAAATCTAAATATTCCAATGTGGCAGATGTTTATCCTGGTTTCTATAGCAACGATATGATGTTAGTAGTAATAAATAGTATCTTTTTTAATAACAATACATTGTACTATCATATCATATAAAATAACTTAGTTAAAGTCATTTAATAACAAAAATAAGAATGTCAGTATCATACCCCCTTATGAACATTTTGTTCCACTTTCAAAACACGTCCCTGTGCAGTGATGAACTCTGCTTCAAAAGTACAAATAATAAAGAGGTTGGGTTTAAAATATGATAAGGTTGAAGTAATGCTGGTGGTCAAGAAAATAATACAAATTTTAAAAGTTAAGTCACAAAAAGGAAATATTTGTCTCTTTGATAGTAAATAAATATTTATTTATTTGCTTCTTTGATAGTAAATAAATATTTATTTCTTTGTCTCTTTGATAGTAAATAAATATTTATTTCTTTGTCTCTTTGATAGTATATTAAATATTTATTAATTTATCTCTTTGATAGTAAATAAATATTTGTTTATTTGTCTCTTTGTTTAGTAAATAAATAAATATTTGTTTATTTGTTTCCTTGATAGTAAATAAATATTTGTTTATTTTTCTCCTTGATAGTAAATAAATATTTGTTTATTTGTCTCCTTGATAGTAAATAAATATTTGTTTATTTTTCTCTTTGATAGTAAATAAATATTTATTTCTTTGTCTCTTTGATAGTAAATAAATAAAGGTAAAGGTAAATTACGAGACTTAGCATCCTAGCACACGAGTTTCCACCCATATGTGCTTGACCACCTATCCAGAAATGTTAGGAGATTTCTGTATAGTGTCGCCTCAAGCATCTAAACTCAGATGCGAGGCGACATTCCTCACCTTCCCAGGGTACCCATTTCTGCCAATGGCTGGGTCGACCGTGGGGGTATTTTTTTTTTTCCAACCACGAGTACAATTCACACTGCTTCCAGCGGGAATCGAACATGGGTTGTCCGAACATCGGTAGTCCAGTCAAGTGGTTTTCCCAACTAGGCTACCGAGGCCCCCAGTAAATAAATATTTGTTGTTATTTGTATGTAGATCTTTCAGAAGAAAAAAAACTATCCTATGACACATCTAATAGTGTATGTTGGGTGGCTCTGGAGGGGACCAGAGAAATAAAGGCTGCTTGGTCAAAGTAGTCACCATGATGTTTGAGACTCATGATTTTTATTTCACGCACCCCTGATAGAAAAAATCCTTTCTGTCTGCCGCAGGCTTCAAGCACCGTACATCGTTTATCAGCCAGTGAAACAATAATTTTCGCTGCAAGGCTAGATCTTTCAGAAGTGATGCTAAAATAGCTGTGTTCAAGGATAATTTATGTCTGTCCCTAATGATTAAAGAAAGACCACACCCCTTCACTGCATATGTTAATCAGTTTTCCATTGTTTAAATGATGATATTACATAAATGATCAATCCGCTTAGAAAACCCGAAAGTCATGTATGTATATTCAAACACAGAATTTTGTGTTACTGACTTATTATCATCAACAGGTATAGTTGATCATCTCTCCACAACTTGATAACTCCACAATTGTTTGTTCAATTTTCTACAGACTTTCTACTATGTCATCCTCTTGAAATGTCTGAGATAATTTCTCACTGCCCGTTCTTCTAATGCTTGTAACAGTTGTCACAGAATGTCGCACCAGTTCCCTCATCATTATATGTTCAGATCAAGTAATGATAGTTGCTTCTTTGTTTCTTGTTGGTATATGCTTTCTCTTTACCTTGACTTCTTTTAGAACATTTATCTATCTGCTGTCCTCAAAATTCTTCTGTAAAACCTCATTTATGTGACCTCCAAACAATATTCTGCATGCATGCTGAATGTTTAAAACTTACGCCTATTGACAAAGCTGGCTCATTATAACACTAACAATGACTTTTTGTACTTAACTTCATTGTCAAGGGTAGATTTGTGTAAAATCTTTTTTTCACTTAAGGATAGTTAGTCAACGGATCAACTTCACTGCACAACCAACTACTCGGTAAATGCTCTTTTCTTTGTAACTGCCTTTGCTTCTTTCTTATTTGCTGTTGAGGCTAAGTGCTTTAGTTTTACTTTCCATCACCAGGTCATCATTTTTTGTAACTCATTATCACTCCTAGCTATTAAAACTATCGCCAGCATATTTCAGGTTTCATTATGAGAAATGAACAAAATATTCTATGTATGTTCTTAATGGATCTGTGTATGATCTCATTGTACAGATTAAATTACTTTTGTTTTTATACTTAATGTTTAAATTAATATTAAACTGTTAATACATTGTATATGATATTTTTTGTGTCAGTGAAATATAAAATAATTTAATTAACAACAGCAAAGTATAAGTTGAACATCTGTAAATATACTACTATATATTCATAAACATTTCACAGACATGACACTAGGTGCTCTGTGATCTACACCTGGTGAGGTGGACTGAATAATAAACTGTTTATCATTTCTAATTAACTGTTTGTTGTGATTACAGTGAAAATAAAAACTAATATACCTGTTACTGTAATACAAGAAAGAAATATTCTTGGATGCAGTTTCTTCAATGATACTCGCTGTTGGATCATTGCATAATTTATTGCGGGTAACTTTAAATATCAAACAAATACCAAGTCCTCCAACAACTAGAAAATACAATAAATATAGAAGATCATTGGAAACAGGTAAAAAATATATGGAAAGAGACATGCGAAGAAACACTGGGGAAAAGAGAACGCCAGAATAAGGCATGGATGACAGCAGAGACCCTGGATAAAATTAAAGAAAGAAAGAACAAGAAAGCAGACATAAATAAAAGCAAAACAAGAAGTAATAAAGCCAAGACACAGGAAGCTTACACAGAGGTGAACAAAGAAGTGAGAAGATGCATTAAAAGGGATAAGAGGAAATATATAGATGAATTAGCTAAAGAGGCAGAAGAAGCAGCAAATAAAGGGAATATGAAAGAACTGTACAACAGCACAAAGAAATTAGGTGGAAAATACAAACAGATCAACGCCTTTATCAAAGATAAGAAAGGAAATCTGCTTAGTAATATAAAGGAACAAATGGAGAGATGGAAGGAGCACTTTGAAGAACTTTTGAACAGACCTGGCTCAAATAATCCTCCAGATATACTACCAGCAGAAGAAGAATTACACGTTAACTGCGGAAAACCAAGCAAAGAAGAAATAATGAAAGCCATCAAACTATTAAAAGATGGTAAAGCCACAGGACCAGATGAAATTCCTTCGGAAGCCATCAAAGCAGATATTATCACCTCTACCAAGATGTTACATAATCTATTGGATAAAATTTGGGAGAGGGAAGAAATACCTAAAGACTGGAGAGAAGGTTATATGATCAAACTACCAAAGAAAGGAAGTTTACAGGAGTGCACAAATTATAGGGGAATTATGCTACTATCAGTGCCAGGAAAAATATTAGGCAGAATCATTCTGGAGAGACTAAAAGAGGCTATAGAGAAACACTTGAGAGATGAACAAGCAGGTTTTAGGAAGAACAGATCATGTGCTGATCAAATAACTACTCTACGTATAATAGTTGAACAAAGTTTAGAACTAAAATCCCCACTTTATATTGGATTCATAGATTACGAAAAGGCATTTGATAGTTTAGACAGAAGAATGCTTTGGAAGTTGCTGAGTCATTATGGAATCCCCATAAAGTTTATTAACCTGATAAAAACAATGTATGAAGGAACAAAATGTAGTGTGGTGCATGAAGGACAGCTTACAGAAGCATTTGAAATAAGAACAGGAGTATGGCAAGGATGCCTTCTGTCTCCATTTCTCTTTCTACTGGCCATAGATTGGATTATGAAAATAACTCAAAACAACAGAAATGGGATCCAGTGGTCACTGACCAAACAACTTGATGATTTAGACTTTGCTGATGACATAGCTCTCCTATCACACAGCCACCAACAGATGCAAGATAAAATGAGTATATTAGATGAGAGATCACAACAGCTAGGACTAAAGATTAATAGAGATAAGACCAACATTATGAGAATTAATGCAGTTGGCAATAACCAAATAAAACTAGGAGAAATACCTCTACTAGACGTACAATCTTATATATATCTGGGCAGTAATATAGATAAGGAGGGAGGAACAGAAAACGATACCAAAATAAGGATATCAAAAGCAAGAGGAGCTTTCATTGCACTGGGAAACATATGGAAATCCAAAGAAATTAGGCTAAATACAAAAATACAAATTTTCAACTCCAATGTTAAGTCGGTTCTATTATATGGCTGTGAAACATGGAGAATAACAAAATTGACAATCACGAAGGTACAGACTTTCATTAATGGATGCTTGCGCAGAATAAAGGGATGGAAATGGCAGGACAAAGTCACAAACGTGGAATTATGGAAATGTACCGGTCAAATACCAGTGGATAAAGAAATACAGCGAAGACGATGGCGATGGATAGGACACACACTACGGAAACCAACTGAGAGTATTACACAACAGGCCCTTTTTTGGAATCCCCAGGGGAAAAGACAAAGAGGAAGACCAAGGAATTCTTGGAGAAGACAGATTGAAGCAGAGATGAAGATGATGGGGAAGACATGGAATGATCTTAAAAGAATTGCAAAAAACAGAACGGCTTGGAAAGTGTTTGTTGAAGACCTATGCTCCACTGGGAGCTAAAAAGGTAGAAGAAGATTGTTTTTATGCAATAGACGTCCACTGATCACAAATAGAAAACATGACTGCAATGTACTGTCATTACACTCGGATTGATTTGAAAATTGGCCGGGAAAGATACGTTGGCGGGAGATGTCCGGAAAGGCAGGGGTGGGGATAGAGAGAGTGTGTCTGCTTTTTTTAAATTAAACCCATCCCAATAGAAGTCAGTGGCTGGAATAGAAGTACCGTAGCACCGCGCTTCAAGAGTTCAAAGAGCTATCTCCGACACAACGCGTCCAAGTGTTCTCTTTTATCTTCCTGCTAATGCCGCTCAGTCTGGGATAAAGAAACACAACTCAGTAACGTCCTGAGTCCTAGTGATTATTTTAAAAGAGGGCCGATTCCGTGTATGAACATTTATTTATTCACTGAAATCGGGGACAAACTTCTTTCGGGGACAACTTCTACACTTCGGGGATTGTCCCCGAAAATCGGGGACGAATAGTCACCCTAGTCTGCAATCACTTCAATGTCAAAATCTTCCAGTGCCTGTATCATCTTTATCTGTATGCTGTTAGGTCCTGCTGCTTTTCCCTTTTTCATTGTTTTTATAGCTTTTTCCACCTCAGATTTTAAGATTTTATAGCCTGATTTACATTTTATAACTGGTTTCTTGTCCGTTTGATCATGAAATAGTTCTGTTATATATTCCTGCCATCTATCTATACAATCTTTATTGTCTGTTAGCATTTTTCCTTTTTTGTCTGCAATACACACCTTCTGTGGCGTTTTTTATTTTTATTAGTCATTCTCTTTATTTCTGTGTGCATTCCTCTTAAGTCTTGTTTGCTTTCCATAGTTTCTATTTCTCTACATTTTTGGCTGAGCCAGTCTTCTTTTGCCTTTTTGCACATTTTGCGTATCTTATTATCTATTTTATTGTATTGGACAGTGTTCTTCACTTGTCTCCTTTCTTCCATTTTTTCTAAGATTGTGTTAGTTATTCATTTTTGTTTTTTGTTCTTTTCTCTTTTGGGTAAGGTGTCGCAGGTTTCTTGTATGCTTTTCTTTATGCATTGCCATTTGGTTGTTACTTTTTCATCAGGATTTTCTCTTCTGTATTGTTCAATTCCTTCTTCTAGCAGCATCTGGTATGTGCTCTTTACTTGTATTGTATAGGTATCTTTAATATCTTTTTGATTTAAAGCTGTTATATCTAGTGTATTTGTTGATGAATTAGACTTTTGCTTGTTTCTCTTTAGTTTGATTTTCATTTTAATCATTACAGGATTGTGATCTGAATTAATATCTGCTCCTGGGTAGGTTTTGGCTTTCTTTACGCTGTTACGGAACCTTTCTTGGATTTTAATTCGTTTGCAGTGATACTGGGGACTTGGACTAACCATAAATATAGCAGCGATTACAGCAACGGAAACAGTTAATTGTATTGATAAAATTCGTTACATGTTTTCTAGCACAGTAAAGAACGTAAATGTGAGTATGTGGGAAATTCGAGGCTCATGCACTCAAGAAGTTAATTAGATATCTTAGTTCTGGCATGAAATTCAATCAATGTCTATCAATTAAATAAGTTCAGGAACAAGAACTGATCAATATTGGACTCCAAATTCCAACTGGAAACTAATCGGTCTGGCCAAGCGAGTAGGTCAACGAGAGAAGACCATTATACTTTTGCTATCTCCAAGTCGGATATATTGGGTCGAAATCACAGTCATCTTTAGAGATAGACCTGTTCGCAACCCCGTAGCGTGACGTCACAGGCCAAGATTCGCCTTTGCCAGCTTCATATGGATGAAAGAATCATATAGTCTACACACCACAGCCCCTGATCGGAGAGCTCAACCGAGACCTATGATATCGCACTAGAAGGTTTTGACTTCCAGTATATGGTGGATAGGCGGCGGGAACATGAAAAATGTTCATTGTTGCAGTTTCCTCATATTCCAAGTCCGGCTCGTTGCAGGAGCTACTGAGTTAAGTGCTCTGTGCACACCGTGAGCGGTCTGTCTCATCCGTTTTGATCATGTTTCGATATTCCAATTGTTTACGATGAATGATGATATCGTATGACAGGGAACAGTTGGCTGTGTTCACTTTCTGCGCAGTTTCGCCTTGGGCCTAATGTCTTTTGGCGTGTGCTGACACTGCAACGATGGGGACTACAGTTACCTTTCTTTGTTTGGGAGATGAGATATTAATTCGGATGATTACGCTGGCACGGGCGGTTCAGCAATTATGGATTTTAATTCGTTTGCAGTGATACCGGGGCCTTCCATAACTGAATAACCAACTAGTAGGTTTGAGAGCAGGCCTATTGATAAAGATGGCTTTAGATCGAAATGTTCATATGTGGTAACTATGTCAACTACAACACAACAACCCCACGGCGACGATGAAGAGGAATGCAGCAGAAGGACCCGATAAACAAAAACTACATGAAATAACAAATATAGTGTAGACGTTGCAGCATGAAATACGTTTCTAGACATTTGCAAAAAAAAAAATAATTAAAGTACCATATTTTTGTTCTTTTTTTCCCTGTGTTATTTGTGTGCGGGTGTTTTATGAGTCTTCCATTTTCAAGTACCGCAATACTTATGCATATATTATAATAGTGAGGTTATATTATACACCCATATATATTACAATACCATTTATTATACACCCATATATATTACAATACCATTTATTATACACCCATATATATTACAATACCATTAACTACTAAGATGGTAACTATAAATAACAAATTGAAATAACAGTTAACATAGACAATATTAACCGCCAGTGTGCTCATCTGACAAGGCGGAATCTGTATAACAGTCATCATAGACTAAATGCAGAAACACTGAGATCAACACTCAGAAACGTAACAATAGAACTAAGCCGACTAAATAGAGGGGAAAAACACACTGCAAACTACCTCATGCATCGATACTGAAAAGTAAAATTGAATTAAATTATAAAGAGAACCGAGCCAGCCACTCGACTTCTTCATGTCATAACGTTCAATGTTGTATTTGCCTCACACTCTTACTTTATGTGCCAATCTATATATGTAATACAATTCCTCTATCCTCCCTGTATTTTCGAATACCCATAACTGAGACTGACCGTACGTACCGTTTTGATTGTGGAGTGTCGTTTTCTCACACAAGTGGATATCAAAATTGAAGGAATAGACATGGAGACAGTTCAGAACTACAACTACCTTGGACATACTATAACCAGTGATGGAAAATGTACAACTGAAATAAACAAAAGAACAGGAATGGCAAAAAGTAATTTTAATGTCATGAAGAACATATTAACATCAAAACAAATAACACCGGGGCTAAAACTAAGAATAACAAAATGTTACATCTTCTCAATATTCCTATATGGTGCAGAAACATGGACATTAGACAAGAAAACAGAACAGAGAATTGAAACCTTTGAAATATGGATATATAGAAGAATAGGTATAATTGGATGGAAGGAAAAGAAAAACAAACGATGAAGTCTTAAAACAACTAAAAATAAAAAGATTACTAAGCACAATTCAAACAAGACAAATGCGATTTTTGGGCCATGTTAAAAGACACAACAGCCTACTAAAAGTAATCCTGGAGGGAAAAATACAAGGTAAAAAAGGCAGACCAAGACTAACATGGACGAGTAACATCAAAAGATGGACAAATCAGCCGATGACAACTTGCGCCATCAAAGCAAGAGACAGAGCTGAATGGAGCTCCATGGTAGCCAACCTTCGTTGCGGAGACGGCACTCGATGATGTTGATGATGATGTCTTTTTCTATTTATTTCGTAGACATCCCTTCGTTGTTATAAAATGTCAATTGTTGTCTAGTTTAAAATAAACAATATAAATATACTTTATTATTAGTTATAGCTAACGTCATATTGGCTTACATATATATTATTGATAACATCAAAATTGTGCCAGGCTGTGTGAAAAGCGTTATAATATGTGGCAGCACTTACATTTGCTGTGTAAGATGACTTCATGGAAGAAATATTCATGGTGGTGTCCTTGGGGATGCACTAGTTGAGTAGTCCACCTCCACGTCTGTCTATAATTTTGAATGGGTTGTGTCACTGAAGTAAAATGGCAAGCTCAATTCGTTCATTAATTGGGTGCCGTCTCCGCAACGAAGATTGGCTACCATAGAACGCCATTCAGCTCTGTATCTTGCTTTGATAGTGCAGATTGTCATAAGCTGATTTGTCCATATTTTGATGTTACTCGTCCATGTTAGTCTTGGTATGCGTCCATGTTAGTCTTGGTATGCCTCTGCCTCTTTAACCTTGTATTGCAAGCTCAATATATTTATGTAAACAAACTTTTTTTTTTAAATTGTCTTACTTTTTCGTAAACCAGTTTTTGCCATCTTAAAAGCCCGTTTTTATCTCAAGGAAATATGGTCAGCACACCCTAACCTAAATGCTCTATCTGGTACATTTCATTCATTGTCTACTGAATGGAACAGAAACCAAGTGGGGAGGGATAGGAGCGGATAATTTTTTGTTGTTGTTGTTGCTGCCATTCGATGAATACTCACAAAAAGTCATGAAATGAAAACAATAAATGGATAACATTTTTAAAGTTTCGTTGCTGGAGTTTGTTTGCTCCGGTCCATTATCTCACCATCAAAGCTCGTAGCTTGGTTGGTTTGAGAATATTTTTCTTGCATTACGGAAACGTTCTTCTCATCACTGATTGGTTGGTCTGGGTCAGTTCGGTGCAGTAGGCGTGGCCCAATTAGTGTGATCAGGATTGAACCAATGGGAGCCGCAAAAAGAATTGCCAGAACAGCGATGGTCAGAACCTGCAGAAAGTAAACAGACAGAGATATGTACAAACATTCGGTGCTATTATCTACATAAATCTGCAACAATACCATTGTCGCTATTCTTGATTATAACTTTTAGACTTAACGCACAACTTTTTCGTTTATTCATCATCAAGTACCATGCCTGTTGGCGTAGATGATCTTCGCATCCATACCTCAATCATTTATAAATATAATTTTACTGGCAGTCCCAAGAGGAGAAGTGAAAGAGTCCCTTGATATCATAACTAACTTGTAATGTAGCTGACAGAAGTAACCAAAATTGTAGTATATAAGTCTTGTACTCGTTTACCTTCTTGCCTAGAGGAATGAGATCAGTTGCTCCTTTCTCCACTGCAGTGTCGTAGGCTATCGCGCCAATAGCAGCCTGAACTGTTGCCTTCGGAAACCAGGAGAGGGGAATGAAGAGCCGCTCTTTCAAGTTGAGGTCTGTCCTCTGAACTGTCAGAAATGCCACGGCCATGCGGACTATTAATCCCATAACCACTATGGCTATACCGAAACCTGGAGGTATCGAGAATCAAACATTGCTGTTAGGTCAGGATTTACAACCAAGAGAAAAAAAAGGGGGGGGGGGCAGCGGGGGATATTATTCCATACACTCATACCAGGGTCATGTCGAGGAGCGTTGTATATCATGTCTCTCCATCAGTGGCGTATTATCTATGCTACCGCAGCTACCGCCGCTAACCTGAACATATTAACGAAATACAGAAGGGAATGATAATTTATTAACTTTTTTTCATAATTATATTACACATTTTCGAATTTTCCATTACACATTTCGTAGGCCAATATGATTTATTTGTTTTGGATTTGCATTTATTAAAGCAAGGTTTTCCTATGGCCACTATACCGTTTGTGAATGAAACTGAAACTACCCTAAGATAGTACATGAAACCGCTAATATGCATCAGTACAGTTCTCTTCTCTCCGACTTAGAATTAATGACCTTGACATTCAAAAATTCCCGTCAAAATAATACGGCGAAAGCTACCGCTAGAGGAATGCGGTCTCATGGGTTATTTTTAGCTCTAGCCAATCATAAGCGTCACAAAGTGAAAGTGAAACTATGTCTGATTACCGGAACTTCCTTAGCTATTTATAACTACGTTATGCGCTTCAGCATCTGTAGAAAGAACTTTTTCTGCTCTCAAGAGAATCAAATCTTATTGTCGCTCAACTCAGACACAAGAACGCTTATCTGGTTTGGCAATAATGTCCATTGAGAAATCATTCCCTCAGAAACTTAGAAACCAACCCAACAGTACTTTCAATGACAAAGTCATCGAGACATTTTCGTCCCAAGCAAGACGGCTAAAGTTTAAATATAAATAAGTAAGTAATTTAAAATGTGGTGATGTCATTAGAAAATATTACTTTATGTTAGCCTACTAAATATAATGTATGTTTTTATTTATTATGTCAGCGGTAGCCCAGACCCCAAAACCAGTATAAGCCACTGCTCTACATAAGTCGCGTTCTTCAATAGTCAAATTATCTAACTTAAATTTGATGTTGAATCTGAAAAAATAATTTTTTTTAAAAATAAAATAAACTGAAACAAAATATAGGCCAGCTTATGTATACTTTATAAAAGAAAACTACTAAATACAATTAAGACAAGACCAATGAAATTTTTGGGGCATGTTAAAAGACACAACAGCCTACTAAAAGTAATATTGGAAGGGAAAATACAAGGTAAAAGAAGCAGAGGCAGACCAAGACTAACATGGACGAGTAACATCAAAAGATGGACAAGTCAATCTATGACAGCCTGCACCATCAAAGCAAGAAACAGAGTAGAATGGCGATCCATGGTAGCCAACCTTCGTTGCGGAGAAGGCACTCGATGATGATGATGATGTATACTTTGTGCTGGTCGTAGGTATGCTTGCAAATAGCCGGCAGCATGCGGTCCGCGGGGCCGTTGTTAGAATTGTTTCCAGGAATTTAAAACAATCTATTTGTCTGAGCGTAGGTAAACTAGCATCTTTAATTGTTAGAAAAAGCTTTGCGATAAATAAATGAGAAAACTGACAAAAATTACAGAAAACTGAGACATTTAAGTGTTGTTGATCATGATTCGTGAGTTTACCAACGAACAATACGAGAACAGAGCAGACTAAGAAGCTGACCAATAAAATGGTAGATAAACGAAATATCAGAAACACTGGGAGGTATAACAGCAAAAGAGGCTAATAGAAGAGCAAGAAACCGCGAACAATATCCCCCCTCAACGTCGAAAGGCAGATGAGGGAAGTAAGAAAGAAAGAAAGAAAGGAAGGAAGAAAGAAAGAAAGAAAGAAAGAAAGAAAGAAAGAAAGAAAGAAAGAAAGAAAGAAAGAAAGAAAGAAAGAAAGAAAGAAAGAAAGATCAATATTCATGTTGAATCCATTTTGTTGAAGAATGTATACATTGATGCTGACCTCACACGTCATAGTTCACGGTGGCTTTACAAAAGATCGTGTAACCATCATTGCATAACCATCATTGAATGCTAAATAGTCGAAACACTCGACGGGAGCCACTTCTGATGATCAGATTGCCTCCTGCTGCGAAACTCTCCTATTAGTTATTACTATTACTAGAACTAGCCTGGTACTGTTAAATGAGCGAACGCTGTGGAATGGTGTGCAATTAGCGTCGTATCTGCTCACTTTGGCCCAACACTTCTGATTTAGGCTCAGCAACGACCAAGCTTCTCTTCACTCTCCGATCCTTACTGTGTTGGCGCAGGCGATCATCTCTCCCCATATCACTCGGTCCTTCACACATGTCATAATTTCAGTCGGTGTCCATTGGATAAGCTTTTCAATATTTTTTTTTTCTCTTGGATTTCCTCTTCTCCTCTGTCCATTCATTTGGTCTACTGTTATAATGTTCTCAATGCATTCTTCTCGCATGACATGTCCAATAAATGTCAATTTTCTCTTCTTCGTGATTTTGATGATATTTCTGACATTTCCAGCTGGTTTTAAATATTCTTCATTTGTAATTTTTGCTATCCATGGAATTCGTAGCAATCTTCTGATAAACCACATCACAGCTGCCGCTAATTGTCTTTATGTTGTCTTATTTATCGTCCATGACTCGCTTCCTGTTAATGTTCACATCACTTTTAAAACAAAAAGCGACAGAATGAGCCTACTTACCGACTGTGTCAGGTTCTAGAGTTGAAATACTGACAGTGGCACCAATGAGTCCAAACAAGAGAGGCTGGAAAATCATCCACAAGACGCCTATAATATCTTCCACGGGATTCTGGGAGAAATGAAATTGTTTGATGGTTGTAAACAATTTAAATATATCGTCATATGCCATACCGGTTAGCGTAGGCGATCATGTCCTTCCACAATTGTCTATCCACAGTGCATCGTATAGATTCTGTTCTTGACTGTTTTCTATGCCATGACACCAAGCTATCTAGTATATTCTCTCTTTGTCATCCGTAATCTCTCTTTTCCTGTATTTTGCAGGTTGTAACCAAGTACTCCAACTTTCCTCTTCTCATGATGTGCCCGAAAAATGTTGATTGTGTCCTTCTGATGTTTCTTAGAAGCTCTCTTTTTGTGTTGGCTTCTTTTAGAATTTCTCGTTGGTCTTTTTAGCTGTCCAGGGAACTTTCAAAATTCTTATGATAAATTCCATTAAAATTCTTATGAAAAATCCCATCTCTGTGGCCTCTAATTGTCTTTTCATTTGCTTGTTTACCGTCCGTGATTCGCTACCATAGGTCAGGATTGGTTCTATATAGCACCGATGAACTCTCTCACTTCTATTGACAGATTTGTTGCTAAGTCGATTTTCATTTTCTGAAATGCTATTTTGGTTTGATGTATTCTGCCTTTTATTTTTGTGCTGCATCTTTCATCAGATGTTATTATTGTGCCCAAGTATTTCAAACGTTGCACTTGTTTCAGATTTGTCCTGTTTATTTTTTATGATCCATAATGGTGATTATTGTATCTTCGATATGACCATTACTTCTGTTTTCTTACTTTTCGACTGAGTCCTTTCTTGTTGCTTTCTTTCACAATTATGTCTATCATTTCCTGTTGTTCATTATCTGTCTCTGATATTAAGACTCTGTCATATTCATTTCGCAATTTTTTTAAATATTGTGACTGATGTCTTCAATTCCTTTTATATCTACTATTGATCTCATAACATTTTTGCTGTGAAGTGAGAACAAATTCGACAACAGAACACATCCTTGTTTAACTCCTTGTTTTATATATTGGAACTGTCCTGTGTGGTTGTTAATTCTTATGGCTGTTGTTTGTTTTCAGTACATGTTTTTTTATGATTCGCAGATCCTTGCCACCATCAATATTTAATTTATCCAGCATATTAATTATTTCCACATGCTCTATTTTGTCAAATGCTTTTGTGTAGCCTATAATACACAAATATATGTTTGAGGACTTCCGTTTCAAAATGGTGGTACGTTTCACGTTCTCTCGATCGCTGCAGAAAATGTATCTGCGGTTTGATTTTTTTTCGGCTCTCTGAAGCAATTTTCTGTGTTGAAATCAAAATGATGTACGACTTAGCAAATCTGCGCTGACGAAGTGGACAAATCTGCGCCGCCGAGTACACACAGCAATGTTCCTTTTTGACAAGTCAAGTATTGTAAAGGCGACCTTCACCGTCTAGTGTTGACATGCGGTTTACGCCACATTGAGTGCTGTTCAATGGCCGACGTTGGAATTGTTTGACGCAAGTTATTTACATGCTGAAACGCATTAATGAGTACTGTTCCGTCTAGTCGACCGAAGATTTTCTTCTTTGGGGAATTTGCACCGTGTTTCGTTCGTTGAACATTAACCGTAGGGTCTGTTGTTTGATGTGTGACGGGGATAATTTTTCTACTGTGTGTTTATATGGTTCGGTTGGAGTCAAGAACGATGTCCTAACATCATCAAGCGTTATACATTTTTTTGTTCTCAATATGACGATCATCATTTTCGGAAGGACGTGAACTTCCGGTATATGGTGGATAGGCGGCAGGAACCATTGAATGCTATGTCTGAAAAGTGTTCCTTGTTGCAGTTTCCTCATATTCCAAGTCCGGCTTGTTGCAGGAGCTACTGAGTTAAGTGCTCTGTGCACACCGTGAGCTGTGTGTCTCATCCGTTTTGACCATGTTTCGATATTCCAATTGTTTACGATGAATGATGATATCGTATGACAGGGAACAGTTGGCTGTGTTCACTTTCTGATTTGACAAGCTTTGTTGCATCTTGATTCTATCTCCGCTGTTTGAGAATTATCGTTTGTTATTAAACTTCTTAGGTATTTGCATTCCTCTACTTGTTTTAGTTGCCAGCCTTCTATAGTTATATTGATGTTCTGTTTATTTTTGGCGACATTCGTGACTTCTGTTTTGTTGATGTCAATTTTCATGTTTTATTTTTGTGCCTGAGCTGTTGAATACACTTCTGATGGAGTGAAATTATTGCTGGGTGTACTACACCTTTACTGATGGAATACAAAGCCAAAATGTGTGAGCTGGCATCTAGTATGTAGCAGACATAATAAACATGTGTATTCTCTGCCGTGGCATCAGGTTTAATAGTTTAAACTTAAATGGTCGCTGGTTCCGAGAGAAAAAAAAACAGAAAACGGCGGGCGATTAAAAGAGAAGTTATCGGGTAATCGCAAGCGCAGCAGCGAACGATGAATCTCCTTTTCCACATAAACACAACATAGGACAAGAAAAGAAGTCATGGCTATAAGGAGAGATAACAATTTCAGTACACAAACATTCACACATACATACATACATATATATATATATATATATATATATATATATATATATATATATATATATATATAGAGAGAGAGAGAGAGAGAGAGAGAGGGAGGGAGAAAGACAGACTATTGGAAAAGCTGTTAATGACCAGAAGAAGCCTATTCAGAAGCAGGTGGCAGAACCAATTATGAATAGCAAACAAAGGGAAAAAAACAACGGGGTTTTCCCACCTGAAGAGAATGCCCAATGATGCCATATAAGACATACACAACAAGAGGACAGGGACGCAAAGATCAAGGAAGATCCAGACTATGTTGGAGTGACAACACCAGAGAAACTCTACATAGCATCAAGGTTGAATGCCTATTGGTGGCAGAAGGGATAGAATCCCACTTTCCTTTGTATTCCCCCCCCCGGACACTCGGAATCGTGAAAAGAGGAAGAAAAGACAACAATTTATTTACAAATATTTATAAAACACATACATTTACAAAGATTTATACAACATATATGTTCACAAAGATTTATACAACACGTATATTCTCAAAGATCTTTACAACACATTCTTTTACAAAAATTTATATAACGCAGAGCATGACTAGCATGGACGAGTAACATCAAAAGAATTACAAGTCAATCTATGACAGCTTGCACCATCAAAGCGAGAGACAGAGCGGAATGGCGCTCCATGGTAGCCAACCTTCAATGCGGACACGGCAGTCAATGATGATGGTGATGATGATGATGATACAAAACATTTATTTACAAAGATTTATACAACACATACATTTACAAAGAAACACGTGTTCTAGCCATGCTCGACATGAATTCTTTACGTATATGTCATCATACAAAGCATGCACACACATACAGAACTTGTTCACAATAACGATCACCTTAATCCCCGTCCCCCTGTAGTCATCTCTCCAGCGAAAGGCGGCAACAAAAGCCACAGTTAGACAACCCAGCGGACCACTTCCTGACCAATCAACGGCCTTACTTCCAAATATGGCGAGTAGACCACCAGCAAGCAGCATAACGGACCTAAAGAGCACTAGGTTTTTCTGAAATGAGGACGAATATTTGTAGAACAAATATCTAATGAGGATATTACATTTACAGTGATTTTGTCTACTTGATTGAAGAACAAATATCTAATGAGGATATTACATTTACAGTGATTTTGTCTACTTGATTGTAGAACAAATATCTAATGAGGATATTACATTTACAGTGATTTTGTCTACTTGATTAAGACTGTCTCTTAATCTATTATCGACAGATTTTTTTCCCGTCCACTCTGGAAATGACGCTAATTGCGTTTCGTCGTAATTAACTGTCAAGTTGTAAAATCGTGCTCCCCCCTGTTCGACATACACTACTTTTCACGTAATTCCGTCATTTTTTGCAATCCAGTTTGTCTTTCCATGTCAAACTATCATTTTCCCATTGAGATTATCACGATCTAAGAAACACAGGTGCTAACTTCCACTTAGATGTACACCTGGACTAAAAGATCCGGCTGCGGAACACGCGCGTTGAGAATGTCTGGTTTAACAAATGCAAGAGGACACTTTGTCTCAAAGCTTTAGCTTTGCAAACAAAACTGTCACAAGCTAAGGATAACTTCCGGATAACGGCCGCATTCAACAGGAATACTGGTGTAAACATCATAGTCAGGAATAAGATAGCCTTTAGACAGCTGTCGTGGATGTAAGAATTATGCGCGTCTCTATATGGCAACTGAATCACTGAAACAGACAACTGCCTTCATATGAGAGTCCGGAGTCCTAACCTGAATGAGCCATGATCGCAGGAAAGAAGTAGAAGAAAACGACAGATTTTCGTTTTTATTATAGATTACATTTGTTCCTTTTTTCTATTATAGATTACATTTGTTCCTTTTTTCTATTATAGATTACATTTGTTCCTTTTTTCTATTATAGATTACATTTGTTCCTTTTTTCTATTATAGATTACATTTGTTCCTTTTTTCAGACGACAAATGCTCGTTTATTTAGACGACAGTTGGTCATAAAAATGAAAATTTAAAAAAATTAAAAAAACGAAAAACTAATTTAAAGTTAAACATCTAGTATTTCTTTGAATGAGAGGTTATTACGCAAACAAATCGGAGGATGTGATATTTAAGAAATAAACATAATTTGAAAAGGATGAAGTTATGTTTATATTAATTGTAGTAATATAAGACAACTAACTAAGCAGTTACTCGTATTTTAGAAAGTGAGATAGTTTGAACTTACACTTGATCTCTGAGGCAAGTACCACAGCACGACGCCATAGACGACCCCAAAGGCAATGCCCACAAGAGCTTCCAGTGGACCTTTAAATACAATCCAGACAATATTGCCTGGACAAAAAGCGACTTTATTATAAATATGTTAAATAGTAAAGCTCTAAATCTGAGTGCATACAAATATAATACCATTGGTCGCCACAACACGTACAGTTCGTGTTCTGGGCTCTTCATGCTCTAAAACGAACTAAATAAAAAGAGAAATCTAAACAAGAAATAGAGTAACAAAATAAGAAAGAGAGAGAGAGAGAGAGAGAGAGAGAGAGAGAGAGAGAGAGAGAGAGATTAACTTGTTGAGGCTAGAGTTGAGAGACTTGTAGATGCTTGTAAACTAGTAGAGGCTTGTAGAGGCTAGAACTTAGAGTCTTGTAGAGGCTGGTTAACTTGTGGAGCCTAGAACTTAGAGACTTGTAGAGGCTAGTTAACTTGTAGAGGCTAGTTAACTTGTGGAGCCTAGAACTTAGAGACTTGTAGAGGCTAGTTAACTTGTGGAGCCTAGAACTTAGAGACTTGTAGAGGCTAGTTAACTTGTGGAGCCTAGAACTTAGAGACTTGTAGAGGCTAGTTAACTTGTGGAGCCTAGAACTTAGAGACTTGTAGAGGCTAGTTAACTTGTAGAGGCTAGTTAACTTGTGGAGCCTAGAACTTAGAGACTTGTAGAGGCTAGTTAACTTGTAGAGGCTAGTTAACTTGTGGAGCCTAGAACTTAGAGACTTGTAGAGGCTAGTTAACTTGTAGAGGCTAGTTAACTTGTGGAGGCTAGTTAACTTGTAGAGGCTAGTTAACTTGTAGAGGCTAGTTAACTTGTAGAGGCTAGTTAACTTGTAGAGGCTAGTTAACTTGTAGAGGCTAGTTAACTTGTAGAGGCTAGTTAACTTGTGGAGCCTAGAACTTAGAGACTTGTAGAGGCTAGTTAACTTGTAGAGGCTAGTTAACTTGTGGAGGCTAGTTAACTTGTAGAGGCTAGTTAACTTGTAGAGGCTAGTTAACTTGTAGAGGCTAGTTAACTTGTGGAGCCTAGAACTTAGAGACTTGTAGAGGCTAGTTAACTTATAGAGGCTAGTTAACTTGTGGAGGCTAGTTAACTTGTAGAGGCTAGTTAACTTGTAGAGGCTAGTTAACTTTTAGAGGCTAGTTAACTTGTGGAGCCTAGAACTTAGAGACTTGTAGAGGCTAGTTAACTTGTAGAGGCTAGTTAACTTGTTGAGGCTAGTTAACTTGTAGAGGCTAGTTAACTTTTAGAGGCTAGTTAACTTGTGGAGCCTAGAACTTAGAGACTTGTAGAGGTTAGTTGACTTGTAGAGGCTAGTTAACTTGTAGAGGCTAGTTAACTTGTAGAGGCTAGTTAACTTGTAGAGGCTAGTTAACTTTTAGAGGCTAGTTAACTTGTGGAGCCTAGAACTTAGAGACTTGTAGAGGCTAGTTAACTTTTAGAGGCTAGTTAACTTGTAGAAGCTAGTTAACTTGTGGAGGCTAGAGCTTAGAGATTTGTAGAGGCTTTCCTTGTGTTCGTTTTCTGAGTAAACTCCTTCAAATTAGGTGTATAATTAGTCAAAGCATTTCTCTGAATATCATCATCATCATGGACCATACCGGTTGACCTAGGCGATCATGTCCTTCCACAATCTTCTATCTACACTGCATCGTATCAGTTCTGTTGTTGACCGTTTTTCATGCCATGACACCAAGCTATCCATTATTTTCTCTCTTTGTCGTCCGCAATCTCTCTTTCCTTATATCTTGCTTGTTGTAACCAAGTATTCCAACTTTTCTATTCTCATGATGTGCCCGAAAAATGTTGTTTCTTTAAAATGTTTATTTGAAGCTACCTTTTTGTGTTGGCCTCTTTGAGGCCTCCCTGAATGTAGATAGACACAAATAACAGAGCCCCAACAAAAGCTGGACACAAATTTGAAAAATGAAACTAAAAATAGTAATTTGCCACTAAACTAACAGGCAAACAGAACAAAATATAACGTTTCGTCCAAAGAACTTAATCAGAAACAGGACAACAAATAACTAGGAATGTTAATTCCTTGTTTATTGATTTGTTTTCTGATTAAGTCTTGTGGCCTAAACAATATATTTTGTTCTATTTTCCTGTTAGTTTAAGAGCCCAATAGTATTTTACGTTCATTTTTTTCAGTCTTCACAGACTCTTTCAAATGTCCATCATTTAAAATAGATCTGTAGATAGATTTAATAAACTGAAAGCTAGTTTACAAAGCAAAAAATAATTTGTGGTCAGGAATGTCGTCAAACTTCTTCGACGCTTTTGGAACGTTATGTTATTGTAACGAGTCTTGTAGTGGCTATTGTCCATGTGCTGCAGCATATGAACGAATACAACTTACAATATATATAATTACTTCCCTTACGTATTCAACACTTTGCAATTATATATCACCATAATAATAACATTCACTGGAGGCTGTAGAAATGTGGTTTTACAGAAGAATGTTGAGAATACCATGGACAGCTAAGAAGAGTAATGAAAACGTTCTGAATGAGGTCAAAGCAAAAAGAGAGCTAATTTCCAATATTAGGAAGAAACAATCATCATTTTTTGGCCATCTAATGAGAAGAGAACAACTGGAATATATTGTAACAACTGGGAGAACTGAGGGACAAAGAGATAGAGGGAAGAAAAGAGAAAAGATATCAGACAGCCTAAGTGAATGGGGGAGCCGCGATAGCTCAGTGGTTAGTGAACTGGACTACAAAGGACAAGGGGTAGAGTTCGATCCCAACCGACGGCTGCCGGGTTCACCCAGCCTTAAATGGGTACCAGATTTTTTTTCCGGGAAAGTAAAGTAGCACGGGCGTAATACCGACCACATTACCCCAAAAATCATGTGCTGAAGGTCCATAAATATAGGGTCACTAACTCCATATTTCCCTATACGCCACTTGGCGTGACGGGGGTACTTTACTTTACTAAGTGAATGGCTTGACAGAAGGTCAACAACAGAAATGATAAATAACTGAAAGTTGTGGAGAGACATGATCACCTACGCCAGCAGGCACGGTACTTGGTGATATAAGAATAATAACAATATCGAAGGATCTAATCTTCATCTTCTTCTTCTTCTTTCCTTCCTCATTTGCCTTTCAGCGTCAAAGGGAGATATAATTTGTGGTCTTTGCAGTAGGAAGAAACAATCATCATTTTTTGGCCATGTAATGAGAAGGGAACAACTGGAATATATTGTAACAACATTGGGATGAAGGATGGGAACATCGAGGGATGAAGAGATAGAGGGAAGCAAAGAGAAATACCACACAGCTTAAGAGAATGGCTTGGCAGAAGGTCAACAACAGAAATGATAAATAACTGTCGAGATCGAAAGTTGTGGAGAGACATAATCACCTACTCCAGCAGACACGGTACTTGATGATGATAATGCAATGTACTTTTAGGAAAACATGACGTTATTTAACCCAAATTATTTTTTTCCGTTTATAAAAATGAGTGAGCTCTTTATCACAATGCAGAGACGCAACAATAAAATTCAATAAAATGGTTTTTAAAAATTCACTTTCAGAAAATACATGAAATATTTATAAAAATGAAAACGCAAAATTAGAGTGATTTCCCCTCTCCTCTCCATAAAATAAATTAAGTCAAATATTTATTTTTAAAATCCCGCACGCCATATTTGTTAATTAGACTTTAACTTCGTGACACGCCAAATATCTGTGTACATCTACGAGAGGAATAGTGGCGTACTGCAAATAGATGTTTACCTGTTGAGAAATTGATTCCTTGCATGACTCCAAAACCCGTGATGGCCAGAACAGCATCCAGTGAGCAGGCAGCGATGACCAGCGTGGGGACACCTTTGTCCAGGCCATATCCCCTCTCAGACAGAGACATGACAGAAGGCACAACAACAGCCGGTGACACAACAGCCAGCACGAAGCTAAATATTTCATGATTAGACAACAAAAACACATTAATGCACACTTTCATAGTGCTCTGTGATTACTCGGTTAAAAGTACTTTATTGCATTCGGGACAGGCTGCACAGGTGCTCAGTCCATTTCATGAAGAACATCCAAGCAGTTCCAGTATCTCATCGGTTAAATACACCTTATATCACATCATGACAGTCTCTACATCAACAGCAGCTGCAGGGTCAGAACAGCAGCAGACTACACGGACCACTTCGAAGTTAGATCAGGTGTAAGACAAGGGTGCGTACGATCCCTCCTAATGTTTAATTACATACATGGACTATATATGTAAGTTAGCCAACCCATCAGAGACAGAGGAGATGAGCTAGCTTTTATTTGCAGACGATCAGGCACTAATACATGAAACAATAGAAGACATACAAGAACACTTAAATAAACTCAACAGCACAGGCACAAAATACAACATGAAAATCAACATGCACAAAACAGAAGTCATTATTATGCATTATTCAGTCATTATTAGAAAATAGTTTGGGTTAAATAACGTCATGTTTTCCTAAAAGTACATTGCATTATCATCAAGTACCGGCCTGCTGTCGTAGGTGATCATGTCTCTCCATAACTTTCGATCTCGACAGTTATTTATCATTTCTGTTGTTGACCTTCTGCCAAGCCATTCTCTTAAGCTGCCTGGTATTTCCCTTTGCTTCCCTCTATCTCTTCGTTCCTCAATGTTCCCAGTTGTTACAATATATTCCAGTTGTTCCCTTTTCATTACATGGTCAAAAGATGATGATTGTTTCTTCCTATTGCAAAGACCACAAATTATATCTCCCTTCGACGCTGAAAGGCAAATGAGAAAGGAAAGAAGATTAGATCCTTCAATATTGTTATTATTTGTATTATATCATCAAATACCGTGCCTGATGGCGTGGGTGATCATGTCTCTCCACAACCTTTGGTCTCGACAGTTATTTATCATTTCTGTTGTTGACCTTTTGCCAAGCCATTCTCTTATTAAGCTGTCTGGTATCTTTTCTCTTTGCTTCTCTCTATCTCTTCGTCCCTCAATTTATTTTCCCAGTTGTTACAATATATTCCAGCTGTTCTTTTCTCATTACATGATCAAAATGTATTATTGTTTCTTCCTAATATTGGAAAATAGCTCTCTTTTTGCTTTGGTCTCTTTCACAACGTTTGCATTACTCTTCTTAGCTGACCATGGTATTCTCAACTCTCTACAGCCCCCGTATTTTTAAAATTATCTGTTGTCCTATTGCCTGTGATTCACATCCATGTATTAAGACTGACTCTACATAACATTTAAGAACACTTTTTATTGTTTCTATTGTCAAAAATAGATTACACAGTATCTTCCTCATTTTTTGGAAAGCTGCTTTTGCCTGAACCATTCTGCATCTCACCTGTTGTACATCTTCCGTCTGAGGTTAACAGTGTTCCCAGATATTTAAATTCACGGGGGCCTCGATAGCCCAGTTGGGAAAATCACCCGACTGGACTACCGACGTTCGGACAACCCGTGTTCGATTTCCGCTGGGAGCAGTGTGAGTTGTACTCGTGGTTGGAAAAAAAAATACCTCCACGGTCGACCCAGCCGTTGGCAGAAATGGGTACCAGGGTATTACCCTGGGAAGGTGAGGAATGTTGCCTCGCATCGTGAGTTTCGATGCTTGAAGCGACACTATCCAGAAATCTCCGAACATTTCTGGATAGGCGGCCGAGCACATATGGGTGAAAACTCGCGTGCTAGGACGCCGGTTCAAGTCTCGTACTTTACCTTTACTATTTAAATTCATCTACATGTTTTAATATTGTTCCACTTGCTTACAAGTACAGCCATCATTATAAAATTGTACCCGGAACGTGTCGATTGACAGTCTGATCTTCTGTTGATTATAGAGGATGGTCTCAGCAGAATATAAGAATGTAGCATCGGAGAGGGCATTGTAATCATTCTATGAAGTTTGTCAATGTAACTTTTATCTACGATGTCACTTTTACAATTTGTAGATGTAATAATGTGTATCTCTCCTCGACAACAATAAATGCAGTTGAACAAGGAAATGTAATTTATAAAAATATTAATAAAAATATTAAAGTTGAAAGTCCGCTACAGAAAACTGCGATTACTCATATTTTGTGTTTTGCGTTAAAGAACGGTAGAAGACATTTCAGCTACAAAATTAAAATCGCCAATGATCTAATTCTGGTAAAAAAGAAAAAGCTGTCACTCAAACAGACTACAGCAAACTATAGATGTACTGAGGCCTGCGGGGTGAGAGAGATTTCCTGGAAAACGACCAGCTAGCGCGATGTTTTCAGCTTTGCAAACAGAGGTGATTGTGGGTATATTGAGTATAGTGAGGTCAATCGTCTATATCTCCTATATTTGAACACGTCACGCTAGTTGGTGGTTTTTCAGGTTAAATTTTCTGCCCGCGGGCCTTAATAAATCTATAGTTGGCTGTGCTCAAAGAGCGAACAACTTACGCCAGCGTGAAAGCCCAGGTCCACGGCATGCCCAGGATGAACCTCGCTGCCACTCCGTCCACCACGACCTCCGCAACACTGGGACAGAAAGCTAGTCTCGGCACAACAAAGGACAAGCGTTTCAAGGCCACGGGGTCAAGACCAAGGCCAGCTTTGGTCAGGATCACAGTCAGAGCCATTGATCTGTGCAGAAAATGATATATTTATTGCATTTACCCATACATTGTATCTTTACAATCTTTTCTTATCGCCTCTCCTCTCTTTTCTCTGATCTTCTCTTTTGTCATCCCTCCTCTTTCCTCCTCTTCTCATTTCTTCTCTCCTTTCTCTTAAACTCTTTCCGATGCGAGAAATACAAAGCTATAGCTTCTCTTGCAGTCTCAGTGATTGCATATATTTTGTGCAGTTTCCTTGAAGTTGTCTACCCTAGGCACAGCGCACTTTTATTTATAGATATGTCCAGCATGGTAACAAACCCACAATACATCTACACGTTTATACGCTATTACAAATGTTTTCTTTGTGTGGTTCATTACTAGTTCAATACTAGTTCAATACTAATTCAATACTAGTTCACTACTAATTCAATGCCAGTTCATTACTAGTTCAATACTAATTAATTCCAACTCTTACATGTGGTCACATTTTTCTGATGTTGACCCTCTTGCCACTCAAAATGCCTTCCATAAACTTATTGTCATTTAGACAAACTGTCAAGCAAGAACATATTTCAACACTGACACATTCCAAAGTCACAAATGCACCAGTTAACGACAACGCCATTAAAACATAACCGCAATCAAAGAATCTAATTCAGAAAGTATCTTCCATTTATCTGTGATCAGGTATCTCCTGCGTTACTTTTTAATGTGATTTAGATTGCGTTGTGATTACCTCCCAATGAGTAGGGCAAGACACTTGTAACTGCGCGTGTAAGCGTACACCACCCATACTGAAACAAGTATCAAGTTTTTTTTTCATGTCGTTCAAAATATCATGCACACAACCCATATTGTGTTACGTTTTTTTTTCCCGTGAGCATAATAGTATGTGTATATATATATATATATATATATATATATATATATATATATATATATATATATATATATACATGTATATATATATATATATATATATATATATATATATATATATATGGGAGCCGCGATAGCTCAGTGGTTAGTGAATTGGACTAAAAAGGACAAGAGGTAGGGTTCGATCCCAACCGACAGCTTCCAGGTTCACCCAGCCTTTAATGGGTACCGGATTTTTTTTCTGGAAAAGTGAAGCGGCACGGCGTAATACCGACCACATTACCCTAAAAATCATGTGCGAAGGTCTGTAAAATTTATGGTCACTAACACCATATTCCCTTTACGCCACTTGGCGTGACCGGGGTACTTTACTTTTATATATACATATATATATATATATATATATATATATATATATATATATATATATATGAAGTGTTTATAAAGTCGCTATGCAGTCAATTTTAGTGACATTACGGGTAATTATAACGTAAATTGGTATTATTCATCTAGACACTACTGCTCTTGGCTGGCTTGTATTGGGTAAAGTGGCTGATCACACGATGACATTTTGTCTACAGCATGTGTAGGCCTCAGGACTTTTGCTGACTCGCCATTCTTATTTTCGAAAACCTTCTGGATAATGACATCTGATATATGTTGGATCTGGGTGACGATTCCTGCCTTCATGTCATTAACTGTTTGCAGATTATTTAGATCAACCATTGCTTTCAACGAACCCTACAGATAATATTCAGGTAGACTTAAGACTTGTGAGTCTGGAAATTTCAGTACAAATTGTCGAATTACTTCTTCAGTATATTTGCCACCATAACTGAAGACATTTTCAACCAAAAATACCCTGTTTTCAACACAATTTTCTTTCAGCAATGAAACCGTGAATATAACAACGGCTTGTTGTGTTATGCTGCAGACGAGATTGTGGACACAGTATATCTTCTTGTTCTTTATCTTTCCTTCCTCATTTGCATTTCAGCATCGAGAGGAGATTTAATTTGCGGTCTTTTGCTCTTCTGTTCGCCTCTGCTGCTGTTATGTTTCCTAGTATTTCTAATATTCCGTCAAACCATCTTTTCAATGGTCGGCCCGTGGGTCTGGTGTTCTCGCAACGTTTATTGAATGCTCGTTGTGTTGTGTTTTGATCGTTCTGCCTTGTCACGCAGATTATCATGACGTAAATTTCATCAATCCGTGACGTAATTTCACAAATATTGTTCAAGTCACTCCACAGCGACTTTATAACCACCTTGAATATGATCTGTATTAATTTTACTTTTCTGAATGCAGTAGTGTTGCCTGAATTTCACAGGAATGTCTGTTTGATGTTTAGTTTTCACACGTACACAAGTTCCCACCAAAAACGCACTACCGGGAATTGCATGTGTTTGCAGGTGCTTATGTATGTGAACATACGTAGTGCGCTCTTTTTGTGTGGAGATTTTGAGTGAAAGTATAATTTGTAGGAAAAGTATCTCACTCCCTTAACAATTATAAAGTGGACAGAAAAGAAAAAAGAAAAGTAGAGGTCAAGCAATCGAGGGTGTGTGGAAGACACAAAAAAGGATGTGCCAAAATTAAGGGATAAGTGGCAAAATAATGGATTCGGTGGCAAACTAAAGAGAACGGCTGCAAATAAATCAAAAATAGAGAGAACAATAGTTAAATAAAAAGGACAAAAGAAAAATGAAGAGAGGAATTTGAAATAAAGAGATAAATGTCAAATTAAATAGAAGAGTGTCAAAACAAACAGATGAGCGGCAAAATAAGGAGAAAGAGTGAAAAATATATAGAAAGGGGTGGTAACAGAGATATGAGTAGCAAACATAAAAAGAGGAATGGCAAAATAAAAGGAGGATTTGCAAATAAAGAGGAGTGCAAAATGAAGAGAGGGGAGTAACAAAAGTAAAAGGAGGGGTGAAAAAAGGAGTGGTAAAATAAAGAGAGGAGAGATAGAATAAATAATCAATCAATGGGAGAGTTTCTTATGACACTTATAAGTGACACATAGATTATTACACTAGGTCAACAACGATGTATAATAATATCACAGAACAATAATAAACTAAGTTAACAACGATGTATAAGAACAGCACAGAACAATAATATCAATAATATCAGCTTGCAAAACGTGTCTGAAAAATATTTGCTGGAACAAACAAGACTCACAAACCTTAAAGTTGATGACCAAACAGGGTTGATGTGGGTGGCAATGTCTATCCCTGGAATGTTTCGGAGCATGACCCCAACAATTAGCATGCCTAGAAGAGGCGGAAGTGACGTCGGTTTGATGACGTACCCTCCACACCATGAACCAATGAAGAGAACCAGCATGGGGTACAAGCTGCCCCCTGGTAGGAACTCTTTCTGCATGATAGAGATTAGAGCAGCCCATAAGGCAGCAAACATGAAACACACAAGAAGGGTAGCCGCGACTTTCCCGGACGGCGGGAACAAAAACCACTGTCCAACTCTCCTGAGCGTTGTCGGATTGTCCTGGAGGGGATGTGATGACGCGAGACACGGATGAACGCATCTTGAACACAGCAAAGTCACTGTAGAACATAGAACTCTTTCTGATGACACTGAGTTCTGCAGTTCGTTGGTCTCAAAATAGCTGCTCTCGCTGTTTCTGCACTTTTCTGAAAGCAACAAAACCCATTCAGTCATTAAGTCAAATTAAAACATCATTTGCATCTGCTTTTATTGACATGACAACGCTGCAAGAAAGTAGATTATTTACTGAAGTAACGATGAAGCAGTCGGTGTTTAGCAATGTGTATATTTGGGTCCTATAGAACAGAGAATTAGAAAATCATGGACATAACAGAAGACCTAGAACATGCAGGCAGTGTGTGTGTGTGTGTGTGTGTGTGTGTGTGTGTGTGTGTGTGTGTGTGTGTGTGTGTGTGTGTGAGAGAGAGAGAGAGAGAGAGAGAGAGAGAGAGAAGAGAGACAGAGTGAGTGAGTATGTATTCGCTGCCTTTATCGTCTCCATTATCGGATTTCTCAGAAGAATGTTGAAAGTTCTCTGGACAGCTAAAAAGACCAATGAGGAAATTCTCAGAGGCCAACACAAAAAGGCGGCTCCTAAAAAACATCAGAAAGAAACAATCAACATTTTTCGGGCACATCATGAGAAGAGGAAAGTTAGAATACTTGGTTACAACTGGCAAAACAAATGGAAAGAGAGATCGCGGACGACAAAGAGAGAAAATACTAGATATCTTGGTGTCATGGCATGACAAACAGTCAACATGAATGATGATATTGTATGATATGGAAAATACGGTTGTGTTCACTTTCTGTGCGGTTTCGCCTTATGTCTTTTGGCGTGTTCTGAGACTGCTATGATGGGGACTGCAGCTATCTTTTTTTGTTTAGGAGATGAGATAGTAATTCGAATGATTCCACTGGCACGGGCAGTTGAGCAATTATGAATTTTAATTCCGGCAGAGATACCGAAGTTGTAAGCCA
Source organism: Megaustenia siamemsis (assembly GCA_032433765.1). Classification (NCBI taxonomy): domain Eukaryota; kingdom Metazoa; phylum Mollusca; class Gastropoda; order Stylommatophora; family Ariophantidae; genus Megaustenia; species Megaustenia siamemsis. Next base: position 106,896,354 of record JAVIAB010000073.1, on the reverse strand, counting down.
GGCTGTCGACAGGAATACTTAAGGAGTTGAGCTATATAAGAATTAATCTGGCTATTTACAAAGAAATATAGGCATTAATCTATTAATTTTCAGGAGGTGGCTAGCGTCCAGGGTAGTGTTCTGGTTGTTAGCTGACCTCATAGTTGTAGTAAGGTGACGTAGGTTGTTGAGTTGGTTTATTAGTCCAGATTGTTAAATGACCACCTAACATCCCCCTCCCCTAATTAATGAGTTGATTGGTTAATGAGTAATGGGCACGGTCTCCCGCCAGAAATGAAACTGCTAATAAGTGCGGGGTTATTTTTCCCGCTAAAACTCTATAACCATGCCCACAAAATCACCGGAAGCACATTGTCCTTAAACGAAGGAGAGGGCTAACAAACATTAATGTATACACTATTTTCTTTTTTATACTTTTATATATCCGTAAAGGGTCAAGAGTCTACAGTTACTCAAAATGAGACCATATTCAATGATTTATTAGCTACTCTTGCTGACGCCATGAACCGGCAGTTTAATATCTCCCACTCAGTTGTACACGAGCACGGATCGACTAACTGATCCCACGCGAGCGCGAATAGTCCACTGGGTGTGATCCCAAAAAATTATAAGCATCGAGTACGCGATTTAATATATTCATTCGACTAGTGTCGGTCAGTCACCACAAGGCAGCCAGACAGGAAACACTGACCAACACAAACGCAAGAATTTAATATAAGTGATACGATTTCAGATCTGTAAATCTAACAGCAGATACTCATTTCTGGTATACTTCCACAGCTGTAAATCTAACAGCAGATACTGCAACACGAAAACACCGCCGGAGAAGCAAGGAGAAGCAGACTTTAAAACACCAACATTATAAGAATACAAGTAAGTTGAAATATTGCTTAAAATACATAGCAATGTGTGTTTATTATCATAGTTTAATTAGTGGAAACATTGAAAAAATGAAGTACATAACATATAGGAATATGTTCGGTAAATCTATTAAAGGTCACAGAGCAAAACTGCTACGCAATAGAGTCCACAGTGTCGTATCTTTTTCGTTAGAGAAGTCTATAAATTTTTCTCAACCACCGTTTTTTTTCTTTTACAATTCACTCTCTGAATCCAAGCAATAAAAGAATCGGCCCCAAAAGGCAAACTCCAGAAACATCTGTACCTATATGATATTCATAACTAACCCTTAATGTTATTAGTAAAAGTGACACATAAGTGCTGTATAACTAAGAGGTCTGCCCTATAGTGGTAGTAAGATTAATATTACAGGTAATCATAGTTGAGCGACGCTATTTTATAACTGCACATAGAAGCAATGTCGGATGTCTTAGTTCGATATTTGCATTAATGTGCCATGCATCGCTCACGTGTAAAATATTTCCCACTACAGAGTCTTATTAAATCTGCTAACAAGGGCTTCCCTTCGTACTCCAATGTAAAATAACCGGCCATTCGTATGGGGCACACCTTAACATCCCTACATCTTATACCGTCCGTCACGGTAAGAGGATAGACAATGAAATCGATGTCAGGGGTAAGTCTCAAACAGTTTTCTTTTTCCTCATCTCAAAAATCATTTTAAAACCGGAAATTATTTTCAGATAGAACGACACATGATAGTGATGGTTAGATTATTTTTTTTTCATATATAGTCGAGTATGGGGTCGTAAAGATAATTTTATGAGTATGTATATGTTTAATATTTCGTTTTTTTTTAAATGATAAAAGGCTACTAAAAAAAGGCTCGCTTGTTTCTAATTAAAACTAAACGTATCAAAGCTAAATTAAATACCCGATATCAATGCTAACCAACAGAACGGCACAGAAGACTGAATGTGCCAGTGCCGCGTTGTAAATGGAAGGCTTTTGTTCGATAATCCCCACCTCGCGTAGGTAATATAATAGCATTCTCGCGTGGCGTGTGATTATCGCAGGCGCGTTTATTCTATATGTTGAATTAAAAAAATGTGAACTTTAAAACAAGCGCGGCAATAAAAAACAAATAATTTTTACTACAAATTAAAAAAATATATATACAATATATGTTATATATTTTGTAATCCTTCATCTCGAGACACGCGAAAAGACACAAAATAAGATATCGTTTATTGTATAAGGAGTTATTTTCTTTCTTCGATGTGTCGGCGTCGCAACTAAAGTATATTTGTTTCTGTCTGTCTGTCTGTCTCTCTCTCTCTCTCTCTCTCTCTCTCTGTGTGTTTGTGCTTGTATGTATGTACAGCTGTATGTTTATAGAATATTCACTCCAATTCGCTGTCTGTCTAAAACTATGTTATTACTATATGATAAAAGTCACCAGACTCTAATACCTTTTACAGTTCGATGAATATTGACAACGCTGTAAGACAAAAAGAAAACGAAACGGCTAGTTTTAGTCCTTTGTTAGACGTAGTTATATCAAAATATGCGTAATATTAAATCGTTTTTTTAATACTAAATCCGTTATTTTATAAATAACATTACAGTGTAAACGTTCAACCGATTACATTTATTTCTTGTCTTTCTTATTTTCCCTTTGTACTATTGGGAAATGTACAATAAATACAGAGACAAACTATACAAAGTTATCATTACTAGTTATGGATCCAATATGGAAACATCCGTGTACCGTATTAGTCGCAGGGCCGACTGGATGGTGAAAAAGTGTGTTTGCTAAGAAATTTCTCGGACACGTGTCAGAAATGGTCAGTCCCGGCACCTAAGGAAATAATTTACTGTTTTGGTGAGTGGTAACCGATGTACGACAATATGAAAGGTGTTCAGTTTAAAGAAAGGCTAACCGACATGGAGCAATGACGAGGAGATAGGAGACGTCTGGTGCTCATAGAAGATCTGATGGATAAAACTGACGATAGGGTGATGAAACTATTTACCAAAGGCAGTCATCATAGAAATATAAGTGTCGTGTATATAGTGCAAAATCTCTTTAGTAAACACAAGGAACAGCAGACGAAAAGTCTCAACAGTCATTACATAGTTCTGTTTAAATACCCAAGAGACGGATTTCAGATTACGAATCTGCCCAAACAAATGTACCCGGGTCGCATGTCGTACCTGCAAAAAGTTTTAAAGACGCAACATCGGCTCCAAATGGGTATTTGTTATTAGACCTTCGATAAGAAACACCAGATCGTCTAAGACTACGAACCAATATATTTCCTGAAGAACATCAAGTAGTCTACGTCCCAAAGTAAGAACATGGGCGAGTCGGTGAAAAGACACTGTGAGATGTTGCGTTTTCTGTGCTCAGCTAAACCAACAGCAGTAAAGGCCGTATTAAAAACAGCATCTCCTGATCTCATAAGAACTCTGTGCGAATGCTGCCGCAACGTGTTGAAAGGTAACCTTCGGCTCATAACAGCTCAGAAGAGACGGTTGCAGTGCCATAAACACAACCTGAGGATTCTCGCTCGAAAAATGACGACCATGAAAAAGAGAAAACAGGTTCTGCAAAAGTATGGTTTGATCGGCGCATTGATTAAACCAGTTTTGGGTATTTTTAGCGGTATCCTGGGCGCGTGAACGATGGCCAATAAAGTGGTTTTGATCGATCCTCGACTGCTAGAGTCTGTGAATCACCAGCAAGCTTCGTATACACCCACCCGAGTCACTAAAAGACAGCCTAGGAGATCTGGATACGCAAATGCAACAAGTCCTGGTAAGAGAGGACATGTTACCAAGCGACAATGTCAGACTGTATCAGAAGACATTGCAACGGTATCTGAAACGTCTCGGCCAGTACAGACACAAACCTCTAGGCGTAGTGGACATTAAACAGGCATCACTATCCTCTCAAACCTCCGACTTAATTACAACACCACCACCAACTGCGGTACTTAAAGATGAAGTCGATGAAAAAAGTCCTCAGTCAGCCCCAAGCGCTGCCTAGACCGAAAACGAAAGTCGTCATTCACAAAGAACCTGCTGGGACGTACAGACTCAGGAAAAAAATGATAAAGTAAGATTCCAAAACCAAACTGGGAGACATGGCCAAAGGAGCAGATAAGATGTTAGAAGCCGTCACTACGATCCGAAACGACCGGGTGTCTACGGATGTGTGGATGGTTTACAGCGTAGTACGAAACTAAGTTCTGCAAAGGTTAAGAATGTCTGAGTCGACAGGATGCTTATACTCAACACAAACCCGTTGTTAGAAAATTTAAAAGATGTCCCATCATCGTAAGTGGTATGAATCATCAGTTCCAGACTGATCTGATCGATCTGAGACAATTAAGAAGATACAACGATATGCACTCGTATCGCTTTATTCGTATCTCGATGTGCTTTTCAAGTATGAGTGGTCAGTTCCTATACGTCGAAAACTGCAAAAAATCTAATGGATGCAGTGAGTAAAATAATTGCCGAGCTCAAACCGATAAATTTTCAGACAGACAAAGGATCCGAATTCGTCAACAAAACTTTCCTAAAGATTTTTCCCAAAAAATGGTGTTCATTTCAACGGAGAATGGGGATATAAAGGCAGCCGTTGCGGAGCGGTTTAACCGCACGTTAAAAGAGAAAATGTGGAGATTTTTTACGAAAACGAACAAATTCAGATATGTAGACGCATTATCCGCCCTACTTTGAAACTACAATAATTCGTAACACAGGAGTATTAAAATGGCACCGGGCCATGTAAACTCGGTCAATCAAGAACAGGTCAGGAACACTTTGTATAATAAACTGTCTCTGTCAAAGAGAGACAAAAGTCTTTCGGAGGCGATCATTAAACGTTATAAAGAAGGTGATCGAGTTAGGATAGCTCAAGCCAATGCTAATTTAAAAATAGGGTACACACCAGCGTGGACAGAAGAACTGTTTACAATCAGCCATGTAAACAAAAATACTAATCCGTTAACCTACGTTGTGAAAAATGATTCTGTTGATGAGTTGAAATGTTCGTTCTATACAGAAGAGCTTCAGAAAGTCGGTGATAAACGGATGTATTTAATAGAAAGCATCTTAGAAGAGAGGAAAGTTGATGGAAAAAAGAATACTTAGTCAAGTGGTACGGTTACAACTCATCATTCAACAGTTGGATTTTGAGCGACCAAGTATCCACATACATAGACTGACAAAATGAAGGAAAAGCAACACGTTCAAACCTTTCTGAGTAAGGTAGTAGAAAGATTAGAAAAAAAGAATGACGAAGGGATCAGTCACGACAGCAGAGCCGCACTGTGGACTGTTTTTTGGTAAACTGTTCCCGCGAATGGAAAGCGTCTTTCTCTGTCAAATGATCATTATATATGCCGTCATCATCGTAGCTTTATTTAATCTAACGGGTGGAAACGGTGAGGGTCAGGGCGGACAAATTTGGATCGCGCTCCTGAGTATTTGTTTGGGAAACATGCTGCCTAACCCCAAACACTCGAGACACGTCGTTAGAGAAGATGAGTTTTTACATCACTGTCCCCAGCCACGCGTCTATGCCAATGTATCCAGAAAATAGTCCGGGGAACTTCTTCGTCAAACTCCCTATGCTGGATGCAAACTACGAAGTCGGTTTGGTCGAGATCCAATTTCCAGACACATATTTTAACGTCTTACCGGCGATATCTGGATCCGTTATGAAACTTCGAGCTACGGAGGCAAAACCTCCGATAACACACCGTTAACAATGGAATTAGCGCCGGGGTCATACAAGCCCCAAAAGGAAAAAACCTGTAACGAGGGAAAAATAAAAATTGTTTACAAGGGTGGCGTGTACACTCCAGCCCCAACCGTTTGGGAAACTTTGGCCTGAAACGGTGTCGAGATTCCCAATAATTTCATATTCCCTTTCGAGCAGCTAATGATTTTGAATGCTACTTTGAAAGTAGTGACTTACCAGCGGTAACTAGCGCCACAAACTTTACAGCTAAACACATCCTTTTGTCATGCTCGGTGGCCTCTAACGTACCCGGGTTTGAAGAACCCGTTTTTTTTTATCACAATTGGATATTCACAGGACATGGTTAGTCAGATGATACGGCATTTAGATACCATTTCAGACGTAGAGTACGCCATCTTGCGCTATCGGTTCGACGCTGTGTTTACAAAACAAAGTACCGTTGACGACTCACTTATATCCCAAGTAGATACGTATTTGAGAGAACTGCCTGTCTTCGGGTTCAATTCTGGTAAATACGACATAAACGTCATAAAACCTTACATAGCAAGCCATTTATTGTTCGCTGAGGATGACGAACCAATGGATCAGGACCACGTAAAACATAAAAAAGAATTCAATGGGACACCCTTTAAATTTATGGGGAACCAAAACAAGAATTGTATGTGTATTGGTACGAGTAAATTAAAATTTTTAGACGTTGTAAATTTTTTAGCTCCCGGATTCTCTTATTCAAAATATTTGAAATCCTACAATATTAACTAAACTAAGGGCGTCTTTTGCTACGAGTACATTACGAACCTAACAAAGTTGGACGATAAGGCTCTTCCCCCTCATGAAGCTTTCTTTTTGAGACAATAAAATGACCACTCTCGGAGATTTTCTGGTGTGGTATAATAAAAAGGATGTCGGGCCTTTCCTACTCGCACTGGAAAGACAGATCGATTTTTACGCAGGTTTGGGTGTAGACATGTGTAATGACGCCATTTCTCTTCCGGGAGTAACTTTAAAATATTTATTAAAAACTCTCCCCTCCAATGTGTTCTTATTCTTATGTTCCAATAGAGAGAGGAGCAGCTACACAATACCTTGAAAGATAATATTGTAGGTGATACCATCGGTACCATGAGAAGGGGCAAACGTTTATTAGAGGTAATCCTGAAAAAGTAGTAGAGAGCATTAAAGGCTATGACGCTAACGCCTTGTACTTGTGGGCTCTCACTCAGGAAATACTGTCAGGTTTTCCTACATTCAGACGACCTGATGTTGGGTTCAAGCCCCATAAAAGCAATAAATACGTCATCCAGAGTAGGGAATGTTTGACTTCGGTGGCTTATCGGAATAACGCTCAATTAAGACCCAGTTCAATGGTAAAAAAATGGCTTTGGTTCTTTGTAAGATACGCGTTGACGGCTGGGATAAGACGACTCTGACCGTCTATCAGTTCCACGGTTGTTTCTTTCATGGTCATGTCTGTCCCCTCACTAAAAAACATAAAGGCGTTAACCGTGTCAAAAACAAGCCCTTGATAGATTTAGATGCCAAGAGATAGGAAATCAGCGAGTACCTAAAATCCGAATGCCGCGTTAATTTCGTTGTGATGTGGGAATGTCAGTGGCAACCCCTGAGGAGAACAGATCGAACCATCAATAGGTTTCTGACCGAGACCTTCACTCGAAATACGCCTTCATTTACCGGTTCTGGATATCCCTTGACTGACAGTCAAATTCTTAAATCTGTTGAAGATGAGTCCTTAATTGGGTTAATAGAATGCGATATTAGCGTCCCAGACTCTCTCAAGTACTATTTTAGCGAATTGACACCCACATTAAAAAACGTAAACGTGGGTAGAGTCGATATTAGTCCCTTGATGAAACAGCTCACCGAGCAGAATAAATTATTGAGTAGTTCATGGCGAACTCTTATAGACAGTTACAGCGGCGAAGAAATTTTGTGGCTACCCCACTCTTAAAATGGTATATAGACCACGGTCTGAATGTGACAAGAATTTATCAGGTTATAGAATATCTACCAGCGGCTTGTTTTAAACGTTTTGAGGAGGTGTTTCGGACGCCCGCAGACAGACTGATATTGATGACAATTTCTCAATTACGAGGGAGACGATGAAACTCCTGGGAAACGCCGCGTACGGGAAGACTTTGACCATTAAGAACAACCACACGGACGTGGGGTACATGCAAGGGAGGGACTCGGCATCTTGTATGAATAGTCCTCTTTTTAAAAATATGACTTAAATAAACGACAATGTGTATCAGGTAGAAATGTTAAAAAAGAAGACGGTTTGGGATCTTCCCCTACAAATCGGATATTTCGTGTACCAGTACACAAAACTAAGAGTGCCGCAGTTTTATTATGATTTTCTTGATATATTTATTCATAGGTTCGATTTTCAACTCTGTGAGATGGTCACGGATAGTCTCTATTTGGCCCTCATCTCGACTAATCTTGACGCCATTATTATACCCCACATGCGTCATACTTTTTATAACGAGTACGACCAATGGTTCCCCTCAGAAGCCTGCGATATCCATCGCCCAGATTTCGTTAGGTCCCTAGGCACTTTTTCTCCTGATTGTCAGAAGTGTCGAAAGAGAAAGTTATTCGATAAGAGAACACGTGGATTGTTTAAGCTTGAGTATGAAGGGGCTGGTATGATTTCCCTTTGTAGTAAAACCTACCACTGTTTTGGAGACTACTCAAAAACTAGTACTAAAGGACTCAGCAAGCAACACAACGTGTTAGACAAACAAACTTTTCTGGACGTTCTTAATAAAAAAAAGAATCTAGCGGAGGTAAAAATGTTGATTTTAAAGCACACAAGGGAGCCATCTACACGTACACACAACACAGAAATTCTCTATCCTATTTCTACATCAAGCAACAGGTACACGACGACGTTGTCACGACATCTCCCCTAGATATCTAATACTATTATCATATTGTTTCTTTTGTATTCTTTTTTATTTATTATATTCATTGCAATTGATATTTGTCAATAAAAGTCATGTGACTAATCATTCTCTCTTATGTTTTCAGTAATTATTGTTATCGATGTTTAATTGTTGTTATCAGTGTTGTAATAACCACTAGATAGTTTGGCCATACCCAGTTCACATCTACTATCGATGAGCGGACCTTAGGTTCTAAATATAGTTATCTAACAACCTGAACTAATAAACCAACTCAACAACCTACGTCACCTTACTACAACTATGAGGTCAGTCAGTTAACAACCGGAACACTAACCGGGACGCTAGCCACCTCCTGAAACTAGATTAATTCCTATATTTCTTTGTAAATAGCCAGTTTAATTCTTATATTGCCCAACTCCTTAAGTATACCTGTCTCTAGCTGGCTTACTACTTACCGGGCCTTCCATAACCATAACAGTCAACAGCAGAATTGATACGATGCACTGTAGATAGAAGATTGTGGAAGAACTTGATCGCCTTAGCCAACCGGTATGGCACGTGATTACGATGATGCCATTATCGTCATAAGACATTAGCTTAAAGCAAATAGATTAGAAGATTACCAGAAATCTAGCAGTGAGGCATCAGAAGGCACGTTTGATGGGCAAAAACATAATCACTTAGTGGGGTTAGCAGAAATAAAGAGGAAGCGAATGGACGTGCGATTTCTTCTACAAAAGGTACGCTAGAAAATAATGGCACCTACACAGAGCAACTACTACGTAGAGTATTCATTCATCTCTCGAGTCGAAGACGTCACACAGGGCTGAAGTCATAGTTCTCCACAACTGACGATCTGATGCTAGTTCTTGTAGTTCTTGGTTGGTTCTTAGTTCCATGGTTGAGGCTTCCCTGCTAATTGTTCTGCATAACGATTCTCTTGGTCCACCTTGTTTTCTGGGTGCACTGTCCAGGGTACGCTACCTTGCACGGCAATAAAATAGTCTATAAGTTTCACATCAGTGCAAAGTAAAGACAAGTGGAACAATATTAAAGCAGATAAATGAATTTAAATATTTGGGAACTTTGTTAACCTCAGACGGAAGATGTTCAAAAGAGGTAAGATGCAGAATGGCTTAGGCAAAAGCAACTTTCCAAAAAAATGAAGAAGATAATATGCAATCCATTTTTGACAATAGAAACAAGAAAAAGAGTTCTTAAATGTTACGTAGAGCCAGTCTTAACATATGGATGCAAATCATGGACAATAGGACAACAGACAAGAAAATCACTGGAGTCTGTAGAAATGTGGTTTTACAGAAGAATGTTGAGAGTACCATGGACAGCTAAGAAGAGTAATGAAGATGTTCTGAGAGAGGTCAAAGCAAAAAGAGAGCTAATTTCCAATATTAGGAAGAAATAATCATCATTTTTTGGCCATGTAATGAGAAGAGAACAACTGGAAAAATTGATGGACGAAGAGATAGAGGGAAGCAAAGAGAAAAAATAACAGACAGCTTAAGAGAATGGCGTGGCAGAAGGTCAACAACAGAAATGATAAATAGCTGCCGAGATCGAAAGTTGTGGAGAGGCATGATCACCTACGCCAGCAGGCCCGGTACTTGATGATGATGATAAGTTTGCTGGTGTACATGACAATGAAATAGCCGATAAGTTTCCTGGTGTATGCGAGTAGTAGCTGTGGCTGTGAAATCAACCTAAAAGTGCACGCACATGCACCGAAAGACAATAGATTTGGCACCGACTTTGCACGAAACATGCACCAAAACCCGTGCCAAAGTCCGATAATCGGCTTATTTTCTCGGTGGTCGTGATCGGTAATCGGCTTATCTCGGTGGTGTGCGTTGGTGCGTGACGGTGATCGGCGCGTCGTGGTGTGCGTTGGTGCGTGGCGGCTTATCTCGTGGTGCGTCGCTAGCTCGCCGGTTATCGGACAGCGGTTCTAAAAGGGGTCAGCGGTTCTAAAAGGGGTCGGCGACAGCGGTTCTAAAAGGGGGATGGCGGTATCTCGCGGGTCGGATGGCGGGTCGTCGCGTGGTGTGCGGGTGGGGAAAGGTGCCTTTATTAGTATCATCATGTGTGGGTATTAGGCAACAGGAGGCGACATGTAAAAAAAAAATGCTGACAAGCAATTATTAGTATCGTTAGCGTCATGTACCAGATTATAGCGATTTTTTTTTCTCTCTCTCTATTGCATATCCAAGCTAACTCAAGTCAATTAAAAATCATCAGCATGTGCCTCAACACTATTAGCATGTGCCTCAACATCAACCTTCGTATCCTATCATCATTTTGTGCCACCCTCAACACTATCATCATCATCATGTGCCACCCTCAACATCAACCTTCATATCCTATCATCATCTTGTGCCACCCTCAACACTATCATCATGTGCCACCCTCAACATCAACCTTCATATCATCATCACGTGCCTCATCATCATCCCTTAATGTTCTATCATCAAGCCACACAAAGTATCAACCATCTCTCTCTCTCTCTCTCACATTCATGGTAAAGCAAAACAAAATTCGTTCTATATTTCTCACAGCTTTATTATTATTACAACAAATATACAACACACACACATATATATATATATATTACTGTCCGGTTGTTGATAATTTTAAGCGTCTGGACGGGCCCCTCGATGCCGAAGTATCCACGGGGCGAGCAAACGATAAATGATACGGTCGTTTACGTGCTGTCTCGATGAAAAAGGCATGAGAATTCTGTTAAGTTTCGCGCCACGACACTTAAGAAGTATATAATAAACACAATATAGACCGCACGTGTTGCTAAACAAATCTTGCAACACCCGCGGGTTGTAGACGAATGGAACGTGTGAGTTTTGCTCTATAAAGTTTAAAATATCCACGTGTCTGGGAGGCAAACCGTAGGAATCGAAATACTCACATTCGCCGAGTCCGTTGTAAAATAGGGCCACCCAATGATCTCCGGGTTCGTGGGCAGGGTCGGTGTTTATGACAAAGGCCGCAGTCGCCGTTGGGTCGATGCTCGGCGGTAAGTGGTTTCGTGGAATGACACTAACAAGGGAACAACGTCGAACGAAAATATCCGACATCAAAAGGTTGTAAATCTCCCTCGTGTTCATATTCTTCCTCTTTCTCTCTCTCAAACGGCGAAGTCTGTTAGAATCTGCCTTGTCTTGGACACCTCGAGCACCGAGTCCAACTCGGCGTAGACGATAACTTGTAGGGGAGTAGTGGTGGGAGCGGCAAACTTGAGTTCTATCGACAAGGGTCCGCTTGTGGCTAGCTCAAAATGGGAGCCGTCCAGTAGGCTGGACGAGAGGTCAAAACCAAATAGGCAGTATCCGTCCTTGAATTCTCTATAATCAACGTTATTCCCAGCGTCTTTACCAATCAGACCCATGGCCAGATTTGTGCCGAAGAAAGCTCTCGCGTATTGATTTCGTTCAAAGTCCATAGTTAGAGGCTTTACCGAGATACATTTCCCGTCGACCGTCAGGTTCATATAAATCAGACCAAAGTGTTGAAAATTGAACGGGTTAGCTGTGTAAACACCATTAAAAGCACTGGCCGTAATCAGACCTATCACTATACGGGTCGGTGTTTGAGACAAAAATAAATTGTCTTGACTGTGGGAGAACATCCCGCTAGCGATGGAAAATGTCTTGATGGTAACCCTCTTGATCGGGTACCGTGCATTCCCGCTTAAAAGAGCCTTTTCGTGGGCCAGAGAAATCGCGGGGTTTAGCTTAGCTTTCCTGACCACGAGCGCGGCGTAGGTGATAACACTCTTATAACCCACAGAGCTATCGTGAGCCGCGAGGCTGAACACATCCTTCGAGGGCGTGAGTTTTATCTTTACATCGACTCTGTTTAACATGTAACGATCCTGCACAAAGACATCAGAGTGCAAACGACCCATCATTTCAACCTCTTTACTACCCGAAGTCAAATCGCGCCGTGTTTTAAAACCCTCATTTTCTTTCAAATCGTCATGGTGGCCAGCTGTGTCTTTGTAGAACAGAGCGGCCGTCAAGTATCCCGTTTTCGCATCCTCTCCGTAATTTAGCGTGGCCTCAAACACCGCTCTAAAAGGATAGGTATTCTCCGACGGTGTAACCAACGTGTCGTTTAGCGATACGTCGACTTGTGAAAATAGACTGTGAAGATAATTGTTGACCGGTCCTACCTCAGCATCGACTGGTACACTATCACCATTCGGGAGGGTGATCTTGACCCGCAGATTTAAAAACGTGTTGAAAAGATCTAGATACTCCTCGCTGTTTCCAGAAATGAAAAACTCTATCGGTGCGCTATGCGACAAAGCTGCGATCGGACGAATTTCAATAAACTGGCCAGAGTCTAGAGATGTCTGTTTGGGTGGAACGCTAAATAAATCCAAACCAGAGTGAAGACATTCGCACGATTTGGGGTGAATGAGGGACATTATTAGTCGAAAATATCCTTTGCCACCCTCGTCTTCTTCCCTCTGCTGTGCACCGAATGAAGGGGAAACCGTCCAGCTGTCGGTTTTATCCTCTTCGTAACGGGTTCTCCTGGTGGAGGTAGCTTCATAACTCGCTTTCTGCTTTGACGTAAACCTCTTCCTGATTGGTTGTTATCACGCAGGTGGTCTACGGCCCCGTGTAGCAACCGCTGACCGGCCTCCTTAGCTCGTTCTTTGAAAGCTTCACCGACATTTTTCCCGACCAATGCGTCCTGTGCGACCTGCAGACCGGTCCCCAAGCCTTCTCTGAGCAAGGCCTTACCGCCGGTTTTTAACCAGGGTAAAATAGCCCTCCCGATTCCACCAAAGAAACTACCGATTCCTCGACCGCTCTGACTTCGACCTCCTATAAACACGGGCATCCCATCGCCCGCCTGACAACAGTAAAAGTCTTCGTATAACTCAACATCTCTATGAAGGGGAGTGTGTTTCACCATTATACCAGCTCGAGATGCTTCTTGACTCGAAAGTGTACCGTTAGCACCGACGTCCCGCTGGTGAATGGAATGGTTTTTCCGTGTTCGTTGGCTAAAAGGATCTCGACGGTATCGAAGGAAAATCGACTCAGGGATAGGTAGTGAGGCTTATCGTAGATCTGAAACACCGAGGTGTGATTTCTATTGAGAACAGGCACGCTCCTGAGGAGAGGCACCATCACATCCCCGACCGGTCTGGGGGAAACGAGATCGCAGTAGACGTAGACATTCTTCGCAACACTTTCCAAGTCCATTACACCCACGCTGAAGATATCGGGAGCCGTGTCTGATATTGAGGTCGTGGGGAAGGCTAACATGTTTTTCAAAGTGTCGCTTATGGTAACACTGACTCCTTTCTCGTAAAGTTTCAAGATGGCTTTATTCACCTCTTTTGCGTAAATGAATCTCATTTTTTTCCCTTTGACTCCCCTGTACGACTCATCCTCCGCTTTTACGATCGACGCGTTCAACGCGCCGATGAACGCATCGGGTTTCGTGTATAACCCAGATTCCAATGTCACGTTGAAATAAAATCTGGCGTCGCAAATATCGTCGTTATCGAGAGATTCGTAGCGAATCCAGACATCACCCTCTATTACATTGAAATAATTTAGCGGAAACTGTATCTCCACCAGTGCGATCTCATACTGCGTCGAAATGTCAATGGTCTGAGGAAGTTTAACGAAAAAGTGACCTGGGTTATTATCCTTAAAAAGTTCCATAGATGCATTGCTGGGCAGGGTGACATAAAAACTCATTTTTTTACTCGTTTCACCGTCGCCTCTCCAAGTTTGGATTCGGTAGCATGTAACCCAAACAGCTGCTCAGTAGGGCTATCCACAGTTTTCCCTCCTTCGCGTCTGGCTTTTCGGTGGTCAGATTGAACAGCGAGACCGCTACAACTGTATATATAACTACCACTTGACAAATAAAGACAAGTACTAAGTAGGGGGATAGTTTCCCAAACATCGACCCCCACCAGCGTGGTTCGCCGTCTCTCCTGACTCCCGAGTTTACGGCTCGCAAATCGGGCTCTCCACCAAAAGTTACCACTTCTTCCTCTTCTTCTTCTCGCATCTCTAGTTTTTGTATCTGACAATGTCCTTGGACGGTATCCAAGTGTTAAATGAGGAATCGTACCCAAACCATTTGACTAAACACTCCTTTCGCCCAAAGGATGTGCGACGCTCGGCTATGATACTCTCGATTCTGTACTCGTGTTTGTCTCCAACTTTTTGAATTTCCGGTGTGTAGAATGACCCCTCTATCTCATCGCCCTTATCGTCTTTCAACACATATGTAACGGGGTTTGTTTCATTTACTCGACTGATGGAAAACAGTTCCTCCGTCCAAGCTGGGGCATAACCCTTTTTAAAATTGGCTCTGCCCAGGACCAGTCTAACTCGATCACCGGGCTTGTACAGGGGTCTTTCAAATTTAAAGTTGCGTTTGCTATTATACAACGTGTTCCATACCTGTTCTTGATTGTCTGTGTTGACGTCGACCGGTGCCATTTTTATACTTCTGTGATACGAATGGTTATAACTTCGAAGTAGGGCGGGGAGGACTCGGACATAAGACAACTTATTGGATTTCGTGAAATATCGCCACATCCGTTGTTTCAGAGTCCTATTAAAGCGTTCCACCACGGCGGCCTTAATATCTTCGTTCTGCGTAGTGAAAAAGTGAACGTTGTTATCAGCGAGGAATTTCTGAAATGTTCTGTTCAGAAACTCTGACCCCTTATCGGTATGAAAACTCGCGGGTTTCCCATCGAGAAATATCTTACCGACGGCTTCCACTAAGGATTTCCCCGTTTTGGTTCGTATCGGTACAGACCACGCGAATTTACTGAAAACGTCCACGCAAGAAACCAAATAGGAATATCCATCGTTGTGTTTTTTCAAATGTCTCAAATCGATTAGGTCTGCCTGATATTGCTGTTGGGGGCCACTCGTTATAATGGGACGCCTTTCAAATCTGCGACGAATTGGTTTATGAAGGGTATAGGTATCCTGATGACTCAACCATTGTTTGATCTTTGCGAGTCCCAGTTTGGTATTACGTTGCAGGGCCGTTGCACCACTATACGCCCCTGGACGACTAGGGTCAAAGTAACGACGTCTCAATATTTTCTCCACCGTTCCCATTTTGGTGTTGGGATTCCACTCTTTCTTTTTTTAGGTCTCAGTTTATACGTGGCTACGGGCGGAGTGGTTTCATTACCTACCTTTGGGGTTTCCGCTGGTGGTGGTGGTGGTGGTGTCTTGGTCTGCTCTGGTGATACCTCGAATGATGGTGTTGGTGGGGAAGGTGTTTTTTCTGTTGCCGTGTTGTGTTGAATGAGATCGACCGAGCCCAATGAGCGTCGTTTATACTGCTCCAATCTAGTTAAATATTGATGCAGGGAGGGCACGTTGGTACACTCTGGCCTTATCGGCGGGTGCTAAATCATCGCGGAATAGGATACGTTGCATTTCATCATCTAAATCTCTCAAGTTGTCACCGATCGCCTCGGGTGGGCTATAGGACGTGGTAGTAGTCTGTTTAAGACCCTCGAGGAATCGAGGATCCATCAAAATCATTTTTTTGCCATTGTTACGCACCTAGTACTCCACCGAGAATACTTAATATAGGACGGAGCAAAGCACCTATAAACCCACCGGTTTGTAGAATCTCTTTCCGCCGCTTAAGACTCGGTTTCTTTTTAGTGAGAAGTCTCAACTTGTTCTTGTGTCGACGTAGCTCGCACTTCTGTCGCTGAGTGAGTCTAACATTACCTTTTAATATGTTATGACAACACTCGCACAAAAAGTTAATGAGTTTGGGAGAGGTTGTTTTTAATATGGCTCTTAAACCGCTCGGCGAGGCGGCGCGCATACATTTCAACATTTCACCGTGCCGTCTAAGTGCTTCATCACACATGATTCTCTACTTTGGCACGTAGACGATTTGTCTCTCCCCCGGGAATATTTTTGTTCTCAACCTAAGATTATCAGGTGTGTCCTGACGAAGATCGACCAGCAAATAACCGTTTGGAGTCGCTGTCGCGTCCTTAAAACTATCTTGGAGGTACCCCACCTGACCTGGGTACATTTGTTTACCCAGATTCATAATTTGACTCCCGTCTCTCGGGTTCTTGAAAAGGACTAAATAGTGCGTATTGAGACTTATGGTTCGATGTTCTTTATTTTTTCCGAATAGATTTTGAACAATGTACATCACACTAATATCTCTGTGATGACTACCTTTGGTGAATAATTTTGTTACCCGCTCGTCCGTCTCAGACATCAAGTCATCGATGACGATCAGTCTTCTCTTCTTACCACCTTCCAATTTATCGACGTCTGGTAGACCCTCGATAAATCTCACTGACCCCATAGTCTCGTATATCGGCTGCCATTCCCCATAACACCATATAACTTCCTCCGGTACGGGGACAGCTAGCTCGTGAAGGTTCTGTATAAACTTTTGCACAAATACCGTTTTCCCACACCCGGTAGGACCGGCTATCAGAGCTGTGAAGGGATGATTCCATCGGGGATCCATCCTCACAAGTGCTACTAACTTTAGTGATTACGCCCCCGACGAAAATAACAACGAGTGATTTTAGGTCAGCGCACTAGGTTTCCCCCTCTTCAACTAACACCTATTTTTAAAATCCACAACCTATATAAACACTACAGGGGGGGGGGGGGAGGAGGAGTTTCCTAGTCTCAAGCCGCATTACCTGAGACCGAATTGTTACACGCATCATATTTCCCCACACATCACCCTATTGGTCACTTCCAGAGGTCACTGAACATGTCGCAACACGACTGATTACCACGCCTGATAACGTATTGCGTTAGCTGCTATAAATAGACGGTCCTCGACCCGATAAACGGGTATAAACCCCCCCCCCCCCCAGTCGAGCAGTGTACACGCACACACATAACCAACGTCTGTTGCCAGGTGGTTTGTTTTTCTTTGAATATGGAGTCGTGTAGCTTGAATACGCCAATTTCGTTTGATCTCAGTGATCAGCGCATATTTATGTCACGTGGAAATGAGACTGTAGTTCCATTGTCTAAAGATGGCGTTAAGGCAGTCTCGGTTTGTGTTTTTCGTAACAGACCATTGATAAATATAAGGACATATAGCGGTGATAGTTTTTTTAAGTTTCCTACCAGAACTGGAATAACACTATCGAGAGAGGAATTTATCACGTTAGTCGAGATGCGAGAGGAAATTTTAACCGCTTATGCTAACCTCAACTACACGCCGCCTGTTGTTAACCAAATCAGCTACACGCCACCTCTCGTTAACCAGATCAACTACACGCCACCTCTCGTTAATCAGATCAACTACACGCCGCCTGTCGTTAACCACCAAAACTACATACCATCTCTTGTTAACACGAATCTCATCGACTACACGCCCCCCTTTGTTAATCAAGGGAACCTCGCTCTTGTTACTCAGACGACAGATCCGGCACCCAATATGAATGCCGCGGGTGTTTCAGCAGAGTCACCAATTACCTATTCCAGCTTTGATCACGGTTTTGTCAAAATGGAGGGCGGTTGTGTTTTGAAGGCTAATGAAACTTCCTATGCACCCGTGTTTGATAGACATTTAACAAACAGTACCACCAAAAATGGAGGGAGGAAACCCAGACGCTTAAAATTATCAACAACCGGACAGTAATATATATATATATATATATATATATATATATATATATATATATATATGTTGTATATTTGTTGTAATAATATATATATATATATATATATATATATATATATATATATATGTTGTATATTTGTTGTAATAATAATAAAGCTGTGAGAAATATAGAACGAATTTTGTTTTGCTTTACCATGAATGTGAGAGAGAGAGAGAGAGATATGGTTGATACTTTGTGTGGCTTGATGATAGAACATTAAGGGATGATGATGAGGCACATGATGATGATATGAAGGTTGATGTTGAGGGTGGCACATGATGATAGTGTTGAGGGTGGCACAAGATGATGATAGGATATGAAGGTTGATGTTGAGGGTGGCACATGATGATGATGATAGTGTTGAGGGTGGCACAAAATGATGATAGGATATGAAGGTTGATGTTGAGGCACATGCTAATAGTGTTGAGGCACATGCTGATGATTTTTATTTGACTTGAGTTAGCTTGGATATGCAATAGAGAGAGAGAAAAAAAATCGCTATAATCTGGTACATGACGCTAACGATACTAATAATTGCTTGTCAGCATTTTTTTTTTTACATGTCGCCTCCTGTTGCCTAATACCCACACATGATGATACTAATAAAGGCACCTTTCCCCACCCGCACGCCACGCGACGACCCGCCATCCGACCCGCGAGATACCGCCATCCCCCTTTTAGAACCGCTGTCGCCGACCCCTTTTAGAACCGCTGACCCCTTTTAGAACCGCTGACCCTTTTTAGAACCGCTGTCCGATAACCGGCGAGCTAGCGACGCACCACGAGATAAGCCGCCACGCACCAACGCACACCACGACGCGCCGATCACCGTCACGCACCAACGCACACCACCGAGATAAGCCGATTACCGATCACGACCACCGAGAAAATAAGCCGATTATCGGACTTTGGCACGGGTTTTGGTGCATGTTTCGTGCAAAGTCGGTGCCAAATCTATTGTCTTTCGGTGCATGTGCGTGCACTTTTAGATTGAGTTCACAGCAACAGCTACTACTTATGCGGCAATAAAATAGCCGATAAGTTCACTGGTGTACGCGGCAATGAAATAGCCGATAAACTCGCTGGTGTACATGACAATAAAATAGCCGATAAGCTCACATGTGCACATGGCAGTGAAATAGCCGATAAGCTTGCTGGTGTACATGACAATGAAATACCCGATAAGCTCGCTGGCAGCTCTGACACGGTATGTGGCCTAACTTTGGACAAAGAAGACAACACCAAGTTTGTTCTTCATTCCATAAGGGAAGAGAAGGAGAATGAGTGAGACAATGATGTATATATTGAGAGACTGATGAGTCTAAAGGTGGAAACGGGGTCTTGTCGATGTGTAGTTCTTACTGAGAAAAGCAGATGTATCTATAATCAACACCTGACAGGATCAATCAGTCTGTATTGGCTTCGAGAAATGCTGGGATGGAGCAGATATGGGGAAGCCCGACTATAGCAAAAGACTTAACAGGGAAATCTTTCTTCATTCATTCTCAGCACATAACCAATGTATGTCCAACGCCTTTTTCTGGTAAATCTCGACCCGCATTTTTGTTTTGATTTGTCTCTTATCTATTCATTTAAAGACGTAGAGTCTACGTCACTGAAATAAGCTGACATTGGCTCTGATATCAGTGAGTTATCGCCGTCATAACACATTTGATTAGGTAAGTATAGCCCCCACCAGATAGAGATAGATAAAACGTGAGGTACATTAATTCAACTGACCAGATATTACTTGTAGTAGCTTGTCTGTGACAACCGACATTTCACAGTGTTGGATTAAAGTAGTACTAGTTTATTGGGCTTGGATAAGTAAGATTAGAGCTGAAGGAATGTGCCCAGATTAGCTTTACACACTAAGTGTATATTGATTTATATGAAAAACGTTGTGGAGCAGACTTGTTTGTCATCATTGGAGAAAAGTGTTGCCACATTCGTCTGACCTCAGCGTAAAGAGCGTTTTCACAGTCATGCATTGGTGCATTGTCAAATAGTAAAACATAATGGCTTCCTCAATATCTTGATAGTAAGTATGGACAATCATCATCATCATCATCATGTACCATACCGGTTGGCGTAGCCGATCATGTCCTTCCACAATCTTCTATCTACAGTGCATCGTATCAGTTCTGTTGTTGACTGTTTTCCATGCCATGACACCAAGCTATCCGGTATTTTCTCTCTTTGTCGTCCGCGATCTCTCTTTCCTTTATTTTGCCAGTTGTAACCAAGTATTCCAACTTTTCTTCTTCTCATGATGTGCCCGAAAATGTTGATTGTTGTTTTCTGATACTGTATGGACAATATATTGCTAGTAACCATATTTTTCAGGACCAACTCCCAATTCTAGATAAGGTTGTATTACGTCACACCGCCGGACCATCAAAAACATCTATGATGATATTGCGTTGAGAATTAAATATTAGAAAACAAATATTGGCACTGGGGGTGGCATAATGAAGAAAATGATGAAAATAGAAACATTTGTTGAGTAGCAAATATACACAAAATAAACGTTTATATATCTTTCATGCGAACGAGATGGTGGAGCAATCTATAACAGTGATGGTATCATAATCTAATTGATGAGTGCGTTGGAGATCAGTCTACGAGATGAATGGGATTAGAGAGTACCTGAGAGTATTGAAATTGGAAAACAGACATTTTGAGTGGGAAGGGAGAACTGTTTATTAAATGAGTGGGAAGGGAGAAAAGTTTATTAAATAAGTGGGAAGGGAGAACAGTTTATTAAATGAGTGGGAAGGGAGAACAGTTTATTAGATGAGTGGGAAGGGAGAACAGTTTATTAGATGAGTGGGAAGGGAGAACAGTTTATTAAATGAGTGGGAAGGGAGAACAGATTATTACATCAGTGGGATGGGAGAACAGTTTATTAGATGAGTGGCAAGGGAGAACAGTTTATTAGATGAGTGGGAAACGAGAACAGTTTATTAAATGAGTGGGAAGGGAGAACAGTTTATTACATGAGTGGGATGGGAGAACAGTTTATTAGATGAGTGGGATTGGGGAAGAGTTTATTAGATGAGTGGGATGGGAGAACAGTTTATTAGATGAGTGAAAAGGGAGAACAGTTTATTATATGAGTGGGAAGGGAGAACAGTTTATTACATGAGTGGGACGGGAGAAGAGTTTAATAGATGAATGGGATTGGGGAAGAGTTTATTAGATGAGTGGGAAGGGAGAAGAGTTTATTACATGAGTGGGATGGGAGAAGAGTTTATTAGATGAGTGGGATGGGAGAAGAGTTTATTAAATGAGTGGGATGGGAGAAGAGTTTATTAGATGAGTGGGAAAAGAGAACAGTTTATTAGATGAGTGGGAAGAGAGAACAGTTTATTACATGAGTGGGAAGGGAGAACAGTTTATTAGATGGGTGGTAAGGGAGAAGAGTTTATTAGATAAGTGGGAAGGGAGAAGAGTTTATTAGATGAGTGGGAAGGTAGAACAGTTTATTAGATGAGTGGGAAGGGAGAAGAGTTTATTAGATGAGTGGGAAGGTAGAACAGTTTATTAGATGAGTGGGAAGGGAGAACAGTTTATTAGATGAGTGGGAAGGGAGAACAGTTTATTACATGAGTGGGATGGGAGAACAGTTTATTAGATGAGTGGCAAGGGAGAATAGTTTATTAGATGAGTGGGAAGGGAGAACAGTTTATTAGATGAGTGGGATGGGAGAGGAGTTTATTAGATGAGTCGGAAGGGACAACAGTTTATTAGATGAGTGGGATGGGAGAAGAGTTTATTAGATGAGTGGGATTGGGGAATCGTTTATTATATGAGTGGGATTGGGGAAGATTTTATTACATGAGTGGGATGGGAGAAGAGTTTATTAGATGAGTGGGAAGGGAGAACAGTTTATTACATGAGTGTGATGGGAGAAGAGTTTATTAGATGAGTGGGAAGGGAGAAGAGTTTATTAGATGAGTGGGATGGTAGAGTAGTCTACAAAATGAGTGGGATGGGAGAAAATTTTATTAGATGAGTGTGTTGGGAGAGTAGTCTACAAGAAGAGTGGGATGAGAGAGTAGTCTACAAGATGAGTGGGATGAGAGAAACGTTTATTAGATCAGTGGGTTGGGAGAGTAGTCTACAAGATGAGTGGGATGAGAGAAACGTTTATTAGATCAGTGGGTTGGGAGAGTAGTCTACAAGATGAGTGGGATGAGAGAAACGTTTATTAGATGAGTGAGATGGGAGAGTAGTCTGCAAGATGAATGGGATGAGAGAGTAGTCTACAAGATGAGTGGGATGGAAGAGTAGTCTACAAGATGAGTGGGATGGGAGAGTAGTTTACAAGATGAGTGGGATGAGAGAAACGTTTATTAGATGAGGGAGATGGGAGAGTAGTCTGCAAGATGAATGGGATGGGAGAGTAGTCTACAAGATGAGTGGGATGGAAGAGTAGTCTACAAGATGAGTGGGATGGGAGTGTAGTCTACAAGATGAGTGGGATGGGAGAGTAGTCTACAAGATGAGTGGGATGGGAGAGTACATTGTGCATAGATAAAACCATTTCTTACTGACGAACTCGAGTCCCGAGAACTTCACCACGAAGCGCCCATAAACAGAATCCCTACACTGACAACACTTCGTCTTCCATCACTAATAATATGTTATCACGACTGTCACCATCACCACCAACACCATCACCACCAATGCCATCACTACTACAACAATCATCACCATAACTAGAACTATTAACATCATCGCCACTACTACAGCCACTACCATTATCACGGCTAACAAAACCATCTCTACCACCTCCATCATCATTATCGGCACCACCTACATCTCCATTATCAGTATTACCTCCATCATCATTATCAGCATCACCTACATCTCCATTATCAGCATCACTTCCATCACCATTATCAGCATCACCTCAATCACCATTATCAGCATCACCTCTATCACCATTATCAGTATTACCTCCATCACCATTATCAGCACTACCTACACAAGCATTATCAGCACCACCTCCATCACCATTATCAGCACCACCTCCATCACCATTATCAGTATTACTTCCATCATCATTATCAGCACCACCTCAATCCACATTATCAGTATTACCTCCATCACCATTATCAGCATCACCTCCATCACCATTATCATCACCACCTCCATCACCATTATCAGCACCACCTCCATCATCATTATCAGCACCACCTCCATCACCATTATCAGCACCACCTCCATCACCATTATCAGTATTATCTCCATCATCTTTATCAGCACCACCTCCATCACCATTATCAGTATTACCTCCATCACCATTATCAGCATCACCTCCATCACCATTATCAGCACCACCTCCATCATCATTATCAGCATCACCTCCATCATCATTATCAGCACCACCTCCATCATCATTATCAGCGTAACTTCAATCATTATTATCAGCATCACCTCCATCACCATTATCAGCACCACCTCCATCACCATTATCAGCATTACCTCCATCACCATTATCAGCACCACCTCCATCACCATTATCAGCATCACCTTCATCACCTTTATCACTAACTCAGTAATTATAATCCTAAGAGTCTGATGTATGCACATACTTTCATTTCATGATTATCATCAACTCGCATGCCCTTTGTATAACGTTGCATTTACCACAGCTCGTCTGAAAGAATCTCTGTCTCTAGCCAGATCTCTCACATCACGTTGCATTTACCACAGCTCGTCTGAAAGAATCTTTGTCTCTAGCCAGATCTCCCACATAACGTTGCATTTACCACAGCTCGTCTGAAAGAATCTTTGTCTCTAGCCAGATCTCTCACATAACGTTGCATTTACCACAGCTCGTCTGAAAGAATCTCTGTCTCTAGCCAGATCTCTCACATAACGTTGCATTTACCACAGCTCGTCTGAAAGAATCTCTGTCTCTAGCCAGATCTCCCACATAACGTTGCATTGACTACAGATCGTCTGAAAGAATCTCTGTCTCTAGCCAGATCTCTCACATCACGTTGCATTTACCACAGCTCGTCTGAAAGAATCTTTGTCTCTAGCCAGATCTCCCACATAACGTTGCATTTACCACAGCTCGTCTGAAAGAATCTCTGTCTCTAGCTAGATCTCCCACATAACGTTGCATTCACCACAGCTCGTCTGAAAGAATCGTTGTCTCTAGCTAGATCTCCCACATAACGTTGCATCCACCACAGCTCGTCTGAAAGAATCTTTGTCTCTAGCTAGATCTCCCACATAACGTTGCATTTACCACAGCTCGTCTGAAAGAATCTCTGTCTCTAGCTAGATCTCCCACATAACGTTGCATTCACCACAGCTCGTCTGAAAGAATCTTTGTCTCTAGCCAGATCTCCAACATAACGTTGCATTTACCACAGCTCGTCTGAAAGAATCTCTGTCTCTAGCCAGATCTCCCACATAACGTTGCATTTACCACAGCTCGTCTGAAAGAATCTCTGTCTCTAGCTAGATCTCCCACATAACGTTGCATTCACCACAGCTCGTCTGAAAGAATCTCTGTCTCTAGCCAGATCTCCCACATAACGTTGCATTTACCACAGCTCGTCTGAAAGAATCTCTGTATCTAGCCAGATCTCCCATATAACGTTGCATTTACCACAGCTCGTCTGAAAGAATCTCTTTCTACAGCTAGATCCCCCCCCCCTCTTTCTTCTGTTGTCATGCTCAAGGTCTCCTTGAAGTCTTGAAACCACCTTTTTCTTGGTCTGCCCCTGATGCGTCGCACAGGAACCATGGCTTCCGTTATTGTTCTTTCCAGCCCGCTGTGTCTTTTGACGTGGCCATAGTATGTTACATTTCTCTATAGAATGCTGATCATAAGTCAGTTCTTGTTGAAATCTTTTAATGTGTCTTCAGTGTTCTGTTTCTTTATCCAGGGTTTAAGGATTACTCTGTAGTATTTTGTTTCGGCTGAATCAATTTTACTCCTTGCTGTTTGCGAGATTCTCCATGATTCACAACCATATGTTGCTATCGGGAAGATACATGTCCTCAGTAATTTTAATGTTACTGCCTTGCTGGTTTAGTGCCACATGTTCTTCATAGCATTTATTTTTTGCGTTGCTGTTACTAGTCTTCTTTTGTCTCTTTCTCTTATTGACTCAAAAGAACACAAAATGTCTACAATAACATTTAGGTAACGTCAATGAAGTATGTGAGATCAAAACGTGACCGCGAAAGGGGTGAAGCTTCAACAGAAGCAATGACTAAAGCCAGGAGAAACGAAAGAATTCCAAACAGGCAATTGTAAACGAACAGGCAATTGTAAACAAGGAAGTGAAGCAAGTGAACGATACCGCCTTTCAGAAAGTCGAATGGGAACATCGGAAATTGAACAGTTAACATCTTAGAAAACAAACATAATTTGTGAGCTGCTTGAAACTATTGTAATGAAACACATAAGTATGTTGTAATGAAACACATAAGTATGTTGTAATGAAACACATACGTATGTTGTAATGAAACACATAAGTATGTTGTAATGAAACTCATAAGTATGTTGTAATGAAACACATACATATGTTGTAATGAAGTACATAAGTATGCTGTAATGAAAAACATAAATGTGTTGTAATGAAACACATAAATATGTTATAACGGAACACATAAGTATGTTGTAGTGAAACACATCAATATATTGTAATGAAACACATAAATATGTTTTAATGAAACACATAAATATGATGTAATGAAACATAAATATGTTATAATGAAACGCAAAGGAATACGCTTCTTCGTCATCCGCCCTTAAAGGGACGTTATGTGGGCGTGTATGCCTTGTGCTGTGGTTTGCAAAAGAACTGTGATATTTGCGCCTTTCATCCCAACACATCCGACTTCAGCAAATAATTTGTTGCTTTCCCTCTCGATCCCTACTCACTTGACTAGAATAGACTGGTCAGTCTGTTATTAGAGGCACCGCGAAGATGTGGAGCAGGATCTGAGTAGTTCTGGTTAACCGATCCTGGCGCAAGCCTTCAGCAATGATTCGCTGACAACTATAGCTCTAATGCTGTCAGACGTCTTAGCCTCTACAGGACGACAATGAACAGAACAGAACATAGAAGAACAGAACATAGAAGAACAGAACATAGAAGAACAGAACATAGAAGAATAGAACATACAAGAATAGAACATAGAAGAACAGAACATACAAGAACAGAACATACAAGAACAGAACATAGAAGAACAGAACATAGAAGAACAAACCATAGAAGAACAGAACATAGAAGAACAAACCATAGAAGAGCAGAACATAGAAGAACAGAACATAGAAGAATAGAACATACAAGAATAGAACATAGAAGAACAGAACATACAAGAACAGAACATACAAGAACAGAACATAGAAAAACAAACCATAGAAGAACAGAACATAGAAGAACAAACCATAGAAGAGCAGAACATAGAAGAACAAACCATAGAAGAACAGAACATACAAGAACAGAACATAGAAGAACAAACCATAGAAGAACAGAACATAGAAGAACAAACCATAGAAGAGCAGAACATAGAAGAACAAACCATAGAAGAACAGAACATAGAAGAACAAACCAAAGAAGAACAGAACATAGAAGAACAAACCATAGAAGAACAGAACATAGAAGAACAGAACATAGAAGAACAAACCATAGAAGAACAGAACATAGAAGAACAAACCATAGAAGAGCAGAACATAGAAGAACAAACCATAGAAGAACAGAACATAGAAGAACAGAATATAGAAGAACAGAACAGAGAAGAACAAAACATAGAAGAACAAAACATACAAGAACAGAACATAGAAGAACAGAACATAGAAGAACAGAACATAGAAGAACAGACCATAAAACTCGAACGAAACTAACCTTCTGCACAAGATATATAAGCACCTGCCATGTTCTCCGTTTCTCTATTTGAAATATCGATTCGGCCTTCGCCCACATTGGGTGAGCTTGACAGATCGCCCATCTTTCGTTATTCCTGTGAACATCCAAACAATACTTGTGATGAGTAATTAGCGGCTGAAAATAAATTAGCATAATTGTCACATTTGGGCCATCAATTACAAGTAGCATCTGGTGCCGCTGGGCTCATTTGGTTTAATCCGTTTCCTATATTGAGGTCAAATAATTAGCCAGTCCCGTGTCATAGATGTAAAGAAACTAACACAAAACTGTCAACAAAATGCTGATCGCTGCTGTATACGATAATTAATGGAGAACACAGGGAGTCAGCAAAACATTATTTAGAAGATAAATTTTGTCAGGTTCTGTGAAATTAATGTATACATTTTCTTTATTCTATTTCGTGGTTTAAAAGAGAGCACAAGTTACATAAGAATTAGCGATTCATAGTTGATAAAGACCAAAATCTGGGTTCTGTTGGAGAGCTATAGAACTGGAAAATAAAGGCTGCTTGTCCAGTGCAGTCGCCACCAGCTGAGTGGGCTACAGTTTTTTGTTGGTTTTTTTTTGTATTAACAATTTATTTGACCCTGACGTGTTTGCAACGCTCGATGACCAGTTTTGGAAAATGACAATTGTTTTTATCACCTTTCTGGTTATGAACAAAGCAATATACTGTGCTAGAATAATTTTTTTCTAAGCTAAACAACATTTGTAGATTCATCAATTACAGCAAAACAAGCTAAACAAATTATATGTGAGAGATATGCACTTTCGTAAATAAAACATATTAATCTAAATAGTATTAAACAACAGAAAATGAAACATGAAATATGTCATTATGTCGTATAACAAGAGTACAAGAAATGTGTCTGATATTTAGGCCAGATAGATAGGGAAGCCAATGATTCTCAAGAGGTGCAAAGGAGAGTTGATGCACACTATGACACCAGACAGCCTTTACACAATGACAGCAGGCACAAACTGAATTTGGATAGGCGATGTACTCATTATTAGGAAGTCCAGACGCCGTAGCAATAACTATTGGGCCGTATCTTATATACGTCAGAAGGAAGGTCAGCGGGAGAAAACTCTGGCCGAGATCAGCGCCTCTTGGGGCGTGCTGTGAACGATGATCATAGACCATGCAAGATTGTGGAACTTTCTAGCTGTCATGTAATAGCTGATTTCGTTGTCTGACCGTCACCAAGGAAACTAACATGGGAAAGAAGAGGAACATATAAAAAAAAAAAAAGCAAATCGATGGCAATGTTTGATTTAGAAGCATTCTGATTATGTCTCTTCGTTGTGCCCGTTTCTCGTCGATTTCCTTATAGTGAGCTTCTTTGATGTGGATGGACTTGCTTGCATTTATTTGATTCATAAACGTTTACTATTTGATAGAAACACCGTGAAACATGTTCAGTAAAAGCAAGCTCAGAACCTAAAAAAAAAAATAATTACTGCAGAGTTAATAAATTAGCATAATAAAATAAAACGCTAATGTAATCTAAAGAGCTCGGTGAATTTTTTTTAAAGCAAATAAATAAATAAATGAATAAACATATGTAGCATTGTATGGAGTGGTAGATCAGTGAACCGTTAGCGAGTCCATGTGTGCGTTTACACTTTTGTCAAACCTTCGCACACATTTTTTATGTCGCTTCAATATGTGTGCCAGTCTTATCGCTATCTTATCATATTCTTGATCAGTTAACATTGACCCGCGGTTGTATAACACAAGCCACTGACTCGATATCGTATAACAAACGCCACTGATTCGCAATCATTATATAAATGACTCTAACTTGCTAAGTATAACACGTACTTTATGCAAACTGCACAACTTCTTTTTTTAACCCTGGGGGGGGGGGGGGGGCTGGAAGTTTATATACCAGAAGATTATAACGTTAATAAGACAAACACAATTATTGAAGTCACTTAAACCCGAGATACTAGGTTCAAGATAACAAAGCTGAACAAAAGTTTTGAAAATTGTTGATGCACTCATATCACAGCTCGGCACCAAGATTGACGCTTGTTTGAGTTCGACCCATAATGTAAACAATGTTGACTTTGCTTGTCTCCAACGATTTGTCTCATTCTATTAGAGAACATCACGCTATCTGTTATCACAGCGAGTTGGCGGATTTTTATAAATATAATCACGGGTTTGATAATAAATGTTTATACACAGTTCGTTAACCATCGCTGTAGATCAAGTCTTTATTCTGCTGGCTTCGTTCGCGGCCTTGGAAGCTAATGACCTAACTTGTGCAGACGGTTGGTTTGGGGCAAATTGTACGTTACAATGTCACTGCTATAATGACTCAATTTGTGACAAAACTACAGGGACATGCCCAAACAATGACAATTGTCAGCACGAATATTTCGGACCCCAGTGTCAGTACTTGGATCTCGTGTACAAATACGCCCAAAAATCAGAACCTACTTTCCTGTTTGATAACAACGACACCACATGTAATCCGAACACAAATTCTACATATGTTGAGGCAACTCTCAATCAATCTTTGCCGTTCTCCTGGTTTAGGATTTATGTGAATGACCTAACATATCCGGACAGTTTCGCGGTAAAACTAAACGGTTCTGCCTCATGTAACAATGAATCAAGGTTTGTAGTTAGTCAGCACGAGATTGATGTCTTTTGCTCTGGGGCTGGGCTGAGCAACACGTTACGGATTGAAGGGGCGATAGTTGCAAATATTTGCTCCATCTACATTGGCGGGGTCGGAATGTGGCCCTCAAACAGAACATAAACCAGATCGACACATTTAATGCTTGTTATACAGGAGACGGATGTGGACCAGAGGCTGCAGTTAATGGCAAAACTAAGACCAATCTATGTGACAATGACTGCAAACACACAAAATTGAGAAGTGGAACCAATCCAGTTTACTGGTATCTGAACTTTGTCACGCCCCAGAAGATTCACACCATTCGAATTTATCATCGAGCTAGCACTATGATTCGGGTAAAAAATGCCACTCTAAAGGCTTTCTCTGACAGTGGTGGCGTAGTGTTCCAGTATAATGATATATCATACCCTAATGTTTCTGTGAACACTATTGTAGTCACCACACAAACGCCAATGGCACTCATTAAGATTGAGTTCTCACCGACCATTTTGCAGGCCGACAGTGTGTGAGGTGCAAACATTTACAGACATTTTTTTATGGATACCTTTCACAATCGCTACTCTTCTACCTCCTCTTCTGCTGCTCTTGAATTGAGCCATGGCTCAATTCTCAGTGTATATCCGTGCTAGTCGTAGCTCATATCTTAGTGGGTGTCTGCGATAGTCATAGCTGATATCTTAGTGGGTGTGTGTGCTGGTCATGGCTCATATCTTAGTGTGTGTCTGGGCTGGCCATGTTTCATATCTTAGTGTGTGTCTGTGTTGGCCATGGTTCATATCTTAGTGTATTTCCGTGCTAGCCATGGCTCAAATCTTAATGTGTTTCTGTGCTAGACATGGTTCATATCTTGGTGTGTTTCCGTGAAGCCATGGCTCATATCTTAATGTATTTCTGTGCTAGCCATGGCTCATATCTTAGTGCGTTTCTGTGCTATCCATGGCTCATATATTAGCTTGTGTGTGTGTGTGTGTGTGTGTGTGTGTGTGTGTGTGTGTGTGTGCTAGCCATGGCTCATATCTTGGTGTGTGTCATATCTCATATCTTGGTGTGTCCGTGTTAATCATGTCTCATATCTTTATGTGTATCTATGTTTAGTCATATCTCATATCTTAATGTGTATCTGTGTTAGTCATGTGTCATATCTTTGTGTGTGCATGTCTGGGTTATTGATATCTCATATCTTTGTGTGCATGTTTATGTTAGTCATATCTTTATGTGTGCATGTCTGTGTTAGTCATATCTCATATCATTGTGTGCATGTCTATGTTAGGCATGTGCCATATCCTTGTGTGTGCATGTCTATGTAGTCACATCTCATATCCTTGTGTGTGCATGTCTATGTTAGTCATATCTTATATCTTTGTGTGTGCATGTCTATGTTAGTCATATCTCTTATCTTTGTGTGCATGTCTATGTTAAGCATGTGTCATATCTTTGTGTGTGCATGTATGTGTTTGTCACATCTCATATCCTTGTGTGTGCATAGCTATGTTAGTCACATCTCATATCTTTGTGTGTGCATGTCTATGTTAGTCATATCTCATATCTTTGTGTGCATGTCTATGTTAGGCATGTGTCATATCTTTGTGTGCATGTCTATGTCAGTCATATCTCATATCTTTGTGTGCATGTCTATGTTAGCCATGTGTCATATCTTTGTGTGTGCATATCTATGTCAGTTATATCTCATATCTTTGTGTGCATGTCTATGTTAGGCATGTGTCATATCTTTGTGTGTGCATATCTATGTTAGTCATATCTCATATCTTTGTGTGCATGTCTATGTTAGTCATGTGTCATATCTTTGCGTGTATGTCTGTGTTAGTCATATCTCATATCTTGATGTGTGTCAGTGTTAGTCATGCCTCGTATCGCTGTGTGCATGTCTGTGTTAGTCACATCTCATATCTTTGTGTGTGCATGTCTGTGTTGTGTCACCTCTAGTGACTCGGGCAGATGATGCTCGTAAACCTGAGAGGGCCGACCATCTAAGGGCAGAATCCCCCTACAGAAAAGACAATCTGCAGCGTTGCAGGAAGATTGGGGATAATCAAAGGCTAAGGAAAGCAAACCTGAATAAAATGCTGGCTGAAATCGGATGCACTGGGCCACTGGCGCAGAACACAGTGCAACGTTTTAACGGGTGTTCAATCAGAGTTGGTCTGGCAGACTCTAATTGTGATGTTCTGTCTGTGGGGGCGATCGACACACTTAACCTGACAGCTGACTTCATGTGAGAGTCTGGAATCCTACTCTGATTGAATCCTGATCACAGAGAGAGAGAGAGAGAGAGAGAGAGAGAGAGAGAGAGAGAGAGAGACAGAGAGGGAAATCACAGCTCTTGAGAAATACAAACATTATTATTATTTTAAAGTTATGTTGGCCACACTCAGATAAAAACTCACGAAACCGTCTGAAGCACGGCAACGTATGATCTGAAAGAGTCAGCAGTCTATAGTTGATGACGTACCAGTTAGCCAAAGCTGATAAAGATTCAACTCAGCTTCCAGCGCTGATCTAGAAATAGAAGAATTCCGTTTTGGCGAGCAGCGATCGAAGCAGGTAGGTACACATATAAAATGTAAAATAGTATGCGCGACCGCAAGTAGAGCTGTAGAAAACATGGTAAATAAACAGTAAAGGGTATTAAATAGGCAAGTCTGTAGAGAGATGAGACAAGTTGGTGGAACTAGGATGACAACTCTTGTAATATAAAATACCGTTTGTCTAGTCTGGCCAAACGAGTAGGGATCGAAGAGGGAAGGCAAACCAGTACTCACAAATGTCGTGCTGAAGTCGGATGTGTTGGGCCGAAAGGTGCAAATATCACAGTTATACTGCAAACCACAACACAACGAAGACATGCACACTCACAACGGTCGTCCTTTTAAGGGCGGATGACGAAGAGGTGTACTCGTTTAGTCGAAGGGCGAACGTAAGCAAGCACTTTCAGCAACAACCACAAAAATGCTTGTAGTTAGATCTAAAGTGAAAATAATAACAATGATTAGGTCTGCATTAACAAGTCATCTCTAATAATAAGATGATTAATGAAGTCACGGTTTAAACAAACCATATAAAAACATTATAAGACTACAAACAGGCGAAGTAGAAGGCTTACAAAGCCTTACTGGGAGATATTTGTATTAATAGGAAAGTACAAATATACAATTTATTCCCGGTCTGTGATCGTTACCCTATGCTGTAGTCATTGAGTACGCCTTCGTGTAAGACACTGCTACAATAGCCAATTTTTTTTGGCTGCGTGGCAGTGTGCCAAGCGTTCAGCTTCTCGTGGCAAGGCGCGGTGCCACTGAGTACAGGTTCGATTCCACTTCGGACCATGTATTGTTCTTCGTTTTTTTCTATTGTTTGTCTGTCAATTTTTTCCGAGTTCTAACACATACTTCTTTGTTCTATTATTCCCTATTATCGCCTCGGAAGTTCCCCATATAATAATATTTATGTATTATTATTTGTACCCAGTATATACCACTGGGAACTACTACTCGTGCTGTTTCGTCCAATAAATGTTTGTCTACAACACAAGTATTCAGCCCTACTGGGATATACTTGTATTAATAGGAAAGTACAAATATACAATTTATTCCCGGTCTGTGATCGTTACCCTATGCTATAGCCATTGAGTACGCCTTCGTGTAAGACACTGCTACAATAGCCAATTTTTTTGGCTGCGTGCAGTGTGCCAAGCGTTCGGCTTCTCGTGGCAAGGCGCGGTGCCACTGAGTACGGGTTCGATTCCACTTCGGACCATGTATTGTTCTTCGTTTTTTTCTATTGTTGTTTGTCTGTCAATTTTTCCGAGTGCTAACGCATACTTCTTTGTTCTATTATTCCCTATTATCGCCTCGGAAGTTCCCCATATAATAATATTTATGTATTATTATTTGTACTACGTATGTTAAAGTCGGTCCGGTTTCCAGACTAAGAAAACATCACTTTTGTTTGTAAGTTTGTGCACACCCAGAGGTGATTCAAACAATTCAGGAATTTTACGTTATGATTTAATAATATTAATCGGCTAGAAGCTCGGTCCAGACCAGGCAGATGTTACCTCTATTTTATTATTTCATATTATTAATATTATTTATACATAAGTGTCGCCGACTATAATGTTTAAAATGCAACTAAATAAATAATTATTTTTAAAAAAAACGAGCATGGATTTCAGGCACTACATGGAAATACATCAAGGAAAGAAGAGAAGTAAAGAGAGTCATAACTAATGTAAAGACTGATATTGGAAAGGTCCTGGCAAAAGCAACATACACAGAATTAGACAACAAAGTAACAAGTTCGGCAAGAAGAGATACACAAGAGCTTACATAGACAATTTGGCAGAGAAAGCAGAGATAGCTGCAAATACAGGAGAAAGAAATTCTTAACCGTCCACTACCCCACAATTTTATAGATTTTGAAGCTCAAACACCAGCAGCAGAATTAGGTATAAATTTAGATGATTTCGCCTTGAGCGAAATTGAGACCTCCTTAAAGCGTATTGCCAACAACAAGCTGCTGGCGAGGATAAGTTAACAGCTAAGATCCTCAAAGCAGTTAATAGCCATAAATTTAATACACCTTCAGAAAATGTTCAGCACCATTTGGAAAGCAGAGAAGGTGCCTCATAAGTGAAAAAAAAAAAGAAATAATTGTTAAGATTCCAAAAAAGGGCAATCTCAGAGATTATAACAGCTGGAGAGGCGTGACACTTTTGTCAGTTGCCTCAAAGTTATTCTGCAAAATCATCAGGAATAGAATAAAGGATTCAATAGATACAGTAGAAGAACAGGCTGGGTTTAGAAAAGGGAGAAGCTGCCTTGACCACATTTTCACTCTACGACTTATTTTGGAGGAACACATTGAAAAGCAAAAACCTTTTGTACTTAACTTCATCGACTTCAAAAAAGCATTTGACAGTATTTATAGAGATTCTTTGTGGAAAATTCTGAAGCAATATGGCTTACCATAAAAAATCATTAACATTATCAGAGACATGTTTGATGGTTACACATCTGCAGTTCGAACAGAGGAAGGACTGAGCGAATGTTTTCCAATAGAAAGTGGGGTTAAACAAGGATGTATTTTATCGCCCTTGTTATTTGGAATTGTTATGGACTTCATAATGAAGAAATGCTGCACTGGTAATAAAGGCATCGAATGGATACAAGGAGACCATTTGGAGGACCTCGACTTTGCTGATGACATAGTTCTCATCAGCAGTCAGATAAAAACGATGCAGGAAAACACAAATGAGCTATCATCAATAGCCAGCAAAATTGGGCTTGAGATCAATCATGAAAAGACTAAAGTCATGAAAAGCTTAATTCCAACAGATAACAAAATATACATGGAAAACAAACTAGTGAAAGAGATCGATCACTTTATCTGTCTTGGAAGTCACATTGATAGGGAAAGGAATAAAAGTAAAGAAATTAGAATCAGAATAGCTAAAGCAGCAATGTCTTTCAGAAGCCTTGAAAAGTTGTGGAAATCAAAACTCATCAGCACAAACACAAAACTTAGACTAGTCAAAATCAAACGTACTATCAACCATTACGTATGCATGTGAGAGCGGGAAAACAACAAGAGATACAGAAACAAAGTTGAACGCATTCGAAAATAAATGTTTAAGGAAAATACTTGGTATAGCGTGGAACGAATTCAAAACAAACGAGGAAATTAGAGAAATCGCCAATCAACCACTAATATCTTCAGTAATCAAGAAAAGACGATATATGGACATGTGATGAGGAGAGATAATAACCGAATAACAAAGCAAGCACTCATGAAGGAAACAATAGATAAGAGGAAAAGAGGCCGACCGAGGGAGACACGGAGAAGAACATTGATCAGAGAGGCAAGAGCAGCAGGAATCGGCTACCTCAGTGAGGTAGAGTTGCTTGCACAGAATAGAGACAAATGGCGAGATTTGATGAAAGATCTTTACAAGGATTGAAAACTACTAGAATAAAAATTTAGATAAGAGAAAGAGTATCTGGGTCTATGCCCTATGGGCCAGCGAGGGCTCGAAAGGTCAATAGATAGAAATAGTTAGCCATCAATATTAAATTGTTTATTCTTCGCCATTTATCATGTCCCTATCAAAAGACGAGTTTGACGTCTCCTTTTCTCCGCTAGTCTACGGGGACCCTTTGGGCAAGGTTTACCCTCTGATCAATGTTATATGAAGCCATAGGAGCAAATGATAGATGGTGTTATGGGAGCAGCCCACAAGTAGTACAGCTCTTGGTCTGCAGTCTGCACTCCGTAATGCCAGAGAGTTTCAGTTGTTGAAACATTGACTGTGATCTTCGACTAACACAGACACTGCCGTTCAGGAGAGGAAGATAGAAGGGCAACATCAAAGAAAGGGCACGTCTTGATTCGGCAGGCACACACAAACATGGCCGAAGCTAGAGCCCGAACGAACCCTAGGGTTATGTCATGAATAGATCGGCTTCGGTTGCTATCTTCAGTTATTGATCGCTAAGAATAAATATTAATAATTACACCACAAACACAGTCACTAAATCAATAACTTTCACAAATTCATAATTAATAACACAAAATAATTAACTACCATTAATAATATATAGCGATGTGTGGTTGTTAACTAATAGAACGAATATAATGTTATCTTTGCAGCACACTCATTAATGATCGTCTATTTGGTCTCGAGCATGCCATGTCTGTTAGAATAAAATCCTCTCCTTGCAGATTGGGATATGGTGGCAATAATGAATAGCACATCTGGATCTCGGCAGTTTGGTACTGTCATCACATTTGACATCCCTACAAGGCTACTGTTTCAGTAAGCATCTTTCCGCAACCCTTAACCTTCGATTTCTCAATCAGTTAAAGCACAGAGGCATCAAGAATGGATTAATATTACATTATCGACGCAAACAAGCGTAAAATGTATTTCACAAGAAAAACTCCCAAAATGTCGAAGTAATAATAACAAAGGAGCAATGTTTGTAGAAGCATCACAACCAGGCGTTGAAGACAGAACTAATGTGTCTACAGACACCACCGAAACACAAAACGTCTGCTGTAGCGCGACAAAAGCACTGTTGTTAATACTGCACGTGCTCATTTGTTTATGTAACTAAGGACAATAGAGAGAACTTCCTGCCCGTGAAAGTGTTGCCAAGAACCGCAACTCCCCTCCTCTCTAACCCGCTACAAATAATCCCATTTGTGTTTTATCTTGCATTAAACAAAAAATAAATTATTTCCACAAACATTTGATACAATGAGTAAACCATAAGACAAATATTATATACAACAGTACAACACATTTCAATGGGCTATCATTTTAATTGTCTTCTTTGTTGTCACTGTTTGCTTTAATATAATTCTGTCCACGTAAATGATTCTCCTTTTCCTCTTTTCTTCTCTCTATAAAACCCCACACTTTCTAACTGAAACACAAAAATCAATTTCCCTGATATTCTTCCTTTTCTCCCACTCCCTCTCTCTCTCTCTCTCTCTCTTTCTCTGTGTCTCTCCTTTCTTGTGTTCGTCACTATCTAAACATAGACCCACTTGTTTGTGTGCTTGCACTGAGTTGTTTATGATGACGCAGTTAACTCGTGATTGTGAGGATGCGACACTGTCTCATCTTGGGCTACACATCAAAGAGGTTTGGGTTGACAGATGGGCTTAAGGCTTTAGATAATCTGGGTACAGCTTCAAGAGTGACCGTGACGTTCGATGTGAAGATGATTTGAGTAAACACGCTGGACCTGATCTTTGGGGAACTTTACAAGCCTAAGAGCCCTTCTCTCTCCCCACCCCCGATACAACGTATTTGTAAGATGAAACAGGTAACCAGGAACTGAGCGCGTTGAAGTTGTTTATGAGTGGGTGGGTGCGACTTCGGAGGAGTGAGGGGAGGGGCTATGAACAACGTCCTTAAAAGGAAGAACTATGGTCACAGAATGAACATGTCAACAAGAGAGTGTGAGAGGAAGAACTATGGTCACAGAATGAACATGTAAACAAGAGAGTGTGAGAGGAAGAACTATGGTCACAGAATGAACATGTCAACAAGAGAGTGTGAAAGGAAAAACTATGGTCACAGAATGAACATGTCAACAAGAGAGTGTGAAAGGAAGAACTATGGTCACAGAATGAACATGTCAACAAGAGAGTGTGAGAGGAAGAACTATGGTCACAGAATGAACATGTCAACAAGAGAGTGTGAGAGGAAGAACTATGGTCACAGCATGAACATGTAAACAAGAGAGTGCGAAAGGAAGAACTATGGTCACAGCATGAACATGTCAACAAAAGAGTGCGAAAGGAAGAACTATGGTCACAGAATGAACATGTAAACAAGAGAGTGTGAAAGGAAGAACTATGGTCACAGAATGAACATGTAAACAAGAGAGTGTGAGAGGAAGAACTATGGTCACATAATGAACATGTCAACAAGAGAGTGTGAGAGGAAGAACTATGGTCACAGAATGAACATGTCAACAAGAGAGTGTGAGAGGAAGAACTATGGTCACAGAATGAACATGTCAACAAGAGAGTGCGAAAGGAATAACTATGGTCACAGAATGAACATGTCAACAAGAGAGTGCGAAAGGAAGAACTATGGTCACAGAATGAACATGTCAACAAGAGAGTGTGAGAGGAAGAACTATGGTCACAGAATGAACATGTCAACAAGAGAGTGTGAGAGGAAGAACTATGGTCACAGAATGAACATGTCAACAAGAGAGTGCGAAAGGAAGAACTATGGTCACAGAATGAACATGTCAACAAGAGAGTGCGAAAGGAAGAACTATGGTCACAGAATGAACATGTCAACAAGAGAGTGTGAGAGGAAGAACTATGGTCACAGAATGAACATGTCAACAAGAGAGTGTGAGAGGAAGAACTATGGTCACAGAATGAACATGTCAACAAGAGAGTGTGAGAGGAAGAACTATGGTCACAGAATGAACATGTAAACAAGAGAGTGCGAAAGGAAGAACTATGGTCACAGAATGAACATGTAAACAAGAGAGTGCGAAAGGAAGAACTATGGTCACAGAATGAACATGTCAACAAGAGAGTGCGAAAGGAAGAACTATGGTCACAGAATGAACATGTAAACAAGAGAGTGTGAGAGGAAGAACTATGGTCACAGAATGAACATGTAAACAAGAGAGTGTGAAAGGAAGAACTATGGTCACAGAATGAACATGTCAACAAGAGAGTGCGAAAGGAAGAACTATGGTCACAGAATGAACATGTAAACAAGAGAGTGTGAGAGGAAGAACTATGGTCACAGAATGAACATGTAAACAAGAGAGTGTGAAAGGAAGAACTATGGTCACAGAATGAACATGTAAACAAGAGAGTGTGAGAGGAAGAACTATGGTCACAAAATGAACATGTCAACAAGAGAGTGTGAAAGGAAGAACTATGGTCACAGAATGAACATGTCAACAAGAGAGTGTGAGAGGAAGAACTATGGTCACAGAATGAACATGTCAACAAGAGAGTGCGAAAGGAAGAACTATGGTCACAGAATGAACATGTCAACAAGAGAGTGCGAAAGGAAGAACTATGGTCACAGAATGAACATGTCAACAAGAGAGTGTGAGAGGAAGAACTATGGTCACAGAATGAACATGTGAACAAGAGAGTGTGAGAGGAAGAACTATGGTCACAGCACGAACATGTAAACAAGAGAGTGCGAAAGGAAGAACTATGGTCACAGCATGAACATGTCAACAAGAGAGTGCGAAAGGAAGAACTATGGTCACAGAATGAACATGTAAACAAGAGAGTGTGAAAGGAAGAACTATGGTCACAGAATGAACATGTAAACAAGAGAGTGTGAGAGGAAGAACTATGGTCACAGAATGAACATGTCAACAAGAGAGTGTGAGAGGAAGAACTATGGTCACAGAATGAACATGTCAACAAGAGAGTGTGAGAGGAAGAACTATGGTCACAGAATGAACATGTCAACAAGAGAGTGCGAAAGGAATAACTATGGTCACAGAATGAACATGTAAACAAGAGAGTGCGAAAGGAATAACTATGGCCACAGAATGAACATGTAAACAAGAGAGTGTGAGAGGAAGAACTATGGTCACAGAATGAACATGTAAACAAGAGAGTGTGAGAGGAAGAACTATGGTCACAGAATGAACATGTCAACAAGAGAGTGTGAGAGGAAGAACTATGGTCACAGAATGAACATGTCAACAAGAGAGTGCGAAAGGAAGAACTATGGTCACAGAATGAACATGTCAACAAGAGAGTGCGAAAGGAAGAACTATGGTCACAGAATGAACATGTCAACAAGAGAGTGCGAAAGGAAGAACTATGGTCACAGAATGAACATGTCAACAAGAGAGTGCGAAAGGAAGAACTATGGTCACAGAATGAACATGTCAACAAGAGAGTGCGAAAGGTAGAACTATGGTCACAGAATGAACATGTCAACAAGCGAGTGTGAGAGGAAGAACTATGGTCACAGAATGAACATGTCAACAAGAGAGTGTGAGAGGAAGAACTATGGTCACAGAATGAACATGTAAACAAGAGAGCGTGAGAGGAAGAACTATGGTCACAGAATGAACATGTAAACAAGAGAGTGTGAGAGGAAGAACTATGGTCACAGAATGAACATGTCAACAAGAGAGTGCGAAAGGAAGAACTATGGTCACAGAATGAACATGTAAACAAGAGAGTGCGAAAGGAAGAACTATGGTCACAGAATGAACATGTAAACAAGAGAGTGTGAGAGGAAGAACTATGGTCACAGAATGAACATGTCAACAAGAGAGTGTGAAAGGAAGAACTATGGTCACAGAATGAACATGTAAACAAGAGAGTGCGAAAGGAAGAACTATGGTCACATAATGAACATGTAAACAAGAGAGTGCGAAAGGAAGAACTATGGTCACATAATGAACATGTAAACAAGTGAGTGCGAAAGGAAGAACTATGGTCACAGAATGAACATGTCAACAAGAGAGTGTGAGAGGAAGAACTATGGTCACATAATGAACATGTAAACAAGAGAGTGCGAAAGGAAGAACTATGGTCACATAATGAACATGTAAACAAGAGAGTGTGAGAGAAAGAACTATGGTCACAGAATGAACATGTCAACAAGCGAGTGTGAGCGGAAGAACTATGGTCACAGAATGAACATGTCAACAAGAGAGTTTGAGAGGAAGAACTATGGTCACAGAATGAACATGTAAACAAGAGAGTGCGAGAGGAAGAACTATGGTCACAGAATGAACATATCAACAAGAGAGTGCGAAAGGAAGAACTATGGTCACAGAATGAACATGTCAACAAGAGAGTGCGAGAGGAAGAACTATGGTCACAGAATGAACATGTAAACAAGAGAGTGTGAGAGGAAGAACTATGGTCACAGAATGAACATGTCAACAAGAGAGTGTGAGAGGAAGAACTATGGTCACAGAATGAACATGTCAACAAGAGAGTGCGAAAAAAAGAACTATGGTCACAGAATGAACATGTAAACAAGAGAGTGCGAAAGGAAGAACTATGGTCACAGAATGAACATGTAAACAAGAGAGTGCGAGAGGAAGAACTATGGTCACAGAATGAACATGTCAACAAGAGAGTGTGAAAGGAAGAACTATGGTCACAGAATGAACATGTAAACAAGAGAGTGCGAAAGGAAGAACTATGGTCACATAATGAACATGTAAACAAGAGAGTGCGAAAGGAAGAACTATGGTCACATAATGAACATGTAAACAAGTGAGTGCGAAAGGAAGAACTATGGTCACAGAATGAACATGTCAACAAGAGAGTGTGAGAGGAAGAACTATGGTCACAGAATGAACATGTGAACAAGAGAGTGTGAGAGGAAGAACTATGGTCACATAATGAACATGTAAACAAGAGAGTGCGAAAGGAAGAACTATGGTCACAGAATGAACATGTCAACAAGAGAGTGCGAAAGGAAGAACTATGGTCACAGCATGAACATGTCAACAAGAGAGTGCGAAAGGAAGAACTATGGTCACAGAATGAACATGTAAACAAGAGAGTGTGAAAGGAAGAACTATGGTCACAGAATGAACATGTAAACAAGAGAGTGTGAGAGGAAGAACTATGGTCACAGAATGAACATGTCAACAAGAGAGTGTGAGAGGAAGAACTATGGTCACAGAATGAACATGTCAACAAGAGAGTGTGAGAGGAAGAACTATGGTCACAGAATGAACATGTCAAC
The DNA here is from genome assembly GCA_032433765.1 of Megaustenia siamemsis. Classification (NCBI taxonomy): domain Eukaryota; kingdom Metazoa; phylum Mollusca; class Gastropoda; order Stylommatophora; family Ariophantidae; genus Megaustenia; species Megaustenia siamemsis. The sequence goes on along the minus strand of JAVIAB010000073.1, from coordinate 106,854,252 downwards.
AAGAGAGTGCGAAAGGAATAACTATGGTCACAGAATGAACATGTAAACAAGAGAGTGCGAAAGGAAGAACTATGGTCACAGAATGAACATGTCAACAAGAGAGTGTGAGAGGAAGAACTATGGTCACAGAATGAACATGTAAACAAGAGAGTGTGAGAGGAAGAACTATGGTCACAGAATGAACATGTCAACAAGAGAGTGTGAGAGGAAGAACTATGGTCACAGAATGAACATGTCAACAAGAGAGTGCGAAAGGAAGAACTATGGTCACAGAATGAACATGTCAACAAGAGAGTGCGAAAGGAAGAACTATGGTCACAGAATGAACATGTCAACAAGAGAGTGCGAAAGGAAGAACTATGGTCACAGAATGAACATGTCAACAAGTGAGTGCGAAAGGAAGAACTATGGTCACAGAATGAACATGTCAACAAGAGAGTGCGAAAGGTAGAACTATGGTCACAGAATGAACATGTCAACAAGCGAGTGTGAGAGGAAGAACTATGGTCACAGAATGAACATGTCAACAAGAGAGTGTGAGAGGAAGAACTATGGTCACAGAATGAACATGTAAACAAGAGAGTGTGAAAGGAAGAACTATGGTCACAGAATGAACATGTAAACAAGTGAGTGTGAGAGAAAGAACTATGGTCACAGAATGAACATGTCAACAAGCGAGTGTGAGAGGAAGAACTATGGTCACAGAATGAACATGTCAACAAGAGAGTTTGAGAGGAAGAACTATGGTCACAGAATGAACATGTAAACAAGAGAGTGTGAAAGGAAGAACTATGGTCACAGAATGAACATGTAAACAAGTGAGTGTGAGAGGAAGAACTATGGTCACAGAATGAACATGTCAACAAGAGAGTGTGAGAGGAAGAACTATGGTCACAGAATGAACATGTCAATAAGAGAGTGTGAGAGGAAGAACTATGGTCACAGAATGAACATGTAAACAAGAGAGTGTGAAAGGAAGAACTATGGTCACAGAATGAACATGTCAACAAGAGAGTGTGAGAGGAAGAACTATGGTCACAGAATGAACATGTAAACAAGAGAGTGTGAGAGGAAGAACTATGGTCACAGAATGAACATGTCAACAAGAGAGTGTGAGAGGAAGAACTATGGTCACAGAATGAACATGTCAACAAGAGAGTGCGAAAGGAAGAACTATGGTCACAGAATGAACATGTAAACAAGAGAGTGCGAAAGGAAGAACTATGGTCACAGAATGAACATGTAAACAAGAGAGTGTGAGAGGAAGAACTATGGTCACAGAATGAACATGTCAACAAGAGAGTCTGAAAGGAAGAACTATGGTCACAGAATGAACATGTAAACAAGAGAGTGCGAAAGGAAGAACTATGGTCACATAATGAACATGTAAACAAGAGAGTGCGAAAGGAAGAACTATGGTCACATAATGAACATGTAAACAAGTGAGTGCGAAAGGAAGAACTATGGTCACAGAATGAACATGTCAACAAGAGAGTGTGAGAGGAAGAACTATGGTCACATAATGAACATGTAAACAAGAGAGTGCGAAAGGAAGAACTATGGTCACATAATGAACATGTAAACAAGAGAGTGCGAAAGGAAGAACTATGGTCACAGAATGAACATGTCAACAAGAGAATGCGAAAGGAAGAACTATGGTCACAGAATGAACATGTAAACAAGAGAGTGTGAGAGGAAGAACTATGGTCACAGAATGAACATGTCAACAAGAGAGTGCGAAAGGAAGAACTATGGTCACAGAATGAACATGTAAACAAGAGTGTGCGAGAGGAAGAACTATGGTCACAGAATGAACATGTCAACAAGAGAGTGCGAAAGGAAGAACTATGGTCACAGAATGAACATGTCAACAAGAGAGTGCGAGAGGAAGAACTATGGTCACAGAATGAACATGTAAACAAGAGAGTGTGAGAGGAAGAACTATGGTCACAGAATGAACATGTCAACAAGAGAGTGTGAGAGGAAGAACTATGGTCACAGAATGAACATGTCAACAAGAGAGTGCGAAAGGAAGAACTATGGTCACAGAATGAACATGTAAACAAGAGAGTGCGAAAGGAAGAACTATGGTCACAGAATGAACATGTAAACAAGAGAGTGCGAGAGGAAGAACTATGGTCACAGAATGAACATGTCAACAAGAGAGTGTGAAAGGAAGAACTATGGTCACAGAATGAACATGTAAACAAGAGAGTGCGAAAGGAAGAACTATGGTCACATAATGAACATGTAAACAAGAGAGTGCGAAAGGAAGAACTATGGTCACATAATGAACATGTAAACAAGAGAGTGCGAAAGGAAGAACTATGGTCACAGAATGAACATGTAAACAAGAGAGTGCGAAAGGAAGAACTATGGTCACAGCATGAACATGTAAACAAGAGAGTGCGAAAGGAAGAACTATGGTCACAGAATGAACATGTAAACAAGAGAGTGTGAAAGGAAGAACTATGGTCACAGAATGAACATGTAAACAAGAGAGTGTGAGAGGAAGAACTATGGTCACAGAATGAACATGTCAACAAGAGAGTGTGAGAGGAAGAACTATGGTCACAGAATGAACATGTCAACAAGAGAGTGTGAGAGGAAGAACTATGGTCACAGAATGAACATGTCAACAAGAGAGTGCGAAAGGAATAACTATGGTCACAGAATGAACATGTAAACAAGAGAGTGCGAAAGGAAGAACTATGGTCACAGAATGAACATGTCAACAAGAGAGTGTGAGAGGAAGAACTATGGTCACAGAATGAACATGTAAACAAGAGAGTGTGAGAGGAAGAACTATGGTCACAGAATGAACATGTCAACAAGAGAGTGTGAGAGGAAGAACTATGGTCACAGAATGAACATGTCAACAAGAGAGTGCGAAAGGAAGAACTATGGTCACAGAATGAACATGTCAACAAGAGAGTGCGAAAGGAAGAACTATGGTCACAGAATGAACATGTCAACAAGAGAGTGCGAAAGGAAGAACTATGGTCACAGAATGAACATGTCAACAAGTGAGTGCGAAAGGAAGAACTATGGTCACAGAATGAACATGTCAACAAGAGAGTGCGAAAGGTAGAACTATGGTCACAGAATGAACATGTCAACAAGCGAGTGTGAGAGGAAGAACTATGGTCACAGAATGAACATGTCAACAAGAGAGTGTGAGAGGAAGAACTATGGTCACAGAATGAACATGTAAACAAGAGAGTGTGAAAGGAAGAACTATGGTCACAGAATGAACATGTAAACAAGTGAGTGTGAGAGAAAGAACTATGGTCACAGAATGAACATGTCAACAAGCGAGTGTGAGAGGAAGAACTATGGTCACAGAATGAACATGTCAACAAGAGAGTTTGAGAGGAAGAACTATGGTCACAGAATGAACATGTAAACAAGAGAGTGTGAAAGGAAGAACTATGGTCACAGAATGAACATGTAAACAAGTGAGTGTGAGAGAAAGAACTATGGTCACAGAATGAACATGTCAACAAGAGAGTGTGAGAGGAAGAACTATGGTCACAGAATGAACATGTCAACAAGAGAGTGTGAGAGGAAGAACTATGGTCACAGAATGAACATGTAAACAAGAGAGTGTGAAAGGAAGAACTATGGTCACAGAATGAACATGTCAACAAGAGAGTGTGAGAGGAAGAACTATGGTCACAGAATGAACATGTAAACAAGAGAGTGTGAGAGGAAGAACTATGGTCACAGAATGAACATGTCAACAAGAGAGTGTGAGAGGAAGAACTATGGTCACAGAATGAACATGTCAACAAGAGAGTGCGAAAGGAAGAACTATGGTCACAGAATGAACATGTAAACAAGAGAGCGTGAGAGGAAGAACTATGGTCACAGAATGAACATGTCAACAAGAGAGTGTGAGAGGAAGAACTATGGTCACAGAATGAACATGTCAACAAGAGAGTGTGAGAGGAAGAACTATGGTCACAGAATGAACATGTCAACAAGAGAGTGTGAAAGGAAGAACTATGGTCACAGAATGAACATGTAAACAAGAGAGTGCGAAAGGAAGAACTATGGTCACATAATGAACATGTAAACAAGAGAGTGCGAAAGGAAGAACTACGGTCACATAATGAACATGTAAACAAGTGAGTGCGAAAGGAAGAACTATGGTCACAGAATGAACATGTCAACAAGAGAGTGTCAGAGGAAGAACTATGGTCACATAATGAACATGTAAACAAGAGAGTGCGAAAGGAAGAACTATGGTCACATAATGAACATGTAAACAAGAGAGTGCGAAAGGAAGAACTATGGTCACAGAATGAACATGTCAACAAGAGAGTGCGAAAGGAAGAACTATGGTCACAGCATGAACATGTCAACAAGAGAGTGCGAAAGGAAGAACTATGGTCACAGAATGAACATGTAAACAAGAGAGTGTGAAAGGAAGAACTATGGTCACAGAATGAACATGTAAACAAGAGAGTGTGAGAGGAAGAACTATGGTCACAGAATGAACATGTCAACAAGAGAGTGTGAGAGGAAGAACTATGGTCACAGAATGAACATGTCAACAAGAGAGTGTGAGAGGAAGAACTATGGTCACAGAATGAACATGTCAACAAGAGAGTGCGAAAGGAATAACTATGGTCACAGAATGAACATGTAAACAAGAGAGTGCGAAAGGAAGAACTATGGTCACAGAATGAACATGTCAACAAGAGAGTGTGAGAGGAAGAACTATGGTCACAGAATGAACATGTAAACAAGAGAGTGTGAGAGGAAGAACTATGGTCACAGAATGAACATGTCAACAAGAGAGTGTGAGAGGAAGAACTATGGTCACAGAATGAACATGTCAACAAGAGAGTGCGAAAGGAAGAACTATGGTCACAGAATGAACATGTCAACAAGAGAGTGCGAAAGGAAGAACTATGGTCACAGAATGAACATGTCAACAAGAGAGTGCGAAAGGATGAACTATGGTCACAGAATGAACATGTCAACAAGTGAGTGCGAAAGGAAGAACTATGGTCACAGAATGAACATGTCAACAAGAGAGTGCGAAAGGTAGAACTATGGTCACAGAATGAACATGTCAACAAGCGAGTGTGAGAGGAAGAACTATGGTCACAGAATGAACATGTCAACAAGAGAGTGTGAGAGGAAGAACTATGGTCACAGAATGAACATGTAAACAAGAGAGTGTGAAAGGAAGAACTATGGTCACAGAATGAACATGTAAACAAGTGAGTGTGAGAGAAAGAACTATGGTCACAGAATGAACATGTCAACAAGAGAGTGTGAGAGGAAGAACTATGGTCACAGAATGAACATGTCAACAAGAGAGTGTGAGAGGAAGAACTATGGTCACAGAATGAACATGTAAACAAGAGAGTGCGAAAGGAAGAACTATGGTCACAGAATGAACATGTCAACAAGAGAGTGTGAGAGGAAGAACTATGGTCACAGAATGAACATGTAAACAAGTGAGTGCGAAAGGAAGAACTATGGTCACAGAATGAACATGTCAACAAGAGAGTGTGAGAGGAAGAACTATGGTCACAGAATGAACATGTAAACAAGAGAGTGCGAAAGGAAGAACTATGGTCACATAATGAACATGTAAACAAGAGAGTGCGAAAGGAAGAACTATGGTCACAGAATGAACATGTCAACAAGAGAGTGCGAAAGGAAGAACTATGGTCACAGAATGAACATGTCAACAAGAGAGTGCGAAAGGAAGAACTATGGTCACAGAATGAACATGTCAACAAGAGAGTGCGAGAGGAAGAACTATGGTCACAGAATGAACATGTCAACAAGAGAGTGCGAGAGGAAGAACTATGGTCACAGAATGAACATGTAAACAAGAGAGTGTGAGAGGAAGAACTATGGTCACAGAATGAACATGTCAACAAGAGAGTGTGAGAGGAAGAACTATGGTCACAGAATGAACATGTCAACAAGAGAGTGCGAAAGGAAGAACTATGGTCACAGAATGAACATGTAAACAAGAGAGTGCGAAAGGAAGAACTATGGTCACAGAATGAACATGTAAACAAGAGAGTGCGAGAGGAAGAACTATGGTCACAGAATGAACATGTCAACAAGAGAGTGTGAAAGGAAGAACTATGGTCACAGAATGAACATGTAAACAAGAGAGTGCGAAAGGAAGAACTATGGTCACATAATGAACATGTAAACAAGAGAGTGCGAAAGGAAGAACTATGGTCACATAATGAACATGTAAACAAGTGAGTGCGAAAGGAAGAACTATGGTCACAGAATGAACATGTCAACAAGAGAGTGTGAGAGGAAGAACTATGGTCACATAATGAACATGTAAACAAGAGAGTGCGAAAGGAAGAACTATGGTCACATAATGAACATGTAAACAAGAGAGTGCGAAAGGAAGAACTATGGTCACAGAATGAACATGTCAACAAGAGAGTGCGAAAGGAAGAACTATGGTCACAGCATGAACATGTCAACAAGAGAGTGCGAAAGGAAGAACTATGGTCACAGAATGAACATGTAAACAAGAGAGTGTGAAAGGAAGAACTATGGTCACAGAATGAACATGTAAACAAGAGAGTGTGAGAGGAAGAACTATGGTCACAGAATGAACATGTCAACAAGAGAGTGTGAGAGGAAGAACTATGGTCACAGAATGAACATGTCAACAAGAGAGTGTGAGAGGAAGAACTATGGTCACAGAATGAACATGTCAACAAGAGAGTGCGAAAGGAATAACTATGGTCACAGAATGAACATGTAAACAAGAGAGTGCGAAAGGAAGAACTATGGTCACAGAATGAACATGTCAACAAGAGAGTGTGAGAGGAAGAACTATGGTCACAGAATGAACATGTAAACAAGAGAGTGTGAGAGGAAAAACTATGGTCACAGAATGAACATGTCAACAAGAGAGTGTGAGAGGAAGAACTATGGTCACAGAATGAACATGTCAACAAGAGAGTGCGAAAGGAAGAACTATGGTCACAGAATGAACATGTCAACAAGAGAGTGCGAAAGGAAGAACTATGGTCACAGAATGAACATGTCAACAAGAGAGTGCGAAAGGAAGAACTATGGTCACAGAATGAACATGTCAACAAGTGAGTGCGAAAGGAAGAACTATGGTCACAGAATGAACATGTCAACAAGAGAGTGCGAAAGGTAGAACTATGGTCACAGAATGAACATGTCAACAAGCGAGTGTGAGAGGAAGAACTATGGTCACAGAATGAACATGTCAACAAGAGAGTGTGAGAGGAAGAACTATGGTCACAGAATGAACATGTAAACAAGAGAGTGTGAGAGGAAGAACTATGGTCACAGAATGAACATGTCAACAAGAGAGTGTGAGAGGAAGAACTATGGTCACAGAATGAACATGTCAACAAGAGAGTGTGAGAGGAAGAACTATGGTCACAGAATGAACATGTCAACAAGAGAGTGCGAAAGGAATAACTATGGTCACAGAATGAACATGTAAACAAGAGAGTGCGAAAGGAAGAACTATGGTCACAGAATGAACATGTCAACAAGAGAGTGTGAGAGGAAGAACTATGGTCACAGAATGAACATGTAAACAAGAGAGTGTGAGAGGAAGAACTATGGTCACAGAATGAACATGTCAACAAGAGAGTGTGAGAGGAAGAACTATGGTCACAGAATGAACATGTCAACAAGAGAGTGCGAAAGGAAGAACTATGGTCACAGAATGAACATGTCAACAAGAGAGTGCGAAAGGAAGAACTATGGTCACAGAATGAACATGTCAACAAGAGAGTGCGAAAGGAAGAACTATGGTCACAGAATGAACATGTCAACAAGTGAGTGCGAAAGGAAGAACTATGGTCACAGAATGAACATGTCAACAAGAGAGTGCGAAAGGTAGAACTATGGTCACAGAATGAACATGTCAACAAGCGAGTGTGAGAGGAAGAACTATGGTCACAGAATGAACATGTCAACAAGAGAGTGTGAGAGGAAGAACTATGGTCACAGAATGAACATGTAAACAAGAGAGTGTGAAAGGAAGAACTATGGTCACAGAATGAACATGTAAACAAGTGAGTGTGAGAGAAAGAACTATGGTCACAGAATGAACATGTCAACAAGCGAGTGTGAGAGGAAGAACTATGGTCACAGAATGAACATGTCAACAAGAGAGTTTGAGAGGAAGAACTATGGTCACAGAATGAACATGTAAACAAGAGAGTGTGAAAGGAAGAACTATGGTCACAGAATGAACATGTAAACAAGTGAGTGTGAGAGGAAGAACTATGGTCACAGAATGAACATGTCAACAAGAGAGTGTGAGAGGAAGAACTATGGTCACAGAATGAACATGTCAACAAGAGAGTGTGAGAGGAAGAACTATGGTCACAGAATGAACATGTAAACAAGAGAGTGTGAAAGGAAGAACTATGGTCACAGAATGAACATGTCAACAAGAGAGTGTGAGAGGAAGAACTATGGTCACAGAATGAACATGTAAACAAGAGAGTGTGAGAGGAAGAACTATGGTCACAGAATGAACATGTCAACAAGAGAGTGTGAGAGGAAGAACTATGGTCACAGAATGAACATGTCAACAAGAGAGTGCGAAAGGAAGAACTATGGTCACAGAATGAACATGTAAACAAGAGAGTGCGAAAGGAAGAACTATGGTCACAGAATGAACATGTAAACAAGAGAGTGTGAGAGGAAGAACTATGGTCACAGAATGAACATGTCAACAAGAGAGTGTGAAAGGAAGAACTATGGTCACAGAATGAACATGTAAACAAGAGAGTGCGAAAGGAAGAACTATGGTCACATAATGAACATGTAAACAAGAGAGTGCGAAAGGAAGAACTATGGTCACATAATGAACATGTAAACAAGTGAGTGCGAAAGGAAGAACTATGGTCACAGAATGAACATGTCAACAAGAGAGTGTGAGAGGAAGAACTATGGTCACATAATGAACATGTAAACAAGAGAGTGCGAAAGGAAGAACTATGGTCACATAATGAACATGTAAACAAGAGAGTGCGAAAGGAAGAACTATGGTCACAGAATGAACATGTCAACAAGAGAATGCGAAAGGAAGAACTATGGTCACAGAATGAACATGTCAACAAGAGAGTGCGAAAGGAAGAACTATGGTCACAGAATGAACATGTAAACAAGAGAGTGCGAGAGGAAGAACTATGGTCACAGAATGAACATGTCAACAAGAGAGTGCGAAAGGAAGAACTATGGTCACAGAATGAACATGTCAACAAGAGAGTGCGAGAGGAAGAACTATGGTCACAGAATGAACATGTAAACAAGAGAGTGTGAGAGGAAGAACTATGGTCACAGAATGAACATGTCAACAAGAGAGTGTGAGAGGAAGAACTATGGTCACAGAATGAACATGTCAACAAGAGAGTGCGAAAGGAAGAACTATGGTCACAGAATGAACATGTAAACAAGAGAGTGCGAAAGGAAGAACTATGGTCACAGAATGAACATGTAAACAAGAGAGTGCGAGAGGAAGAACTATGGTCACAGAATGAACATGTCAACAAGAGAGTGTGAAAGGAAGAACTATGGTCACATAATGAACATGTAAACAAGAGAGTGCGAAAGGAAGAACTATGGTCACATAATGAACATGTAAACAAGAGAGTGCGAAAGGAAGAACTATGGTCACAGAATGAACATGTCAACAAGAGAGTGCGAAAGGAAGAACTATGGTCACAGCATGAACATGTCAACAAGAGAGTGCGAAAGGAAGAACTATGGTCACAGAATGAACATGTAAACAAGAGAGTGTGAAAGGAAGAACTATGGTCACAGAATGAACATGTAAACAAGAGAGTGTGAGAGGAAGAACTATGGTCACAGAATGAACATGTCAACAAGAGAGTGTGAGAGGAAGAACTATGGTCACAGAATGAACATGTCAACAAGAGAGTGTGAGAGGAAGAACTATGGTCACAGAATGAACATGTCAACAAGAGAGTGCGAAAGGAATAACTATGGTCACAGAATGAACATGTAAACAAGAGAGTGCGAAAGGAAGAACTATGGTCACAGAATGAACATGTCAACAAGAGAGTGTGAGAGGAAGAACTATGGTCACAGAATGAACATGTAAACAAGAGAGTGTGAGAGGAAGAACTATGGTCACAGAATGAACATGTCAACAAGAGAGTGTGAGAGGAAGAACTATGGTCACAGAATGAACATGTCAACAAGAGAGTGCGAAAGGAAGAACTATGGTCACAGAATGAACATGTCAACAAGAGAGTGCGAAAGGAAGAACTATGGTCACAGAATGAACATGTCAACAAGAGAGTGCGAAAGGAAGAACTATGGTCACAGAATGAACATGTCAACAAGTGAGTGCGAAAGGAAGAACTATGGTCACAGAATGAACATGTCAACAAGAGAGTGCGAAAGGTAGAACTATGGTCACAGAATGAACATGTCAACAAGCGAGTGTGAGAGGAAGAACTATGGTCACAGAATGAACATGTCAACAAGAGAGTGTGAGAGGAAGAACTATGGTCACAGAATGAACATGTAAACAAGAGAGTGTGAAAGGAAGAACTATGGTCACAGAATGAACATGTAAACAAGTGAGTGTGAGAGAAAGAACTATGGTCACAGAATGAACATGTCAACAAGAGAGTGTGAGAGGAAGAACTATGGTCACAGAATGAACATGTCAACAAGAGAGTGTGAGAGGAAGAACTATGGTCACAGAATGAACATGTAAACAAGAGAGTGCGAAAGGAAGAACTATGGTCACAGAATGAACATGTCAACAAGAGAGTGTGAGAGGAAGAACTATGGTCACAGAATGAACATGTAAACAAGTGAGTGCGAAAGGAAGAACTATGGTCACAGAATGAACATGTCAACAAGAGAGTGTGAGAGGAAGAACTATGGTCACAGAATGAACATGTAAACAAGAGAGTGCGAAAGGAAGAACTATGGTCACATAATGAACATGTAAACAAGAGAGTGCGAAAGGAAGAACTATGGTCACAGAATGAACATGTCAACAAGAGAGTGCGAAAGGAAGAACTATGGTCACAGAATGAACATGTCAACAAGAGAGTGCGAAAGGAAGAACTATGGTCACAGAATGAACATGTCAACAAGAGAGTGCGAGAGGAAGAACTATGGTCACAGAATGAACATGTCAACAAGAGAGTGCGAAAGGAAGAACTATGGTCACAGAATGAACATGTAAACAAGAGAGTGTGAGAGGAAGAACTATGGTCACAGAATGAACATGTAAACAAGAGAGTGTGAGAGGAAGAACTATGGTCACAGAATGAACATGTCAACAAGAGAGTGCGAAAGGAAGAACTATGGTCACATAATGAACATGTAAACAAGTGAGTGCGAAAGGAAGAACTATGGTCACAGAATGAACATGTCAACAAGAGAGTGTGAGAGGAATAACTATGGTCACAGAATGAACATGTCAACAAGAGAGTGCGAAAGGAAGAACTATGGTCACAGAATGAACATGTAAACAAGAGAGTGCGAAAGGAAGAACTATGGTCACAGAATGAACATGTCAACAAGAGAGTGCGAAAGGAAGAACTGTGGTCACAGAATGAACATGTCAACAAGAGAGTGCGAAAGGAAGAACTGTGGTCACAGAATGAACATGTCAACAAGAGAGTGCGAAAGGAAGAACTATGGTCACAGAATGAACATGTAAACAAGAGAGTGCGAAAGGAAGAACTGTGGTCACAGAATGAACATGTCAACAAGAGAGTGCGAAAGAAAGAACTATGGTCACAGAATGAACATGTCAACAAGAGAGTGCGAAAAGTGAGACCGGTGGCTACAAAGTACCAGAAAGTTCGAGAGAACCTATGCTCAAGGCCTCTAGGAATACACCAGACATGACGTCTTCTTTTTTCTTTTTTCCTTCCTAATTTGCTTTTCAACGTCGACGGTTTGCGGTCTTTTGTTCTTCTGTTCGCCTCTGCTACTGTTATGTTTCCTAGTGTTTCTAATATTTCGTCAATCCATCTTTTTCATAGTCGTCACTTGGGCCTGGTGTTTTCACAACGTTTATTTCAGGGCTCGTTGTGTTGTGTTTTGATTATTCTGCCTTGTCACGTGGTCAAACCATTTTATTTGTTGTTTCTTTATATATTATATGGCGGTGGTTACTCCTAGCTTTTTTCCCAGTTCTTCATTTCTGATCTTGTCTCTCGGGCTGTTTCCTGTCATTCCTCTAACACATCTCATCTCAGTAGTGACTATTTTTCTCGTTCTTGCATCTAAAGTCCCGGACTGGCACTGGTAGCACAACGTTGGGATGAAGATTGTATTGTAGATTGTCCGTTTTACCTCTAGAGTTATTTCCTTGTTTGACAATAGTAGTGATAGCTGTCTAATGATTTGACAAGCTTTGATGCATCTTGATTCTATCTCTGTTGTTTGTGAATTGTCGTTTGTTACTAGACTTCCTAGGTATTTGAATTCCTCTTCTTGTTTTAGTTGCCTGTCTTCTATAGTTATGTTCTGATGTTCTGTTTGATGAACAGAATATATGAACAGCGAAAAACAATAACTCTCAGTTTCTTGGATGAAGAATACCCACAAGACCTTTGGATTCGTGTGTACACAGATGGATCAGCACCGAATGCAGTAAAGAATGGGTGAGCAGGTGTATATATAGAGTACCTTAATAACACTTGGGATATGTATAAAACAGCAACAGGGAAATATTGTCACAATTATGATGCAGAAATCCAAGCAATAAAGTTATCAATAGAAAAACTGTTGAACAGTAATCTTAGCCCACAGCCTGTAATGTTTTTGACAGGTGCAAGATCAGTACTCCAGGCACTACAATCCAGAAAATTACCTCATCTGCAGACCTTATTGACTAAACTCTGCAAGCACCACAGGGTTGCCCTGCAATGGATCCCATCTCACTGTGGAATACCAGGAAATGAGAAAGCAGATCAGTTGATTCCAAGTCCGGCTTGTTGCAGGAGCTACTGAGTTAAGTGCTCTGTGCACACCATGAGCTGTGTGTCTCATTCGTTTTCATCATGTTTCGATATTCCTATTGTTTACGATGAATGATGATATTGTATGACAGGGAACAGTTGGCTGTGTTCACTTTCTGCGCGATTTCGCCGTATGTCTTTTGGCGTGTGCTGAGACTGCTACGATGTGGACTACAATTACCTTTCTATATTTGAGAGATAAGATATTCGGATGATTACGCTGGCACGGGCGGTTGAGCAATTATGGATTTTAATTCGTTTACAGTGATACCGGGCCTTCCATAATCAAATAACCAATCATAACCAAGAAGAAACATATAATCAAATCAATCAGAAGACCACAAGCCCCAAATCAGGATGCCTTTCATAATATGAATAGATGTGAACAAGTTATCATTATACGCTCAGAACAGGACACAATCGACTCCACAGTCACATGTATACAAAATTCAAGACCGGCGCCTCAACTACTTGTACATGTGGACAGGCGCCCCAGACTGCTAGAGTAAGTAGCTAGTAAAGCTAGAGCCAACAGATATAATTATCTCAGGCAGGTCTCTAATAACAAAATCTCTTATAATATACGTAATGTTTACGATAATATGGCCGTGGTTCCCTTATTCTTCCGCGAACATCGACATATCTCTGGCTACTTTTACTTAAAAAAATCTCTGGTACGTATTTTCCGAGATTAAGCTAATCCCGAAGCCGCATCGGCTAGAAAAAAATTCGCCACATTTGGGAACTAAACCGACACCCATCTGGTCAGCAGAAAAGTGCAGTAACCACTTCGCTACAGGGCTGTGCCAAAGTTTAAAACCAGACAGCAGTATTTTGCCACCGGTACATCTAACTTAACTCAGACTCTTAACTTAACTCTTGTGTGATACTCAAAATGATATACGAAAGTGAGAGCTGGTAGTCCATTAGAATTCCAGGATCATCATCATCACAGCATATCGAGCGAATACTTAGGTGCTAATCAATTCAGAGGAAGAGATATATTTACAGCACTCGGAAAACAATGACAAATAATCAAAAACAGAAAAAAAACAAAGAACAATATATGATCAAAAGCAAGATCGAACCAGTACTCAGTGGCACAGCGCCTTGCCACGAAAAGCCAAACACTAGAGAACACTGCCAACTCGGCTAACTAAAACATTAGCCATCATTGGCGATGTCTTTCATGCAGGTGTTCTCATGACTATAGCCGCGATCACAGCTCGGGAATACATTGTGTATCTGTATTTTTACTTAGGTGCTCCAATAAAGGTCAAGTACGATTGAACCGGCGTCTTAGCTCGCGAGTTTCCACCCATATGTTCTCGGCCGCCTATGCAGAAATGTTCGGAGATTTCTGGATAGTGTCGCTTCAAGCATCGAAACTCAGATGCGAGGCGACATTCCTCACCTTCCTAGGGTAATACCTTGGTACCCATTTCTGCCAACGGCTGGGTCGACCGTGGGGGTATTTTTGTTTGTCGAACCAAGAGTACAATTCACACTCCTCCCAGCGAGAATCGAACACGGGTTGTCCAAACGTCGGTAGTACAGTCGGGTGGTTTTCCCAACTAGGCTACCGAGGCCCCCTAGGTTGCCTCAATATCCCCCACGAGAATCTCGAGAAAATCCGAGAGGAATCGTGGCCCACGTGCACGAACTCTGTAGCACAGTCTGTGATCCACGATGTAAGTATCTGCTGACAATTTTGCTCGGGCGGCGGTCATAATTATTGTCGACTAATTTGATTTTTACTGCTAAGGGTTTTTTTAACGTGCACAACGGGATCTACTGCTTATTGTCGTTATCCGAGAAGGCTAGATATAGAATCTCAATAACGAAGATATCAGGGGAGAGTAATGTTGTAAAGAAACCACTTACTAATTTTTCTTGTTTTCGAAAAATCACCACCACTTCTGGTGGGCTTTGAACCCGGTTCCTTCCTGTCGTGAGGCCGACGTCGTATTGATAGACTACCCCCCCCCCCCCAAACCCCTTACCCCCCCCCCCCCCCCAAAAAAAAAAAAAAAACTTAAAAAAGAAACTATGAAAATAAATGCCGGCAAAGACTGGTAAGCATAAACCGGAGAGACTCTATTACACCTAGTAAAACTATAAGAGAAGACGCTTCAAGTACATCGATGATGTGCTCAGAATAGACCAACAAAAAGATTTCCACACCAGGCCTTCATGCTGACACCAGGTGGCAAATGAAAACATGGAAGACCAAAAGAAACTAAGGATAACAACCAATAAAGACTATTCAACTATCATCCTGAACGCTGCACATCTTAGGTCCTATTTAGCGTTTAAAGAAAATAATTCAGCGCTACATAATGATATGTAAATGAGTTTGAAAAGGTTTAATTTATTCTTTCTAAGTGTACCGACTTCAGGTGAGTCAAAGTCCAGTGGTACTAAAATGTTACAGAGAACAAGTTGAAAAACTCTGGCATACAGGCTGAGAACATTTCAGACTTGGGTCGTGACTTGTAGAGAATGTGATCGTGTTGATTTGACTGCTTGTTTTCCAACCAGGTAAACGCGGATTTGTGTTCTTGTTCATACATTTTTAAATGTAAATCTTAATAATTCAGAGAAGATATCTCAAAGCCGGTGCCGTCTTCAGACAACTTGTCTGGGTATGTTGCTGTTGATGGCTAACAGGAGCCTGAACAGATTATATGATTCCCATTAGCTAGAACCTGTACACTTCTTATCATGGTAATTGCACTTTGAAATAAGCACATATCATCATCATCGTCACCAAGCCTGATGGCGTAGGTGATCATGTCTCTCCACAACTTTCGATTTCGACAGTTATTTAACATTTCGGTTGTTGACCTTCTGCCAATCCATTCTCTTAAGCTGTTTGGCGTATTTTCTCTTTGCTTCACCCTATCTCTTCGTCCCTCAATTTTTCCAGTTACAATATATTACATGTGTTCTCTTCTTATTACATGGCCAAAAAAATGATGATTGTTTATTCCTATTAATGGATATTCGCTTACTTTTTGCTGTGGCCTCTTTCAGAACGTATTCATTGCTTTTCTTAGCTGTCCATGGTATTCTCAACATTCTTCTGTAAAACGACTTTTCTACAACCTCCAATGATTTTCTTGTCGATTGTCCTATTGTCCATGATTCACATCCATATGTTAAGACTGGCTCTACATAACATTTAAGAGCACTTTTTCTTGTTTCTATTGTCAAAAATAGATTGCACAGTATATTCCTTATTTTTTTAAAAGCTGTTTTTGGCTGAGCTATTCTGCATCTCACCTCTGTTGTACATCTACCATACGAGGTTAACAATGTTCTCAGCTATTTAAATTCATTTACCAGTTTTAATATTGTTTCACTTGTCTTTATTGTGCATTTCGGTGAAGTTTATTTCTTAGTTGCTACCGTTACTTTTATCTTTTTACTATTAAGGCTGAGTCCTCAATTTTTTCTTTCCTTCACTATTATGTCAAACATTTCACGTAACTAATTTTCACGCTTAGCGATTAAGACAGTATCATCAGCATACCTTAGATTATATATATTATGACCTCCGATTGTTATTCGAGACATGTCCCTTATGGATCTTAAAATAATCTCACTGTACATATTAAATAAATCTGGTGACAGCATACAAGTGAGGTCAAGAAATAAAACTGACAATATATGAGATGAGGTGCCTCAGAAAAGCTGTGAACAAAGCAGGATTATATCTTGTAAAGAACAATGAAACCAGAAACACCATTGGAATTATATCTATCTATCTATCAACTGATATAGAGGACCCAGTATTGAAGTACCTCTGGGCTAGACTAGTAGTTTCCCAGCATAGCCTGGGACAGACGAAATCCAAATTCTCCAGTAAGAGCCGGGAATGTCAAGAAAACCATTACGACCCGCCACATCTTATGAGTCAAAAGGGCAACATACTCGCATCAACTCGTGGCAATCCATCAACAATCTATCTACCTACCTACCTACCTACCTACCTACCTACCTACCTACCTACCTACCTACCTACCTACCTACCTACCTATCTATCTATCTATCTATCTATCTATCTATCTATCTATCTATCTATCTATCTATCTATCTATCTATCTATCTATCTATCTATCTCTCTGTCTGTCTGCCTGCCTGCCTGCCTGCCTGCCTGTCTGTCTGTCTGTCTGTCTGCCTGCCTGCCTGCCTGTCTGTCTGTTTGCCTGCCTGCCTGCCTGCCTGCCTGTCTGTCTGTCTGTCTATTTATCAGATCTGGTCCCCATTTGCCTCTGTTCTGTGCAAGCAGCTCTATCTCATTGAGGGAACTGATTCCTGTTGCTTTTGCCTCTCTAATCAATGTTCTTCTCATTGTTTCTCTTTGTCGGCCTCTTTTCTTCCTACCTGTTGTTTCCCACACAAGGTTTTGCTTTGCTATTCGGTTATTATCTCTTCTCATCACAAGTCCGACATATGTCCAAAATCTTTTCTTGATTACTAAAAATATTAGTGGTTGATTGGCGATTTCTCTAATTTTCTCATTTGTTTTGAATTCGTTCCACGCTATACCAAGTATTTACCATTGCAATTCTACTAGTAATCAAATACATAAAGAGACAAAGATTAAAGTGGTTTGAACATGTAATACGCATAAACCGCTCAACATCAGCGTCAAGAGCATATAACAACAAAATGGGACAACCAAGATATTGAGGTAGACCAAGAAGACGATGGATTATAGGAATTTACGACAAAACAAAAAATTACAAATCATTATGTACCAAGCCACAGAAAGTTCCCTTGATAGAAAACATGTCATTGACTTTAGCCTACGACGCCTACCTGCAAAAAGCAGAACAGGGTAAAAGAAAACTATTGTATTTATATAGTTATATAGGAGGTGCCTTACCTTGTACATTTATCCAAACTAGCCAGTACAGGGCTAAAGGCAGTCGTCTTGAGTGACAGATTATGTCTGGTTCATGTCACTGTAACTACAGAGAAGATTCCGTGTACATAACATTTATCTTCCCACACCTGACGGTGGGCGAGCACAGTTACCTGGGACACGGGACCTACTTACAACAATTCTGTTATTTTTCTTAGTTCATAAATGTATGGGAGGAGTCATCATCATCAAGTGCCGGGCCTGCTGGCGTAGGGTATCATGTCTCTCCACAACTTTCGATTTCGACAGTTGTTTATCATTTATGTTGTTGACTCGCCATTCTCTTAAGCTGTCTGGTATTATTTCTCTTTGCTTTCCTCTATCTCTTCGTCCATCAATTTTGTTCCAGTTGTTACAATATATTCCAGTTGTTCTCTTCTCATTACATGGCCAAAAATGATGATTGTTTCTTCCCTAATATTGGAAGTTAGCTCTATTCTTGCTTTGTCCTCTTTCAGAACATTTTCATTACTCTTCTTAGCTGTCCATGGTATTCTCAACATTCTTCTGTAAAATCACGTTTCTACAGACTCTAGTGATTTTTTTGTCTGTTGTCATATTGTCCATAATTCACATCCATATGTTAAGACTGGCTCTACATAACATTTAAGAACTCTTTTTCTAGTTTCTATTGTCAAAAATGGATTGCATAGTATCTTCCTCTTTTTGTGGAAAGCTGCTTTTGTCTGAGCCATTCTGCACACATAACATAGCAAAGCTAAAGATTACAACGTAAATATTATAATTTAAAGCAACACAACATAGAATAAACCAACATAACAGAGCATACAAAATAAAATGATCAGTGCCGGATTAAACCCAGAAGAGGTCCCTAGGCAGTCCAAATCTCGTCCCACCCCCCCCCCCCCAAATTCTCACAAATTATCTGATAAAACGTTTTAAATTTCACTAAACCTAAAGGGTATGTCCCCATAAATGGACCTACGCTGCCTATTGGGATAAGCCAGTACAGACCAATAATTAAGAAGCGCACAAGGAATAAAAAAATATTCACGTTAGATTGCATATCCCGAAAAGGCGCATAAAAGATTATAATATTTTGAGAATCCCTGTATGTGTCAACCACAGCTATCTATAGTATTAATAATAAAAAGGCCTGCCGGCTGAAAGGAATCTCCCAAAACTTGTGACGTTTTCATGATTGCGAGCAGGGGCGGTATTTGATAAAATAACGCCAGCCGTCTATAGCCGGCCCAGCGTCGATTTTTATTATCGGGTAGTGAGATCCGATGTCCAGCTCTCTAGGATAACGGCAATAAAAAGGAGGTCCCGTGTGCATCTGCGCACGTTAAAGAACACTTGGCAGTTAAAATCCAAAAGAGTAGGCCATAAATATGGTCGCTACCCAGGCAACATTGTCAACAGAAACCTACCCACGCCGTGGATGCAAGACCGTGCTACGGAGTTCGTGCACGTGTGCCCGGATTCTCCTCGGATTTTCTCGAGATTCTCAAGGGTGTTATCTGAAAACTTATGGATTAATCCGGTGTGCAGTGATGATGGTCCTAACAAGAAACAAACAAATAATAAGTTAAACTTAGCACGCAGGACATTTCAAATACGGGACAAAATGTAAACTACAGTGTCAGCGTTTGCTTGGCTAAACTAGGAGTTCATGAGCAACGTTGAAAATGTTGTGTCAGCTTTTAGAATGTTAATTTGGCATTCAACGTCTCCTGCATTTTCTCGAATTATTCACCCGTTAAGTGTGCGGGAATGCGCATGCGCTGCTAGTTTATGGGCAAAGCCACGTCTGCGGGCTCCCCCCCCCCCCCCCCCAAATCCGTCATCGGCATGAACAGATCCCTATTAACAACTTTTGCCTGGTCATTCTCTTTCCACTTTTAACTGTCAATGGTTCTATAACGTGCACGAGTGCACCCGAGGACAAAAGGAGGGTAAAGTCACAAAGAAACCACAGATGCGAAGTGAAAAATGTACACCGCCTGTGACGGGATTCGAAACCAGGACTTCTTGTCCAGAGGTCGGTGTCTTACCTCTAGATCACGCTCTCCCTCACACACACACACTCACGCACCATATGCCGCAGTATAAAATGTATACTTGTAGCATAACTACAAGTTATTTCAAGTGACGTAATACAATACAATACAATACAATACAATACAATACAATACAATACAATACAATACAATACAATACAATACAATACAATACAATACAATACAATACAATAACAAAATATGACACGATATAATACTAATTTACATAAATCATTGATCAGATCAAAGCAAGCTGGTGACATCACCACACGACTCGTCCAGGTGTGGTACAGCCCACAACGCCATTTCATCATACATTGTATGTCATGTTACGTATCATACGTTGGGCATGACTGCAGCAGATGTTCAGAGTCATTTTGACTGCCTCGTTGTCACATTCATCAGAGGTTCGTATCATTAGAGTGTTAAAGAGATGATACTTCAGTCTGTTATAGGGCCTGTTCAGAGTACAAATAATTGTTCTTTTCTATTGACCTGGAGGTATGAATCAGTTTTCATATAGTCCTGGTGTTATATAGTCCTGATGTTCTATAGTCCTAATGTTCTATAGTCCTGATGTTCTATAGACCTGATGTTCTATAGTCCTGATGTTCTATAGTCCTGATGTTCTATAGTCCTGGTGGTCTATAGTCCCGATGCCCTATAGTTCCGATGTTCTATAGTCCTGATGTTCTATATACCCAATGGTATATAGTCCTGATATTCTATAGTCTTGATGTTCTATAGTCCCAATGTTCTATAATCACGATGTTCTATAGTCTTGATGTTCTATAGTCCCAATGTTCTATAGTCCCGATCTTCTATAGTCCTGATGTTATATAGTTCCGATGTTCTATCCTCCTAATGGTCTATACTCCTGATGTTCTATAGTCCTGGTGTTCTATAGACCCTATGGTGTATAGTTCCGATGTTCTATAGTCCTTATATTCTATAGTCCTGATGATATTCCATTTGTTCATGTTTATTTTCCCTGAGAATCTCTTTAAGTCTCGTCAGATCTCGTATCTTGCTGGTGCAGTTTATTACCTTCCTTTACCAACTTGCCTGCCTAATCTTTCCGGGCATGTCGCAGTGAGATGGAATCTACTAAATCATAGTTCTTCTGCATCTCACAGAGCTTGTGGAGTATTACTTTTAAATCATTCAGGCCTTAGATTCCGTAACTTCTCAGTACTTAACTCTTGCCGTACGTATTGCACAGTGAGTCACTCTCAATTTGATCAGTGTGAACCATCAACAAATCCTATTCTTTTTACATGTGTATAATTTTGATATTGGTGAAGCCTAGTATCTAGTTCTTCCTGTGTGTTACCGGGGCCTCATTATGAGGGAAGTAAGGAATAATGACACTGTGACCTTCCATGCATGTCGTAAGAGGCGACTAAGGAGGTTGATCGATGGCTTGACAAGCTGTCATTGTAAAAAGTATTGTTATGGAAACAGCGCCATATATTTTAGAGCAGTGATCTCTGCAATATGTGCCACTTTGGCACGCAAGGTTTCTGTTTTTGAGATTGTGGTTCTGCCTTATGTGCCGTCTTTAGCTCGAAAGGACAATAGATAGATAGATAGTACCTAGTTCAATTATCTAAAAATTCATATGTAATATGTTATATGTTGTATATGTGTATATATATATATATATATATATATATATATATATATATATATATATATATATATATATATATATATATATATATAGAGAGAGAGAGAGAGAGAGAGAGAGATTAATTCTTAAAACCATGACAAATTTTGTCTCTGAAATCTCTTCCAGTGCATTGATAAAAAGCTTTCGTACAGAAAGAGTTAACTAACAGAGTTTCTGTGCAAAAAATGCAGTTTTATTCTTTATTCATGTTTTTTTCACTCAAAAGAGTTTTTGCCGCAGTTTTGAGAGTGTCTACTTTAAAGTTAGTTATTTGAGCACGTTTCTGTTGCCAGTTTTTCTTTGTCCCAATTTTTAGGTAAACGAAGATTACTACTCCATCATTTTCTGTTGCATTAACTGCTGATCCAGCTATGCAACCATGCTTTCAGAAATAGATTTGGTACGGTTTTTCTTTGTCTTAATGTTTCTGTTTTTCTTTGACTTAATGTTTCTGTTTTTCTTTGTCTTAATGTTTCTGTTTTTCTTTGTCTTAATGTTTTTGTTGTTCTTTGACTTAATGTTTCTGTTTTTCTTTGACTTAATGTTTCTGTTTTTCTTTGACTTAATGTTTCTGTTTTTCTTTGACTAAATGTTTCTGTTTTTCTTTGACTTAATGTTTCTGTTTTTCTTTGACTTAATGTTTCTGTTTTTCTTTGACTAAATGTTTCTGTTTTTCTTTGACTTAATATTTTTGTTTTTCTTTGTCATAATGTTTCTGTTTTTATTTTTCATAATGTTTCTGTTTTTTTTTTATTTTAATGTTTCTGTTTTTATGTCTTAATGTCTCTGTTTTTTCTTTGTCTTAATGTTTCTATTTTTCTTTTGTCTTATAATGTTTCTATTTTTCTTTTGTCTTAATGTTTCTATTTTTCTTTTGTTTTAATGTTTCTATTTTTCTTTTGTCTTAATGTTTCTGTTTTTCTTTGTTTTAATGTTTCTGTTTCTCGTTTTCTTTAGGTTTCTGTTTTTTCTTTGTCTTAATATTGTCCCACTTGTCTTTATTGAGCATTGCGGTAATGCCTTTTTCATTGTTGCAACCATTACTTCTGTCTTTTTGCTATAGAGGCTGAATCCTTTATTTTTGCTTTCCTTCACTATAATGTCTGGAACAGAGAATATAATGAAATCATCATCATCAAGTACCGGGCCTACTGGTGTAGGTGATCATGTCTCTCCACAACTTTCGATCTCGACAGTTCTATATCATTTCTGTTGTTGACCTTCTGCCAAACCATTCTCTTAAGCTTTCTGTTATTTTTTCTCTTTGCTTCCCTCTATCTCTTCGTCCCTCAATTTTTCCAGTTGTTACAATATATTCCAGTTGTTCTCTTCTCATTACATGGCCAACAAATGATGATTTTTTCTTCCTAATATTGGAAATTAGCTCTCTTTTTGCTTTGACCTCTCTCAGAACATCTTCATTACTCTTCTTACCTGTCCATGATACTCTCAACATTCTTCTAATGAATGAAATAGTAACAGTGAAATACTGTACAATTATGATGCAGAAATTCAAGCAATAAATGTGGCAATAGAAAAATTACTGAACAGTAATCTTGGCCCATAGTCTGTAGTGCTTTTGATAGATGTAAGATCAACACTCCAGGCACTACAAAAAAGAAAATTACCACATCTGCAGACCTTTATCGGTTGAACTCTGCAAGCACCACAAGATCACCCCACTGTGGATTCTATCTCACTGTAGATCTCACCTCACTGTGAATCCTATCTCACTGTGGATCTCACCTCACTGTGGATCCTATCTCACTGTGGATCTCACCTCACTGTGAATCCTATCTCACTATTGAATACCAGAAAACGAGAAACCAGATCAGCCTGGTAAAGGAAGGTGCAACATGCAACTATATATGAAAATACAGATACACGATTGATTCCCGAGTTGTGATTGTAACCCTATGCTATAGGCATGAGTACACTTGCGTGAAAGACAGCGCTAATGATAGCTATTTTTTTCGGTAACTGAGTTGGCCGTGTGCTCTAACATTTGGTTTCTCGTGGCAAGGCGCTCTGCCAAGTACGGGCTCGATCATGCTTCGGACCATCTATTGTTCTTTGTTTTTATTCTGTTGTTGATTATTATTTTTTTTTCCGAGTGCTGTAAACCTACCAAAAATATGAAGCTGAAACCAGGCAGGTTGCACCGTAAGACATAGCAGCTTGTTGCAAACCAAAACACATCTATGCCCATTTAATGCCCTTTTAAGGAAAAACCAGAAAGAGAAGTAGCCACTGGGAGTATGTTCAGCATCGGCAGACATTCTTTAGCATATTAACTTGACAGTAAAAAAAAATTATGTAAAAATGAAGTTTAAACATAAAACAAGAAAATGAAGTGAAAATGAAAAAAAAGAGAAAGAGAAAGACAGACAAGAGAGAGACAGACAAGAGAGACAGACAAGAGAGAGAAACAGACAGAAAAAGGAGAGACTAGAGAGAGAGATCCGAGAGACAGACAAGAGAGAGACAGACAAGAGAGAGTGAGAGACAGACAGACATGAGAGAGAGACAGACAAGAGAGAGTGTGTGTGTGTGTGTGTGTGTGCGTGCGTGCGTGCGTGCGTGCGTGCGTGCGTGCGTGCGTGTGTGTGTGTGTGTGTGTGTGTGTGTGTGTGTGTGTGTGTGTGTGTGACAGAAGTAAAAGAGACATTTGTTACAGTAGAAAGCAAGAGAAATCTTCTTCTTCTACCTTTTAGCTCCCAGTGGAGCATAGGTCTTCAACAAACACTTTCCAAGTCGTTCTGTTTTTTGCAATTCTTTTAAGATCATTCCATGTCTTCCCCATCATCTTCATGTCTGCTTCGATCTATCTTCTCCAAGAATTCCTTGGTCTTCCTCTTTGTCTTTTCCCCTGGGGATTCCAAAAAAGGGCCTGTTGTGTAATACTCTCAGTTGGCTTCCGCAGTGTGTGTCCTATATAGCGCCATCGTCTTCGCTGTATCTCTTTATCCACTGGTATTTGACCGGTACATTTCCATAATTCCGCGTTAGTGACTTTGTCCTGCCATTTCAATCCATTTATTCTGCGCAAGCATCCATTAATGAAAGTCTGTACCTTCGTGATTGTCAATTTTGTTATTCTCCATGTTTCACAGCCATATAATAGGACCGCATTAACATTTGAGTTGAACATTTTTATTTTTGTATTTAGCCTAATTTCTTTGGATTTCCATATGTTTCCCAGTGCAATGAAAGCTCCTCTTGCATTTGATATCCTTATTTTGGTATCATTTTCTGTTCCTCCCTCTTTATCTATATTACTGCCCAGATATATGTAAGATTGTACGTCTAGTAGAGGTATTTCTCCTAGTTTTATTTGGTTATTGCCAACTGCATTAATTCTCATAATGTTGGTCTTATCTCTATTAATCTTTAGTCCTAGCTGTTGTGATCTCTCATCTAATATATTCATGTTATCCTGCAACTGTTGATGGCTGTGTGATAGGAGAGCTATGTCATCAGCAAAGTCTAAATCATCAAGTTGTTTGGTCAGTGACCACAGGATCCCATTTCTGTTGTTTTGAGTTATTTTCATAATCCAATCTATGGCCAGTAGAAAGAGAAATGGAGACAGAAGGCATCCTTGCCTTACTCCTGTTCTTATTTCAAATGCTTCTGTAAGCTGTCCTTCATGCACCACACCACATTTTGTTCCTTCATACATTGTTTTTATCAGGTCAATAAACTTTATGGGGATTCCGTAATGACTCAGCAACTTCCAAAGCATTCTTCTGTCTAAACTATCAAATGCCTTTTCGTAATCTATGAATCCAATATAAAGTGGGGATTTTAGTTCTAAACTTTGTTCAACTATTATACGTAGAGTAGTTATTTGATCAGCACATGATCTGTTCTTCCTAAAACCTGCTTGTTCATCTCTCAAGTGTTTCTCTATAGCCTCTTTTAGTCTCTCCAGAATGATTCTGCCTAATATTTTTCCTGGCCCTGATAGTAGCATAATTCCCCTATAATTTGTGCATTCCTGTAAACTTCCTTTCTTTGGTAGTTTGATCATATAACCTTCTTTCCAGTCTTTAGGTATTTCTTCCCTCTCCCAAATTTTATCCAATAGATCATGTAACATCTTGGTAGAGGTGTTAATATCTGTTTTGATGGCTTCCGAAGGAATTTCATCTGGTCCTGTGGCTTTACCATCTTTTAATAGTATGATAGTTGTCATTATTTCTTCATTGCTTGGTTTTCCGCAGTTAACGTGTAACTCTTCTTCTGCTGGTAGTATATCTGGAGGATTATTTGAGCCGGGTCTGTTCAAAAGTTCTTCAAAGTGCTCTTTCCATCTCTCCATTTGTTCCCTTATATTACTAAGCAGATTTCCTTTCTTATCTTTGATAAAGGTGTTGATCTGTTTGTATTTTCCACCTAATTTCTTTGTGCTGTTGTACAGTTCTTTCATATTCCCTTTATTTGCTGCTTCTTCTGCCTCTTTAGCTAGTTCATCTATATATTTCCTCTTATCCCTTTTAATGCATCTTCTCACTTCTTTGTTCACCTCTGTGTAAGCTTCCTGTGTCTTGGCTTTATTACTTCTCGATTTGCTTTTATTTATGTCTGCTTTCTTGTTTTTTCTTTCTTTAATTTTATCCAGGGTCTCTGCTGTCATCCATGCCTTATTCTGGCGTTCCCTTTTCCCCAGTGTTTCTTCGCATATCTCTTTCCATATATTTTTTACCTGTTTCCAATGACCTTCTATATTTATTGTATTTTATAGTTGTTGGAGGACTTGGTATTTGTTTGATATTGTGACTGCGAATTTATCTTTAATTTCTTGTTCTTTAAGAAACTATACATTTAAATACTTTCTACCCTTATTCATTGTAGTATACCTTTTTAATTTAATTTTAAGTTTGGCTAACAGAAGATGATGGTCAGAAGCTACATCTGCCCCTCTATATACTTTTACATCCTGTAAGGATGACTTAAACTTATTATTAATACATATGTGATCAATTTGATTTTCCGTTCTATGATCTGGTGACACCCATGTAGCTTTGTGTATTCTTTTATGTTGGAATATTGTTCCTCCTAGGCTCATTTGATTAAGGGCGCAGAAATTCACAAATATCTCTCCATTCTCGTTTATATCTCCAAATCCATGTTTTCCCATAATCTCTTCGAAGCCTCTGTTGTCTGATCCTACCTTAGCATTTAGGTCTCCCATTAAGATTATAATATCCTTGGCTCGTCTTGCATCCATCTGACATTGTAGCTGTTTATAGAAA
Organism: Megaustenia siamemsis; assembly: GCA_032433765.1. NCBI lineage: Eukaryota > Metazoa > Mollusca > Gastropoda > Stylommatophora > Ariophantidae > Megaustenia > Megaustenia siamemsis. The sequence goes on along the minus strand of JAVIAB010000073.1, from coordinate 106,827,346 downwards.
TCATCTTTAACTGAGTCATCCTTATCGTTGGTTGGTGCATAGCATTGTGTAATGTGTAATTTTATTTTGTTTTTGGTTGTTCTAAATGTTGCTCTCACCAGTCTTGGTCCCACTACTTCCCATTCTATTAGTGTCTTCTGTGCATTCTTTGATAGCAATATAGCTACCCCTTCGCTATGTTGTGCTCCTGGTGTCCTGATGATAAAATCATCTCCCCTGTATTCAATTTTATTCTCTCCGCTCCCAGCCATCTTGTTTCACACATTCCCAGAATATCTATCCGGTAGTTAGTCATTTCTGCTGCCACTTGTGCCGCTTTTCCCTGTTCGTTAAGGGTACGAACATTCCAGGTGCCAATTCTGGAGGATTTCCTGGTAGACAAAGGGTGAGTCGGCAACCCGGACTCCTTATGGCTTTCTCCGGATTGCGTCATACGTCTCTTAGACAGAGAGCCCTTCTCTTTCCTGGTTGACGTATTAACTTTATCTTTCTTTGACTTGTTCATGTTTGTGCAGTTTTTTCGGCTTATTTTTTTACAGTATGGGATAGCCAGTCCCATGCCTGACCCTCCTTTCTCGCCTCTTACGAACATGCCTGGTAGGGTATAGCGCCGCTATTCTTTACTCCCCTTTCGGGCCCCGGCAGCGCACGGAAATGCCTTACAAATATTTCAGAAAAGGAAAATGAAAGTTTATGATTAAAGTTACAAATAAAACTCACACAAAGAACATAAGCATATGCATTTTAATAACAGAAGTTATATAAATCATGCCAAGCTGAAACAAAATGAAATATTAAGGAAACCCAATTAATTGGTCAAATGTGATTATGCCGGACATTACAACAATATAAGAATTATAATGCAATGTTTTATGAATCATATGCATGTTCTGACAGTCATCTACATTGGGAATAAATAAGTAGGATTTTGTAACTTACAAACTGTAGTATGACAGAAGATGGCACATAACATGGAAAAAAAAAGTAAAGTACCCCCGTCACGCAAAGTGGCGGCGTATAGGGAATATGGTGTTAGTGACCATAAATTTTACAGACCTTCGGCACATGATTTTTGGGGTAATATTGTAGGTATTACGCCCGTGCCGCTTTACTTTCGCAGAAAAAAAATCCGGTACCCATTTAAGGCTGGGTGAACCCGGAAGCCGTCGGTTGGGATCGAACCCTACCCCTTGTCCTTTGTAGTCCAGTTCACTAACCACTGAGCTATCGCGGCTCCCTACATAACATGGAAAGTGTAGCAAAAAAGCAAAAAAAAGTTTTATAAAAACTAATATAGGAATCAATTAAGAAATGTTGGTTAGTTTGATTAGAAATGTAAAATGCTTATTCTACAAGTCTTGAAACCATACGGATGGATGAAGCAAGCCCATATTTAAATCTTTTTTAGACATATGGACGGATGTTAAAAATACAACAAAAGTGTCGTAATATACAAACAAATTAATTATAAAAATAATAATAATCAAAATAAAGAATGCAAGTGAGATTTAATACATGTATATACAGTGTGTTAATATAAGTTGAACAGTATGTATCAGTGTATTGACACAATGGCAGCTTAAGTGTTGTGGCCACCAACATAGTTATGCCATCTTGGCTATGACTCCGTGCAGGTTCCATCAAGCTGAGGATTAGACTATGATGAACACCCTGGTCCTTTTAAAGTACGTTGCTGCAAAGGGCCAACAACTTTGTCTATGTTTTAAAAGGCACATGTTACAGAAGCAACTAAAGAAAATTAAGCTTTGTTGTGGGTTAGGCAATTTCAGATTGAATGACAAAGGTTAACATCACCTGGAGGTCATGACACACAAATGGATGCTGCAACATTAAAACAGGTTAGCTTAATGAAATCTGAGAACTATGAATAAGATGTGAAGGTCAAAACATGTAGCAATAGACAGGAGAAACTAGCAAGGTCAACTTACTATTAGTAAATTAAAGCAAACTATCATCATCATGTGCCATACCGGTTGGCGTAGGCGATCATGTCCCTCCACAATCTTCTATCCACAGTGCATCGTATGAGTTCTGTTGTTGACTGTTTTCCATGCCATGACACCGAGCTATCCAGTATTTTCTCTCTTTGTCGTCCGCGATCTCTCTTTCCTTTTATTTTGCCAGTTGTAACCAAGTATTCCAACTTTTCTTTTCTCATGATGTGCCCAAGTATTCCAACTTTTCTTTTCTCATGATGTGCCCGAAAAATGTTGATTGGTTCTTTCTGATGTTTTTTAAGAGCTCCCTTTTTGTGTTGGCCTATTTGAGAACTTCCTCATTGGTCTTTTTAGCTGTCCAGAGAACTTTCAACATTCTTCTGAGAAATCCTATCTCTGTGGCCTGTAATCGTCTTTTCATTTGTTTGTCTACTGTCCATGATTCGCTTCCATAGGTCAGAATTGGCTCTATATAGCACCGATGAACTCTCTTTTTCATTTCTATTGACATAGATTTCTTGCATAAGATATTTTTCATTTTCTGAAATGCCATTTTGGCCTGAGCTATTCTGCTTTTTATTTCTGTGGTGCATCTCCCATCTGATGTTATTGTGCCCAAGTATTTGAAACGTTGCACTTGTTTCAGATTCGTCTCGTTTAATTTTATGCTGCATGATGGTGATGATTGTTTCTTCGATATAACCATTACTTCTGTTTTCTTACTATTCAGATTGAGACCCTTCTTGTTGCTTTCTTTTACTATTACGTATTTAGTATGTCTATCATTTCTTGTAGTTTGTTCTCTGTCTCTGCTATTAAGACTGTGTGATCCGCATATCGCAAATTATTTATGTTGTGACCGTTGACTTCAATTCCTAGCAAACTATAGTTTGTGGTAATAAGATGGCCGACAGGTTGGCAGGATCTGCCTTGCGCAGGAAACCTTAAAATTGGACATGTCTGACATTGCCAGGGCTTTAAATGAGTACCTCTCTCAGGATGGAGACAAGGAGGCTAGGGATAATTCACATATCAAAAGAATGGTAGAACATGGTGCCACAAGGGGCAAAAGCTGGAAAAGTATCCACAGTGACAAGGAATGAAACATGTTTAATCAATGCAGGACAGAAACAATCAGTAGTTGACACTTCAATGGTTGCTGGAACTTGCAGCAGAGTAGATATGGGAATGCTCAGACTGCAGTCCGAACTAAAGACTTAAGCAAATGGAAGATGAACAAAAATGAAAACAGCACAAGAAACAGTAATCAACACTAGAAGAGAAGTGGTAAACCAATAACATTAATCAACACTGGAAGAGAAATGGTTAACCAGAAACGGTAGTCAACACTGGAAGAGAAGTGGTTAACCAGAAACAGTAATAAAACACTGGAAGAGAAGTGGTTAACCAGAAACAGTAATCAATACTGGAAGAGAAGTGGATAACCAGAAACAGTAATCAACACTGGAAGAGAAATGGTTAACCAGAAACAGTAATCAATACTGGAAGAGAAGCGGTTAACAGAAACATTAATCAACACTGGAAGAGATGTGGATAACCAGGAACAGTAATCAACACTGGACGAGAAATGGTTAACAGAAACAGTAATCAACACTGGAAGAGAAATGGTTAACCAGAAACAGTAATCAATACTGGAAGAAAAATGGTTAACAGAAACAGTAATCAACACTGGAAGAGAAGTGGTTAACAGAAACAGTAATCAACACTGGAAGAGAAGTGGTTAACAGAAACAGTAATCAATACTGGAAGAGAAGTGGTTAACAGAAACAGTAATCAATACTGGAAGAAAAGTGGTTAACCAGAAACAGTAATCAACACTGGAAGAGAAGTGGTTAACCAGGAACAGTAATCAACACTGGAAGAGATGTGTATAACCAGGAACAGTAATCAACACTGGAAGAGAAATGGTTAACCAGGACCAGTAATCAACACTGGAAGAGAAATGGTTAACCAGAAACAGTAATCAACACTGGAAGAGAAGTGGATAACCAGGAACAGTAATCAACACTGGAAGAAAAATGGTTAACCAGAAACAGTAATCAATACTGGAAGAGAAGTGGATAACCAGAAACAGTAATCAACACTGGAAGAGAAATGGTTAACCAGAAACAGTAATCAACACTGGAAGAGAAATGGTAAACCAGGAACAGTAATCAACACTGGAAGAGATGTGGTTAACCAAAAACAGTAATCAACACTGGAAGAGAAATGGTTAACTAGGAACAGTAATCAACACTGGAAGAGAAATGGTTAACCAGGAACAGTAATCAACACTGGAAGAGAAATGGTTAACCAGAAACAGTATCAACACTGGAAGAGAAATGGTTAACCAGGAACAGTAATCAACACTGGAAGAGAAATGGTTAACCAGAAACAGTAATCAATACTGGAAGAGAAGTGGTTAACAGAAACAGTAATCAATACTGGAAGAGAAATGGTTAACCAGAAACAGTAATCAACACTGGAAGAGAAATGGTTAACCAGGAACAGTAATCAACACTGGAAGAGAAATGGTTAACCAGGAACAGTAATCAACACTGGAAGAGATGTGGTTAACCAGAAACAGTAATCAACACTGGAAGAGAAATGGTTAACCAGGAACAGTAATCAACACTGGAAGAGAAATGGTTAACCAGAAACAGTAATCAACACTGGAAGAGAAATGGTTAACCAGGACCAGTAATCAACACTGGAAGAGATGTGGTTAACCAGAAACAGTAATCAACACTGGAAGAGAAATGGTTAACCAGGAACAGTAATCAACACTGGAAGAGAAATGGTTAACCAGAAACAGTAATCAATACTGGAAGAGAAGTGGATAACCTGAAACAGTAATCAACACTGGAAGAGAAATGGTTAACCAGAAACCATATCAACACTGGAAGAGAAATGGTTAACCAGGAACAGTAATCAACACTGGAAGAGAAATGGTTAACCAGCAACAGAAATCAACACTGGAAGAGATGTGGTTAACCAGAAACAGTAATCAACACTGGAAGAGAAATGGTTAACCAGGAACAGTAATCAACACTGGAAGAGAAATTGTTAACCAGAAACAGTAATCAACACTGGAAGAGAAATGGTTAACCAGGAACAGTAATCAACACTGGAAGAGATGTGGTTAACCAGAAACAGTAATCAACACTGGAAGAGAAATGGTTAACCAGGACCAGTAATCAACACTGGAAGAGAAATGGTTAACCAGGAACAGTAATCAACACTGGAAGAGAAGTGGATAACCAGGAACAGTAATCAACACTGGAAGAGAAATGGTGAACCAGAAACAGTAATCAATACTGGAAGAGAAGTGGATAACCTGAAACAGTAATCAACACTGGAAGAGAAATGGTTAACCAGAAACCATATCAACACTGGAAGAGAAATGGTTAACCAGGAACAGTAATCAACACTGGAAGAGAAATGGTTAACCAGAAACAGTAATCAACACTGGAAGAGAAGTGGATAACCAGGAACAGTAATCAACACTGGAAGAGAAATGGTGAACCAGAAACAGTAATCAATACTGGAAGAGAAGTGGATAACCTGAAACAGTAATCAACACTGGAAGAGAAATGGTTAACCAGAAACCATATCAACACTGGAAGAGAAATGGTTAACCAGGAACAGTAATCAACACTGGAAGAGAAATGGTTAACCAGAAACAGTAATCAATACTGGACGAGAAGTGGATAACCAGAAACAGTAATCAACACTGGAAGAGAAATGGTTAACCAGGAACAGTAATCAACACTGGAAGAGAAATGGTTAACCAGGAACAGTAATCAACACTGGAAGAGAAATGGTTAACCAGGAACAGTAATCAACACTGGAAGAGATGTGGTTAACCAGAAACAGTAATCAACACTGGAAGAGAAATGGTTAACCAGGAACAGTAATCAACACTGGAAGAGAAATGGTTAACCAGGAACAGTAATCAACACTGGAAGAGATGTGGTTAACCAGAAACAGTAATCAACACTGGAAGAGAAGTGGTTAACAGAAACAGTAATCAACACTGGAAGAGATGTGGTTAACCTGAAACAGTAATCAATACTGGAAGAGATGTGGTTAACCAGAAACAGTAATCAACACTGGAAGAGATGTGGTTAACCAGAAACAGTAATCAACACTGGAAGAGAAGTGGTTAACAGAAACAGTAATCAACACTGGAAGAGATGTGGATAACCAGGAACAGTAATCAACACTGGAAGAGAAATGGTTAACCAGGAACAGTAATCAACACTGGAAGAGATGTGGATAACATAGCAGATGAGTTATAACAATCCTGCTAACAAGAATTGAGCAAACACTACTAGAATGGAAACCAAGCAACAAGCTGATGAAAAGAAAAGTGAGTGAAAAATCATAAACACCGGCATAACACAATGATTTACTGCAAATATGACAGTGAAAAGACAAAGGATAGATTTTACCAGCAAATAGAAAAGGAAATGGAAGTTACTTCAATATATAACTTGATAATATTGACCATATGAAGATATGAATATCAACAGGACTAAAACTATGATCATAAAGAAAGAAAATTGTCAAGACCTACAATTAAATATGAAAGTTTAAGGAATACATCTGGAGACTGTTCAGAGCTACAATTACCTGGGACATACTATAACCAGTGATGGAAAATGTACATCTGAAATAAACAAAAGAATAGGTATGACAAAAAGTAATTTTAATGCCATGAAAAATATACTAACATCAAAACAAATAACACCAGGGCTAAAACTAAGAATAGCAATATGTTACATCTTCTCAATATTCCTGTATGGTGCAGAAACATGGACCAGAATACCGAACAGAAAATTGAAGCCTTTGAAATGTGAATTTATAGAATAGGTAGAATTCGATGGAAAGAAAAGAAAGCAAACAATGAAGTTTTAAAACAACTAAAAATAAAAAGAGAACTACAAATAAAAGAGAACAAGACAAATGACATTTTTGAGGCATGTTAAAAGACACAACAGCCTAATAAAAGTAATATTGGAAGGGAAAATACAAGGTAAAAGAGGCAGGGGCAGACCAAGACTAACATGAATGAGCAACATCAAAAGATGGACAAGTCAGCCTATGACAATCTGCACCATCAAAGCAAGAGACAGAGTGGAATGGCGATCCATGGTAGCCAACCTTCGATGCAGAGACGGCACTCAATGATGATGATGAATACTGACCCACTTAATGCTAACACGGGATCAGATAGCAGAAAAAAACACAGCTTTTGCCACTGACACAACGAGACATTACAAAAAATGGTTAAATGTCGTCCAAACAGCAAGATGCAGCTTGCTCTTTTCAAATTTATAATGCCAAGGACATCTTTTTTCAGCTCACATTGAACTTCAACTCTTTCCAGATGTTTTGCCACACTGTACACCATACCTATTTCAGCAGCATACATTTCGCTACATAGTGTGCCACTCTCAATTTGATTAGTGTGCACCATCGGAAAAACTATATTCTTTTTACATGTCTTATATCATCTTGGTATTGGTGAAATTTAATACCTTGTTCTATTCTATCTATCTGTCTACTGACCTTTTGAGTCGTAGCCGGCCCATAGGACATAGACCCAGATGCTTTTTCTCTTATCCAAATTTTTATTTCTAGCAGTTTTTAATCCTTCTAAAGATATTGTATCAAATCTGACCTTAGTCTCTGTTCTGTGCAAGCAACTCTATCTCATTGAGGGAGCCGATTTCTGCTGCTCTTGCCTCTCTAATCAATGTTCTTCTCAGTGTCTCTCTGGGTCGGCCTCTTTTCCTCTTACCTGTTGTTTCCCACATGAGGGCTTGCTTTGTTATTTGGTAATTATTTCTCCTCATCACACGACCAACATATGACCATCATATTTTTTTATTATATTAGTGGTTGATTGTAATTTCTCAAATTTCCTCATTTGTTTTGAATTCGTTCCACGCTATACCAAGTATTTTCCTAAGACATTTATTTTCGAATGTGTTCAATTTTGTTTCTATGTCTCTTGTTGTTTTCCAGCACTCACATGCATACATAAGGGTAGATAGTATGTTTGATTTGAATAGTCTAAGTTTTGTGTTTGTGCTGATGAGTTTTGATTTCCACAACTTTTCAAGGCTTCTGAAAGACATCGCTGCTTTAGCTATTCTGATTCTAATTTCTTTACTTGCATCCCTTTCCTGCTCAATGTGACTTCCAAGATAGATAAAGTGGTCGCTCTCTTCCACTGGTTTGTTTTCCATGTATATTTTGTCGTCTGTTGGAATTAAGCTTTTCATGACTTAGTATTTTCATGATTGATCTCAAGCCCAATTTTGCTAGCTATTGATGATAGTTCATTTGTGTTTTCCTGCATCGTTTTTATCTGACTGCTGATGAGGTCGATGTCATCAGCAAAGTCGAGGTCCTCCAAATGGTCTCCTTGTATCCATTCAATGCCTTTGTTACCAGTGCAGCATTTCTTCATTATGAAGTCCATCACAATTCCAAATAACAAGGGCTATAAAATACAACCTTGTTTAACCCTAATTTCTATTGGAAAACATTCCAGTTACCTTGTTCAATTATCTAAAAATTCATATATATGTTATATGTTAGATAAATATAAATATGTAGATTGATTCTTAAAACCATGAAAAATTTTGTCAATTAAATCTTTTTTGTTGAATTAATAAAAAGTTTCCGTGCGGAAAGAGTTAAGACCTTTGTTGTATTTTTCATTTCCAAAAGAAATAGGTTTTCAGTCTCATTTATTATATATCTCATTTATTATGTATCACATTTATTATATATCTCATTTATTATGTATCACATTTATTATATATCTCATTTATTATGTATCTCATTTATTATATATCTCATTTATTATGTATCTCATTTATTATATATCTCATTTATTCAGCTCACCTTGAACACAAAACTTTTGCTGTTTTCTAATTCTAACAGAAAATAGGTATTAAATCTCATTTACCCTTAAATCAGAGATCAAAGAAACAAATACTCAAACGCTTTACAGAGGCAGTGTTTTCAAGCAAGAAGTAACTTTGTACAGTCACACTTGGTTTTGTCTATATTTTCCAATCACCTGTAAAATCAGTTTATGAACTACCTACCCAAAGACATGGACGATGAAAAGTTTAAAGAAACTGTTCCTGGACCAATAACTTCAGTGCTACCTTATGTCAGTGGAAGTAATAATCCACAATTCACTCAACAATGCTGATAGCAATATAATACTTATAGTTCATGTGGGGGTAATACTTTGATCTTAACAACAAAATAAGTCAAAGAAAAAGTAAATCTCCATTAAACAATAATTCTAGCACATTATGTTAATACTGAAAACCAAATTGTGCATTGTGGTAGTACATTCATTCATATGTGTCAGGTATTGTGCCAGATTACATGACAAGATAAACACTGATGGAATTAAAGCAAACAACTTTCCATCTACATTCACTGCCATAATAGTTTATTGCGATTTCTTTAATTTAAGAAACATTCAGCAGCGTTCTGTTCTTTATTAAAATGTATTTGAAAATCTTAGAACACTATTAGCAAATTATAGAAAGTGTAAAGCAGAATTAAAAGGACAGGACCACTCCTCATGAAAGACCAAGCTTCCAAAATATGTCAAACATGCTAACAAATAAATCTTTGGTATTAAAGATAAAGCTATACATTACATAAGGAAATCAACAAAATGAAATTAAGAACAAAATAGTTGCATTCTAAAACAAATGTCTATAAAGAAAATATTTGGTTTACAATAAAAAGATATCAAGACTTGTACAGATATAAGAGAAATAGTCATGCAACCAACAATCCTGTCTATAATCAGGAAGAGATGATAAGCATATGTTGGCCATCTGATGAGAGGAAACAACCAAAGAATCACAAAGCAAGACCTCATATGGGAAAAAAAAGAGAAAAAAAAAAGATGTCAACCTTGAGAGATATGGAGAAAAACACTGCCGTGAGAGGCAAAGACAACAGGCACAGACTACATAAATAAGACTGAAAAGCTTGCCCAGTATGGGGACTTATGATGAGGTACACTGTGAGCTCTGTGTGATATCTGACAGCACTAAATGATGTTAGATGCAAGATTATAAGAGAGAAAAAAACAGCCCTGTAGCATCAGTTAAATCCCATGATGCATGTTGTTTTTGTCTTTGTCTTGCCACTGGACTAGAGAGTGAGGTTTGTTGCAGCTTCTCTTTACTTATACTCAAATTCAATTCAAGCAAAAGATTCATTCAACAACCAGAAATCTGATGAAGAGGACCAGTTCTGATCACAGATCTCCCATCTAAGAAAGGAAACTATATCCAGCATTGGACTTTACAGTTACATCCACACAAACAAGTAAGAGAGATGAAACTACAGAAGTCTAAAACCGTTGCCATCATTGCATACTATATAACCAATAACACCATAAGGATGTGAATCATGGAAATTAACAATGAGACCAGAAAATCTAATGTGGTTAAGAAATGGAGAAGAAGAAATGGAAAGGAAAACTGCAAGGAAAAAAAAAGAATCAATGTTACATTTTTTTTTTATAAAAGGGAAAGAAATAATCAATCACAAACTTCAACAAAACCTAAAAAATCAATAGTAAACAATGTCAGCTGGCACAACAAATGGTGTTATTGAATAGTTTAATCACTTTTAGAATAAAAATATCTTCAACATTTTTACAACAAATAAACTCCCACTTTAGCCACCTGTCATTTTTAGCAAAACATTTTAATGAAAAAAAGCTGCATATTCTATTTTAAAATTCATGTTAAATGAACACGCAGAACATAGATGATTGTTCAGTCATTGAGGCTAAGTATAGCAAAAATTGGTGCAGCACCACCAACAGCCAAAACTCTACCTTCATTTGCACTGTCTAAAGCTTGGACAGGAGCTGGTAACTGATAACCACCAACGTGCTGTGAAGAGAAAGTTACTGCTCATAAATGATGAATAACAATATTAAAATAATAACAATATTATTGATCTTTCTTTCTCTTTCTTTCTGGCGTTCCCTCAATGAATGAATAGTAATCTTCATATATCTATAGTCCTTTCGAGCCGAAGACGGCACATACGGCAGAACCACAATCTTAAAAACAGAAACCTTGCGTGCCAAAATGTCACATACTGCAGAGATTACTGCTTCCAAAATCTATGGCTCTGTTTCCATAACAATACTTTTTCATAACAATACTTTTTACAATGACAGCTTGTCAAGCCATCGATCAACCTCCTTAGTTGCCTCTTACGACATGCCTGGAAGGTCACAGTGTCACTATTCTTTAATCTTTGTATAATCTTCATCACCCACCCTTAAATGGACCCTTAAGTGGATGTCGATGTGGTTGTGTTGTGGTTTGTTTGCACCTTTTGGCTCAACACATTCAAATTCAACACAGCATCTTTGGGTACCAGGTTGCCTTCTTTCTTTGATCCTTACTCACCTGGCCAAACTAGACTGGTTAAACTCTTGCTAGAGGCACTGTGAAAATGTGGAGTTGAGTCTGGATTGGTTCTGGTTCATTTATCATGGGGCAAACCATCAGCAATATGTCACTGGTAGCTTCCAGATCTGCTGCTACCATGTGCCTTGCTTCCAGAATATTGATCTATTTGCTCCTACATTAAATTCAACCTGGCACTCTTCAGGTCAACAAACTGAAACAGGAGAATTGGTATCTGGCTCACTAAGTTTAGGAGGTATTAACAGCAAGGAAGAGCACTAGATTCACCTTCAAATACTGTGGCCTAGTACAGTACTTCACTAGCCTGGGACATTATATGTCTAAATCAACATCTAACAGATACAAGATGTGTCTACAATAAACATCCGACAGGTACAAGATGTGTCTACAGTAAACATCTCACAGGTACAAGATGTGACTACAGTAAACATCTCACAGGTACAAGATGTATCTACAATAAACACATGACAGGTACAAGATGTGTCTACAATAAACACATGACAGGTACAAGATGTATCTACAGTAAACATCTCACAGGTACATGATGTGTCTACAATAAACATCTCACAGGTACAAGATGTGTCTACAGTAAACATCTCACAGGTACAAGATGTGTCTACAATAAACATCTCACAGGTACAAGATGTGTCTACAGTAAACATCTCACAGGTACAAGATGTGTCTACAGTAAACATCTCACAGGTACAAGATGTGTCTACAGTAAACATCTCACAGGTACAAGATGTGTCTACAGTAAACATCTCACAGGTACAAGATGTGTCTACAGTAAACATCTCACAGGTACAAGATGTGTCTACAATAAACATCTCACAGGTACAAGATGTGTCTACAATAAACATCTCACAGGTACAAGATGTGTCTACAGTAAACATCTCACAGGTACAAGATGTGTCTACAGTAAACATCTCACAGGTACAAGATGTGTCTACAATAAACATCTCACAGGTACAAGATGTGTCTACAATAAACATCTCACAGGTACAAGATGTGTCTACAATAAACATCTCACAGGTACAAGATGTGTCTACAATAAACATCTCACAGGTACAAGATGTGTCTACAATAAACATCTCACAGGTACAAGATGTGTCTACAGTAAACATCTCACAGGTACAAGATGTGTCTACAATAAACATCTCACAGGTACAAGATGTGTCTACAATAAACATCTCACAGGTACAAGATGTGTCTACAGTAAACATCTCACAGGTACAAGATGTGTCTACAATAAACATCTCACAGGTACAAGATGTGTCTACAGTAAACATCTCACAGGTACAAAATGTGTCTACAATAAACATCTCACAGGTACAAGATGTGTCTACAATAAACATCTCACAGGTACAAGATGTGTCTACAGTAAACATCTCACAGGTACAAGATGTGTCTACAATAAACATCTCACAGGTACAAGATGTGTCTACAGTAAACATCTCACAGGTACAAGATGTGTCTACAATAAACATCTCACAGGTACAAGATGTGTCTACAGTAAACATCTCACAGGTACAAGATGTGTCTACAATAAACATCTCACAGGTACAAAATGTGTCTACAATCAACATCTGACAGGAATCAATCTAAACATGCTTCAAAATACAAACAACACCACATTCCCCTAGCAACACATGATAATATTATTTTTTCTCATCTGTACACCATTTAATCAGTGCAAGATATTATCAAGAAAACTGGAATAAGGAATGGTATTACTAAAATACTATGATGCACAGCACAGCAATTAAAACCACAAAACATAACAAGTACAACCATACCCTGTCTGTGGAGATTTCTATGACCTCTGCCCTGTTTGTGCCGCTGCCACCAGCAAACACAGTATCAGCATTACAGAATAGGGCTGCATACAGGAAGGCGCCATCTGTATGAGGAAATGAGATCTCTCTTGTCACATTACCAGAGGTATAGTTATATTCTTGAAGAGCATGAAGGGCAGTCCATTGTCCTGACAGAATTTCATTTTCCTACATAAAGTAAACAAGCATAAATGCATTAAATAAGAGACATAAACAGAATATTTATTATTTACAATTTATCTATTGACCTTTCAAGCTGTAGTTGGCCCACAGAGCATAGACCCAGATACTCTTTCCCTGTTTCACAATTTTCTTTCTAGCAGTCTCAATCCTTGCAAAGATCTTTTATCATATCTTGCCATTTGTCTCTGTTCTGTGCAAGAATCTCGATTTCATTGAGGGAACCGATTCCAGCTGCTTTCCTGATCAATGTTGCTCTCTGGTTCTGTCTCTTTTCTTCTTACCTGTTGTTTCCTACATGAGAAATTGCTTTGCTATTTGGTTATTATCTCTTCTCATCACATGTTCAACATCTTTACTTGATTACTGATGATATTAGTGGTTGGTGATTTCTCTAATTTCCTCATTTTGAATTTGTTCCACGCTATATCAAGTATTTTCCTTAGACATTTATTTTCAAATGTGTTCAACTTTGTTTCTATGTCTTTTGTTGTTTTCAAGCTCTCTCATTAATTACTACAATGTACAATTTACAGCAGGCATATTAGACAAAACTTTTTGACAAAAGAAGTAAAGTGTCAAGTCTGTATATATTGTAAAAGGAAAATATATTGATTTTATTGCTGTTCTCTAGACATAGAAGTAGACAAACAGTATGAGAGTTTAAAAGAAAACCACACTAAAACAAAAATAGCATTTTTGTAGAGCACACAAAGTAAGGCATAGATGCCCAAATGCATCAAGGGAGACATTCATCTGTGGTTGATCGCGGCCAGAATCTGAAAGAACTGATCAACCACTCATCTCCATAAAAAAACAAAACAATAAATGGTGCATATAAGCAGAAAAAGTATTGTCCTGTACATCATGAACCTAAGGGGCATAAACTGAAAAAAAGACTGACAAATGATGAATTTAGGCCATGTAAAGTGTTAAAAATAAAATCTATAGGGAGTTAGTTCAATGATGCCATATTTTGATGAACTTTTGTTTCAACCAATATTTATATACATAAGATTGTCAAAAACTTATCTTCCATTCTCAATTAAACATCCAAATCTCAAATGAATTAATTTTTTTCGCTTCTGTTCTCCAAAATTCTCACTTATTTCAAATTCAACCTTTTTCTCCTCAACAAATCTAATTCATTCCTACCTTCATATCAAGGGATTCTCCACAGATGTGAGGGCCACGTATGTTTCTTTTAATACCATCATTGTCTCGTACATCCCAGATCTGAAAGAGCACGTGACAAAGTTATGTGTGATCAATATTTAGGTAAACAAACTTATTTAACTCCCACTTAGGATCAGTTGCTCCCAACTTGATGCATGTTTACAACTATAACTCTAGAAGTTACAAGACTTTTTTTTACTGCTACATAATGTATGAAAATGCAGCCATTCAATTACTCCAACAAGTTAAATTTCTCCACTTTAAATACTTCAGAAGCTATCACTTTGATTTTTTTTTTGTATACAACAAACAAGCATCCTTTTAGTTTCTTGTTTTGCAGTACAGTTCTTTAACCAATACAAACATACAAATGTAAAACTTCTCATACAAATGCACAAGTGGAAAGTCAGGAAAGACTCAATAACAAAGCTGTAACAAACAAATTTGGAATAATAATATTTCAAAGAACTCCAGAATATGATAAATCATTTTTTGCATGCCTGCCGAGACTTTAATCTCACAATAAGTTTGCAGAAAATGAAAATCCTAGGTCAAGATGTTGAAGCAACAACTGCTATCTTTATCGACAACTACAAACCTAATGTCATGCAACAGTATAGCTACCTGGGGTTCATCTTCAATGACAAATTATCTTTAGATCTTCCTGAATTGGTAAAGCTGCTACCACATTCATATGCCTTTCAAGGTGTATTTGGCAAAACAGAAAACTGACAACTAAAACAAAGGCCACAGTTTACAAATCATCAGCTAACTTTACATATGGCAGTGAATAACAGACAATTTATGCAAAGCAAGAGAGAAGACTAAATGCATTCCATATGCAATGTCAGCGCTGTATTCTCAATATCACCTGAAAGGACAAAGTGACAAAGGTAGAGGTCGCCACTTGCACAGGCCTCCTGAACATCTACATGCTGTTCAAACAAAGTAGGTTATGCTGATTGGCCACTCACACAGTATATAAGAAGGTCACATACCAAAAGATATACTTTATAGATAACTAGGAGATGGCAAAGGAACTAGGTGCATCTAAAACTCTGGTTTTTAGACATCTGTAAACAAGACATGTATGTTCCGGTTGTTTCCAAAATGGAGGAATTATTTTTCTCCGGCTTGGTATAGAACCGTTGATCGGAGGTTTAACAAGCCGCTATCGTAAAAACGATGTTGTTAATGAAACGTAGACCTGATACAGAATGTGTAAATTAGCAGTAGATAGTAGTGATAGTTTTTTCGGCCCTAAAACAACAACAAAAATAGGATTCTGGAATGTGCGAACAATGGCCGCTCCGACGAAACATGCACAGGTCGCAAGCGAGATGGACAGATACGATCTAGATATTTTAGGATTAAGCGAAATGCGCTGGCCTGGAACAGGTAGGAGATCTATTGATAATAAAATAGTAGTTTTTTCTGGAAGGGAAGATGGAAAACACCGTGAAGGAGTAGGCATAATGATGACAGACAAAGCTGCAAGAAGTTTATTAGAATGGGAACCGGTAAATAGCCGTCTGATACGAACACGATACAAAACAAAACATGGAAGACTTTCAATTATTCAATGTTATGCGCCTACTAACGAAGCTGATGATGAAGTTAAGGATGATTTTTATAACCAACTGCAACAACTTATAAACAAAATACCAAAACACGATCTTTTAATTGTAATGGGAGACTTCAACGCCAAAGTAGGACAAGATAACGCAGGAGTGGAACATGTGATGGGGAGAGAAGGCTGTAATACAACAAGTCAGAATGGAGAAAGATTAATAGAATTATGTTTAATAGAAAATTTAGTTATAGGTGGGACATTATTTCCACATAAAAATATCCACAAAACAACATGGATATCTCCTGATGATAGAACATCAAATCAAATTGACCACCTATGTATTAAACAACAATTCAGATCATCATTAATAGATGTAAGAGCATACAGAGGTGCTGATGTTAATAGTGACCACAACCTGTGCATTGGGAAAATAAGATTAAAATTTAGAAACCAACAGAAGAGGTCAATTACACATAAAATTGATAGTCATAAACTGAAAGATGAAGCAATAAAGGAAAAGTTTAACATAGAGCTAAGTAATTGTTATTCAGCACTTGGTGAAATAGACTTAGATATCAATGAAATGTGGGACTCACAGAGCAAAATACTAATGACAGCAGCAGAAGCAAGTGCTGGACTGAAGAAAATGGAAAAACGAGCTTGGATCTCAGACACCACATGGAAATACATCAAAGAAAGAAGAGAAGCGAAGAGAGCCATGACTAATGTAAAGACAGATCTTGGAAAGGTTCTGGCAAAAGCAACATACAAAGAATTAGACAACAAAGTGAAAAGTTCGGCAAGAAGAGATACAAGAGCTTATATAGACAACTTGGCAGAGAAAGCAGAGACAGCTGCAATTACAGGAGACAGCAGAACTCTTTATACTGTACAAAAGATGCTGACAAACACCTATACATCCAGTGGAACACCAATTCTAGACAAATCTGGATTAATGCTAACAACAAGCGCAGACATAAAAGCCCGTTGGGCGGAACACTTCAAAGAAATTCTTAACCGTCCACTACCTCACAGTTTAATAGATTTTGAAGTTGAAACACCA
Source organism: Megaustenia siamemsis (assembly GCA_032433765.1). Lineage (NCBI taxonomy): Eukaryota > Metazoa > Mollusca > Gastropoda > Stylommatophora > Ariophantidae > Megaustenia > Megaustenia siamemsis. Next base: position 106,810,055 of record JAVIAB010000073.1, on the reverse strand, counting down.
GCAGCAGAATTAGATGTAAATTTAGATGACTTCACCTTGAGTGAAATAGAAACCACCTTAAAGCTAATGACCAATAACAAGGCTGCTGGAGAGGATAAGTTAACAGCTGAGATCCTCAAGGCAATTGATAGCCATAATTTAATACATCTCCAAAAAATGTTCAACATCATTTGGAAAACAGAGAAGACGCCTCATAAATGGAAAAAAGGAATCATTGTTAAGATCCCAAAAAAGGGCAATCTTAGAGATTGTAACAATTGGAGAGGCGTGACACTTTTGTCAGTTGCCTCAAAATTATTCTGTAAAATCATCCTAAATAGAATAAAGGATTCAATAGATACAGTAATGCGTGAAGAACAGGCTGGGTTTAGAAAAGGGAGAAGCTGTCTTGACCACATTTTCACTCTACGACTTATATTGGAGGAACACATTGAAAAGCAAAAACCTTTTGTACTTAACTTCATCGACTTCAAAAAAGCATTTGATAGTATTCATAGAGATTCTTTGTGGAAAATTCTGAAGCAATATGGCTTACCATCAAAAATCATAAATATTATCAAAGACATGTATGATGGTTACACATGTGCAGTTCGAACAGAGGAAGGACTGAGCGAATGTTTCCCAATAGAAACTGGGGTTAAACAAGGATGTATTTTATCGCCCTTGTTATTTGGAATTGTTATGGACTTCATAATGAAGAAATGCTGCACTGGTAATAAAGGCATCGAATGGATACAAGGAGACCATTTGGAGGACCTCGACTTTGCTGATGACATAGTTCTCATCAGCAGTCAGATAAAAACGATGCAGGAAAACACAAATGAACTATCATCAATAGCCAGCAAAATTGGGCTTGAGGTCAATCATGAAAAGACTAAAGTCATGAAAAGTTTAATTCCAACAAGTGACAAAATATACATGGAAAACAAACCAGTAGAAGAGATCGATCACTTTATCTATCTTGGAAGTCACATTGATCGAGAAGGGGATACGAGCAAAGAAATTAGAATCAGACTGGCTAAAGCAGCAATGTCTTTCAGAAGCCTTGAAAAGTTGTGGAAATCAAAACTCATTAGCACAAACACAAAACTTAGGCTATTCAAATCAAATGTACTATCAACCCTTACGTATGCGTGTGAAAGCTGGAAAACAACAAGAGATATAGAAACAAAGTTGAACGCATTCGAAAATAAATGTCTAAGGAAAATACTTGGTATAGAATGGAACGAATTCAAAACAAACGAGGAAATTAGAGAAATCGCCAATCAACCACTAATATCTTCAGTAATAAAGAAAAGACGATGGTCATACGTTGGACATGTGATGAGAAGAGATAATAATCGAATAGCAAAGCAAGCCCTCATATGGGAAACAACAGGTAAAAGAAAAAGAGGAAGACCCAGGGAGACACTGAGAAGAACATTGATGAGAGAGGCAAGAGCAGCAGGAATCGGCTCCATCAATGAGATAGAACTGCTTGCACAGAACAGAGACAGATGGCGAGATTTGATAAAATATCTTTAAAAGAAAACTGCTAGAACAAAAATTCATATAGGAGAAGGTGTATCTTGGTCTACGCCCTATGGGCCGGTTACGGCTCAAAAGGTCAATAGATAGAAACAAGACATAAAGACTGAACATAAACCCTGCAGCCTTGGAAGAAATAGCTGCAGACCACAATCTTTGAAAACACACTCTTAAGCTCCAACTCAAGCAAGAAGCAAACAGATTCATAGAAAAAGAGAATACACTGCAAAAAAAAAAAAAAAAAAAAAAAAATAGAAAAAATAACATTTCTAGGGGCGCTGCAAAATCCATAGTCAACTATGACTGACAGTGGCTACTACTATTTCCAAGTTTTATGCCAACAACTCCAACTAAGAATGTTTGCCATATTTCAGTTAAAAGACTGTGTCTCGCATCATTAACCAACCTTGAGATGGTTGTCCCAGCCTCCACTGACAAAGACATACTGGTTGTTTGGATGAAACTTGATACAGAAGATTCTCATTGTGTTGCCCACCTTCATCTTGTCCACAACAGCACTGTTTTGGTCACAGCCTTTCCACTCCTTGATTAACTGATCATCAATAATAAATGATTATTCACTGAACAAAAAAAAGACTACCACTAATGTTGATAAAAAGCTGTTGCAGCCAAATAGTAAGTGCACTTCTCTACTGACCAGATGACTATAGTTCAATTATCAATTGTGATCGCTTTCTTTTCCTGACTTACACAACTTTGGGTTTTATTCAGCCTCTGGAAATTGTTGCAGATTTTTTTTTTTTGTGGGGAAAAGGACAGTCTGGTATGTTAATGACCATATCAGTCATAACAAAGTGTCAATGACTGTGGAAATGCATGGACATTGACACCAAATGTCCCATACATATGATGGGTATCCTTTACTTTTTCTTGTTATTAATCTTGAACTGCAAAATCACCATGGTAATTTAGAACAAAATTTAGCAAATAATTGCTATAAAAAGTAAAGTAAAGAGCCCCATCACGCCAAGTGGTGTATAGAGAATATGGTGTTAGTGACCATCATTTTTACAGACCTTTGGCACATGATTTTTGGGGTAATGTAGTTGGTATTATGTCCGTGCTGCTTTACTTTCCCAGAAAAAAATCCAGTACCCATTTAAGGCTGGGTGAACCCAGAAGCAGTTGGTCAGGATCAAATGCAACCTCTTGTCCTTTGTAGTCCACTTCACTAACCACCGAGCTATTGTGGCTCCCAATAGTTGCTATGGACAAGTAATATTATCAAATAAGACAAAGTGATGTGCAAAATGATTGGTGACAACATAATTCACAGTATAAACATCTATACATAACATTACAAAAAGTGTTATATTTATAAATGGAAACCAAGGAGAATGGTTCAGAACAACAGTTGAGGTTCAACAAGGCTGCCTAATCTCTCCTATTTTATTCAATGCTCAAGAAACATGGACTCTGAAAGCAAAGCTACAAAAGAAAAAAACAAGGTATGAAGATGAAACATTATCATCAGGTCTTGGGCATCTCTTAAATAGGTTGTATTATGAACAAGAAAGTTTGCAAAAGTATATAACAAACAATCAGAGTGTATGACGATCTTTTGACTATTGTGAAGAAATGCAAAATGAAATGGTTTGGCCACGTATCTCAATCATCTGGCTTGGTATAGACCATTCTGCAAGAAATGTGAAAAGAATGAGGAGAGGAAGAAAAAGAAATAGATGGAAAGAAAACATGAAAGAATGGACAGGATTTATCTTTGCAGAGTCCCAAAGAATAACCAAAAATAGAATTGGGGAAGGTTAACTGTGTCTGTCAGTAGTGTCCCAATGACCCCCTCAGTTAAGGGGTAAAGAAGAAGAAAGAGTACAGAAACTCATAAATGTAAACCTTACCCTAATGCCTCAAAGAATTGAAGTCAATGGTCACAACATAAATAATTTGTGATATGCGGATGACACAATCTTAATAGCAGAGACAGAGAGTGAACTACAAGAAATGATTGACATAATAGTAAAAGAAAGCAACAAGAAAGGTCTCAGTCTGAATAGTAAGAAAACAGAAGTAATGGTCATATCAAAGAAACAATCATCACCAGCATGCAGCATAAAAATAAACAGGACAAATTTTAAACAAGTGCAACGCATCAACTTCCTGGGCACAATAATAACATCGGATGGAAGATGCACCATGGATATAAAAAGCAGAATAGCTCAGGCCAAAATAGCATTTCAGAAAATGAAAAATATCTTATGCAACAAATCTATGTCAATAGAAATGAGAAAGAGAGTTCAAAGGTGCTATATAGAACCAATTCTGACCTATGGAAGCGAATCATGCACAGTAGACAAACAAATGAAAAGATGATTAGAGGCCACAGAGATGGGATTTCTCAGAAGAATATTGAAAGTTCCCTGGACAACTAAAAAGACCAATGAGGAAGTTCTCAAAGAGGCCAGCACAAAAAGGGGGCTCCTAAAAAACATCAGAAAGAAACAATCAACATTTTTCAGGCACATCATGAGAAGAGGAAAGTTGGAATACTTGGTTACAACTGGCAAAATAAAAGGAAAGAGATATCGCGGACGACAAACAGAGAAAATACTGGATAGCTTGGTGTCATGGCATGGAAAACAGTCAACAACAGAACTGATATGATGCTCTGTAGATAGAAGATTGTGGAAGGACATGATCGCCTACGCCAACCGGTATGGCACATGATGATGATGAATGCCTCAAAGAAGTTCATGATCTCAAGTGCAGTAAAGTTATCTCCATAATCTATTACACAAATCCCTTCAAATTTAGCAGGACTTTGGATTTAACAACATGTTGAGTAATGAATGAGCTTATAATCTTGCCAGATAGATAGAGAAATAGAAAATGGTTCAATACCACAAAGTGTGTTAATTATAATTAAATCATCATTTGTAACTCCACACTATAGACAGTAGGGTGATGTACCATTTATACTACAAATACATAAGTGGTGAAACATGCATAACTGATGAAACAGACACATAACTGATAACTGATGAAACAGACACATAACTGATAACTGATGAAACAGACACATAACTGATGAAACAGATACATAACTGATAACTGATGAAACAGACACATAACTGATGAAACAAACACATAACTGATAACTGATGAAACAGACACATAACTGATGAAACATGCATAACTGTTGAAACATGCATAACTGTTGAAACAGATATATAACTTATAACTGATGAAACAGATGCATAACTGATGAAACAGATACATAACTGATAACTGATGAAACAGATGTATAACTGATGAAACAGATACATAACTGATAACTGATGAAACAGATGTATAACTGATGAAACAGATACATAATTGATAACTGATGAAACAGATGCATAACTGATGAAACAAATACATAACTGATGAAACACATACATATAAACATAGCACAGACTACATGATAGTTAACAGCAGTAAATGTATATTCACATACCATGGAAACATAGAAACACTAGAAGGCCATGTTGGTGCAGATATTAACAAAAGGAAGAATAAAGCCATTATAGCTTCAGCCAATCATAGATATCATTTGGAGATTCTTTTAGTACAGGAGCATAATCATTTATAAAAGATGAAAATTTTCAGTATTTTTTTATGGATTTGAATACTGGATAATAGTATAATTTTTTTTTTATATAAATCAAAGCTGTCATCATTTGATACCACCTGTCTTAGAAATATTTTTGTTTAATTTGGCCAAATAAAATTATCAACCAAGAAGAATAGCAAACAGCGATAACAGTCCAACAATGGAGGTGAATATAATGAAAAGAAGACTGAAAGACAAACTGGTTGAGAAAAGTGGAGGCACAGTGTGAGCCAGACATGAAGTCAACTGTGAAGGATATCATAGAACAAGCTTAGTTGAGGTGTCTTACAAGATGCCATTAGCAGTGTTGGTTATGAAACATTTTGTCAGGCAAAGATAAGCATTAGAAAAAGGTAGCAGTCCACAGAAATGAAATTTATCATTTGGAAAATGTGTGCATGTATGTCATGTTTGAGATTGAATTTCTTTATTGCTGGGCTGCATGTGAAATTTAAGATTGTTTGTACATTGTCTATAATTCTGGTCAATTCAAATATCTTTCGCTTTTATTAAAATCAAGCTAAGATTTTTTAGTATTTGCTAATTTAGTTCAAATGAAACAGAAAGTTTGATTTATTGGAGAGAGAAAGAAAAATTATGTTTTAGTGAAATAGAAAGGAACAGAAAATCTGATTTAGCGTAGCAGAAAGGCAAGCTCTAATTTGGTGGAAGTGAAAATGAAAGAAAGGTTCTGATTCAGTGGAGATGGAAAGGAAATTCTAATTTAGTGGAAAGGAAATTATAATTTGTGAAATAGAAATGAGCAGAAAATTCTGCTTAGTGTAGCAGAAATGTAAACTTTAATTTAGTTGAGGTGAAAATGAAAGTAAGGTTCTGATTTAATAAAAATGGAAAGAAAGATCTGGTTTGTAGTTAAGATTTACTAGCAATGTTCATTTACAAAATAATTCTTAATCTTTCTGCAGGGTCTAGCAAAGGAGAAAGTCCATGTAGGAGTGACGCAAATCCTGTTAATGCCACTGGTTATAGTGATGTAACACAGTTTCTCACCTTATTGGATTTTGTTTCATAGACTCTAATGCCAAGATCTTTCCCTCCTGTTGCAAAGTTGTATCCATCCACACAAAAGTCTAGTGTATTGATTTCATTGCCAAACTCTGTGAACAATTATTTTTGCTCTCATTTACACCTGTAAATCTCTCTAGGTAACAATTGTATTCATAGAGTGCTAAAACCATAAATTAATTTGGTCTAATTTACATTTAGGAAACAACTATACTACTTAATTTGATTATCACCTGTCCAAAGGTTATCTCACTTTATACTACTACTGATGAAACATGCATAACTGATGAAACAGTGGTTGAAATCAGCTTGGCTCAAAGTGCTGCAAAAAGTACAGAAAGAGTTAACATTATTTGAGATTTTGCCTTTTAGGAAGATTTTTTAAGATAAAAATATTCAAATTTGTGTATAAATGGTTGGTATAATTTTAGTTCAGCACATCTTATTGTCCTTCTTTTCTCATATAAGTGTATATATTCACTATACTGTTAGTCTCTAAATATTCATCTTCAGGTCAAAGAATCTTGATTTTCATGGGGGATAAAGCATCCCTTTATTTTTTTCTTTCTTCCTTGGTCAAAGATCAACAAAGCAGTCAATTAGCCTGGATGCCTAGTGGTGTCTTGGGAACAAAAAAGTTCCTGCACTTTGTGTGATTGTGATATGCTTTGAAGATGCTTCATGTCTGGTCCACATTAATAATCTCTATTTCTACTGTCCTCAGCAGGTTGTCCATCATCTGTCACTCTAATACCATCTGTTAAGAATCCACCTTAAGATGGCTCTTACGACTGTCTCTGGATCTCACCTGAGCACAAGACCTACCTAGCTCCATCATCTTCTTGCTATCATTGTGTAAGTCTCTTCTTGGCTGCACTTTTTGAGAAGTTGGTGATTTTGTTAATAATGGAAAGTGATGTCATGGTTCCTGGGTGACACATCAGGGGCAGACCAAGAGGAAGATGGTTTCAAGATGTCAAAGAGACTTTGAACATGCCAACAGAAGAAGTGGGAGATCTGGCTAGAGACAGATTTTTTTCAGATGGGATATGGTGAATGTGATGTTCTGTAAAGGGGATGCAACCTGATGATGATGGTGATTTTGTTTGTCCAAAATATTTTGAGAAAATTTTCCTCAGGGACAGGTTGTGTGAAATTATGGTTCCTTTTTCTGCAGAATTTAGATTTACTCAACCAGAAGTGTTGCCAAGTGTACAGCTTTTAAGCATACTTATATAAGTTTATCTGCTGTACAAGGTAGACCTCCAAACATTGTTATGTTTGTAAAAGTTATTTTAGATTTATTTATCCTTTAGTTGATGTCTTTACTGGTTCCCCTGTCTGGTATTACAATGTTTCCTTAGCATATGCTTGCTTGCTTGCGTTTGCCCAATGACTAAGGAATACACCTTTTCATCATCCACACTTAAGAGGACGTTAGGTGGCCGTATCTGTGTTGTGTTGTGGTTTGCAGTAAAACTGTGATATTTGAGCTTTTCGGCCCAAGACATCCGACTTCAGCATGTTATTTTTGAGTACTGAGTAATCTTCCCTTTTTGATCCCTACACACTTCGCCAGACTCAACAGGTTAGTCTTTTACTGGAGGTCTTGATCACCAATCCTGTCACAAACCATCAGTTGTGGGTCACTAACAACTTCCAGCTCTGCTGCTGGGAGGCAACTTTGCCTCAGTATATGAATATCTTCACTGCTTTAAGACCATGCTTTTCTATATTCAATAATTTATCAAATTCTTTAAACTTACTGATTTTTGGTGATTGTTCAAGATAATAAGAATTCCATAAATAACCTCTACATATTCCATTCCTTTTAATGTTTTTTTTCAATGGACCAATGAATTAAAACTCTATTATGAAACCTTGTTTGAAATAAGTCAGACATATTTCTTTCTCAAACACATATTTTTTTAATGTATTTATTTTTAGAAAATTAGCTGTGTCTGCAATGACGTATGTTTTACTAAACGGCTAAAATGCTTCTACTATCTCTAGCACAAAACATGTGGCTTTAGTGCAGTGTAACAAAACCTGAATTAGATAACAAATAACAAAACCTGAATTAGATAACAAATAACAAAACCTGAATTAGATAATAAATAACAAAACCTGAATTAGATAACAAATAACAAAACCTGAATTAGATAATAAATAACAAAACCTAAATTAGATATTAAATAACAAAACCGGAATTAGATAACAAATAATAAAACCTGAATTAGATAATAGAGTTCAATGTGTGATATTAGACCATCTATTTACTAAGGAGGTTAACAATTAAATTAGAAAAAGATAGGATGAAGCGCTAGTGGGACATAGCATACTTTTTGAATATAGTCTAGTAGGGCTGTAATTCTCTATGTTTTACAATTATTTTCATCAAATAGTGCTCAAAGGTTATAGTTGTTATTGAACACGATAATCAGAAAACTACATATGTCTTTGTGTTGTCACTGATTCAGGAATGTGAGGTTAAAAAACACTGCAGACTTCTAAAACATTATATGCTTCAGATTTCTTGTTGCATAATGCAAGGGCTAAAATCACAGTATTCTGGGTAAAGACATATTACATGTTTCATAGGATTGCCTTTTCTTATTATAACCGTAACAATATAAATATATAAATATATAAATATATATATATATAGCTATATAAATAAACTAGCAATAACAGTTAATCTTCTTTTTCAGCATTCATCCATTATGTGGCCACGTTGTCTTGTCAGAAATTTATGAAAAGACACAATTTTTTGCACCTTTTAACCAGACACAAGTGAGTGGGTGAACAAATCGATAACTTTTCCTACTTCCAACCAGGAAAACGCAGGTTCAAATCCTGGTAGGGTCCAGAATTTGTTTCTTTCAGGATTGAAAAAAAAAAATAAACTCAGACCTGAACACCTCATGTCAAATGCACTGGACAAGCAGCCTTTGATCTCCTGTCCTTCAATTCTCTCTTCCCCCCCCCTTTTTCTACCAATCCCCACACCACCTGGCAGACCCAAGTAACGTGATAATTCCCAAGATAGTTTTGTTTTTAGTTAACCAGACACATTCGTCTTAAGCAAGCAGATTTTTAATTGCTTAATAATTTGACCTAGGCATGGGCACCTTGGCCTAATCTTTTACATTTTTATCTACCAAGGATTCTTTAATATATGCAGAGTGCTCACAGGACCTCCTGCTTTTTGTCATTATGACCTCCTGCCTTTTGTCATTATGACCTCCTATTTTTGTCATTATGATCTCATGTTATGTTATCATTATTCAAGAGTGCTGGACACCAAATCACAACTTGCCAAAGAATAGTAAAGCAATGAAGAAACCACAGATTCAATGAGAAAAATTATCAAAGAATGTGACAGGAGTTGAACCCTTGATCTTCTTGTCCAGAGACCAACATCTTACCTCTAGACCACACAGTTCCCCCAATGATCATTAATAATAATGATAGCTTTAAAATGTAATATATTAAATAAATTTTTTTTTTCAAAATATTATTGCTTCTGTGAGTTCTCTCCCTTTGTAAATTATATAAACTAATAACAGCCAAATTTATTTGTTTACAGAACAACCGTAATAAAAAAATGTCTGCATTGCAATTGAGTATTAAAATGATGCTTTAGTTTTAAATGTAACAATTTTAGGGTTTTCTGAGAATTCTCTTCGTTGAAGCAACTGACATACATACTAATGTATATATATCAAGAATGTTTTATTGTATAGAAATAATATTGTTCTTGTGCTGCGTTCGCTCAATGGCTCCTCTTTACATTGTATCTTTAAAAGGGTGTTAAGTGGAATGGTGCACTGTGCTTTACAGTGAGCATATGTGACTTTTGGCACAACACATATGGCTGGCTCAAACAAGGCACTTTTGGGCATCAAGTTGTCTTCCATCTCTACTTACTTGGCCAGACTGGTTAGTCTGTAAGTACAAGGGCAAAACTTTGAAGGTGTTAAAACAAAATGGCCCACAAGTTTATACATTTACTTAAAAAAAAGCCCCTGTATTTTGTAACAGCCCTTATATGTACAAATTAAGCAATATTTTAAACATTTATATACAAATAATGTATGAAATTGGGAGCTGCGATAGCTCAGTGGTTAGTGAACTGGACTAAAAAGGACAAAGGGAAGGGTTCGATCCCAACCGACGGCTTCCGGGTTCACCCCAGGCTTTAATGGGTACTATTTTGTTTCTGAGAACGTGGAGCGGCACAGGCATAATACCGACCACATTACCCCAAAAATCATGTGCCAAAGGTCTGTAAAATTTATGGTCACTAACACCATATTCCCTATACACCACTTGGCATGACGGGGGTACTTTACATTACTTTTTATGTATGAAATCATTCTTAACAGAAAAACTAATTAAATTATAACATTTAAATGGTCTTGTGGTGTCACAATTTGGAGCTAAAACCATAAATATTAGTATGAGCACTAAAGAGAATGTAATGAAAACATTATCTCATTGATTTAACAATTCTATAACCACCCAAACATTTGTAGTGTACATGTAATGTTTCAAACTCAAACTTCACGAAACTCAAGTGACACTTGAAAGTGATCAATTATAGATTGGCCAATTCGAGTATAAGAAGATTTTTCAGCACAGAACAAAACACAGAACTGGAGTTGTCAGTTGCTGGACACTGACAGGAATTGCTGAGGAGGGATCTGAGCACCTATGGACATGTTTGGAGTGCAATGATGATGACCTGCAAATAACCTAATAAACCAGTTAGAGTGTCTAGAAATATCAAACACACTCTAGTGCAATGAACTATTGATTTTTCATGTTTTCAAACATTTATTTTATTATAGTTACTTCCTCTTGGGCTGAAGAAGACACATAGGGCAGAAATAATAACTCTCCATGTTTGGTGGACTCACTTCTAGGTCTTAACAATTATTGTCATCATTTACAAGTCAGAATTTCTGTTTCAGAAACTGGATGTTTTAAAATGGTGGTTTATTAAGCCTCCAAATAACTGTCCATAGCAAGTATGAAGGAAACAACTTCATCCATTTGGAACCAGAACAGAAAAAATATATCAATCTAACTTATTCTATGGCATTGATTAAAAATAATAAGGATTGCTAGAGCTACAAAGATTGTGCACAGCAGATGATAAAAGATTAACACACTGTTTGAGGCAGAGCAGAAATGAGGATTGATAATTAGTAAGTAAAACCAGCGAGCTACACAAACAAACATAATATATACCATGTGGCATGCATTGGGAAGTATTAACTACCTATGGGCCTACTCTAAACACGACAAGGCCGATTGATTTAAACAATTTTAATTTCACACACTTACCATTGATGGTATCAAGCAGCATTCCAGTCTTTACACTGAAGATGTATACGTGCCCTTCAGCTGATCCTGCATATAAAATATGTGGCTCCTTTGGGTGGAAGTGTAACACCATAATAGCAAAACCTCCTTGCCTGCCAGGTCTTAGCTCCCGGATCATATCTCCTGACTGGGTATCATAAAGCTTTGAAGGTAAACAGTGAAGAACAAATTACTTTACTGGACTGAGCACATTTGGTGGAATACAAGATTTAATGTGGACTTTGAGTTATTTCATAGGTGTTTTCTATGGTGTTTGGAAAAATCCACAGACAACAGAAGATTAAGAGCACCCGAACCAAGAATTGAACCTATGTCCATCCCATGCTTTAATCATGTGACGATGACGTGGATGAATGACCTCTCAGCAAGTTATTAGGGATAATAAACTGGCAGTGTGCTGAAGTGCAGGTCTTTCTAGTGGCAGGGTGGGGGGGGGCTGATGGGTACAGATTCAAACTCTGGTTTGGGTTATCTTTGATTCTCCGTGTTTTCAGTTGTTGTTTGTTTGTGGATTTGTTCTTGTATTTTCAAGTTTGTCTCTCACCTCAGAAGTTTCTTTCTATTATATTAATTGTTTAATACAACAGCCTTCGGCTAAACTTTTACTGCTGCTACTTGTCACTTACTGAGTCAGGAACAAGTAATGCATCTAAGCACTTATTCATATTATTAGATACCTTTTTTATTTTGCAAAACAGTGATGGCAACTTCTGTTGATATTGTGCTCTGTGGTGTATAAGGTGACTGTACAAAAACCCCTAAAATATGATACCTCTGTGGCCAGAATTTAACCACATGCCTGTCTTTTCTGGCAACACTAATTCCTATATTTTTAATGATATAAAGATGGATCTCTTTCAAATGTAAGTAAAGTACCCCCGTCACGCCAAGTGGCGTATAGGAAATATGGTGTTAGTGACCATAAATTTTACAGACCTTCGGCACATTATTTTTTTTTTGGGGTAATGTGGTCAGTATTATGCCCATGCCGTTTCACTTTCCCAGAAAAAAATCCGGTACCCATTAAAGGCTGTTGGGATCGAACCCTACACCTTGTCCGTTGTAGTCCAGTTCACTAACCACTGAGCTATCGCGGCTCCCGGTTTCAAATGTGTTAACTGAGAATATGAGAAGCAAGTTGTTCATAGGATACATCTAACACCTGCCTCATGCTGAGGAGGTCAACAGAGTGATAAGACTACTCAGTTGTTTAGGTGACTATCAGAATGTGCATCAGTTCAAGGGAAAATGATCCTATAGACTGAACCACATGGGTGCAAGATTTTGATTGCAGTTTGAGTGTGTGTTAATACAGACTTAACCACATGGTTGCAAGCTTTTGATAGCAGTTTGAGTGTGTGTTAATATTTGCTGCTTTGACCTTCTTATAGCTCTATATCTTGTGGTAGCAACAGATTTGTGCATGTATGTTGTTTTATGGACGGTAATTTGTACTCCACTTAGATTTAACAAGAAAGAGTTTTACTATTCGTCACTCTCTAATCTTAGTCCATCTAAACACAGCAACAATAATAATTTAAGACCTGAAAATGAAGTAAAATGCAGTGGTTGGAAACAGTGAGGTCTAAGTGTCTTATAGTACATTTTTATGTTTATGCCTAGTTGATGTGGGTTGTCTTCTTGCCCGTTGAAACAAGTCATGATGTCCTCTATATTGATTGTATAAACATCAATACTTATATATCTTGCCCGTTGAAACAAGTCATGATGTCCTCTATATTGATTGTATTGTTATTGGTTATTGGTTATGGAAGGCCTCAGTATCAATGCAAGCGAATTAAAATCCATAATTGCTCAACCGCCCGTGCCAGTGGAATCATCCGAATTATAACTCATCTTCCAAACAAAGAAAGGTAACTGTAGTCCCCATCATAGCAGTCTCAGCACACGCCAAAAGACATAAGGCGAAACCGCACAGAAAGTGAACACAGCCAACTGTTCCCTGTCATACGATATCATCATTCATCGTATACAATTGGAGTATCGAAACATGATCAAAATGGATGAGACACACAGCTCACGGTGTGCACAGAGCACTTAACTCAGTAGCTCCTGCAACAAGCCGGACTTGGAACATAAGGAAACTGCAACAAGGAACACTTTGCAGACATAGCCTTCAATGGTTCCTGCCGCCTATCCATCACATTGCCCGGAAGATCACGTCCTCCTGAAAATGATGATCGTCATAGTAAATGTATGGCGCTTGATGATGTTAGGACATCGTGTTTAACTCCAACTCCGAACATACAAAACACAGTTCGTCTTCAGATTATCCCCGATGCACACCAAACGCAAGATATTGATTGTATAAACATCAATACTTATATATCTTGCCCTATGACACAAGTCATGATATCCTCTACACTGATTGTATAAACATCAATACTTATATATCTTGCCCTATGACACAAGTCACAAGTCATAATGTCCTCTACATTGAGTGTACAAACATTAATACTTATATATCTTGCCCTATGACACAAGTCATGATGTCCTCTATATTGAGTGTATAAACATCAATACTTATATATCTTGCCCTATGACACAAGTCATGATGTCCTCTATATTGAGTGTATAAATGTCAATACTTATATATCTTTCCTATGCCACAAGTCATGATGTCCTCTATATTGAGTGTATAAATGTCAATACTTATATATCTTTCCCTATGACACAAGTCATGATGTCCTCTATATTGAGTGTATAAACATCAATACATATATATCTTGCCCTTTGAAGCAAATCATGATGTTCTCGACATCAATATATTTAACATCAATACTTATAACCAATTACACAATAATATACTAGCCTGAACACCACCAGTTCCAAAGCCTGCAGCCAACAGCTCTCCTGTATAGTTCAGCTGTAGACTAAAGACGCCACCAGCAGTTATATGGATTTTAATCTCCTTTGCCATCTGTACTGACTTGGCAGGCCCCATTGGTTTCTGAGCTGAGGAGGACATAAAGAAAACTTTTAATTAACAACAAAATGCCTGTTTCATTTCCCTCATCATATTCTCAGTTGAGAAAACAACTTTTTAAAACATTTGTGAGCATTTGTTACATTTTAAAAAATGTTTGATCTAGCAGCACCTTACTGTGTGTATCTGGCCATTTTTGTGATCAGATTTTCAATTGATGGTAAGGGGTCAATAAGTTTTGTTTTTTTTTCACTGGTGAGGTTACTGAAATTTGGCCATGTAGACCTTGTGAAGACTGCACTGGGGCATGAGACCTTTATTCTCCAGTTCACTCAGAGCTCTTCCTTCTTCTTCTGTATTCACACAATGACTACTGCTCTTGAATATTATCCTTTTTAAAAGGATGTTAAGTAGGCGTAGATGCAGTGTGGTTTGGTTTACAACAAGTTGTGATATTTGCACCTTTAGTCCAGCTTTGTCACAGAGTTATGACACTGAGTCGCACTCCCACTTCAATTCCTATTTGCTTAGTCAGACTGGTATGTCTCTGGAGCACTATTGGAAATCCTTCTATTGCCCAGAAAATAAGATAAATGTTGCAAAGATAGTTTTTAAAAAAAATAATAAATTGCCATTTATTTCTTAGCTCAAAATAAATTACTCATTTGTCGTGTCATGTTGTATATCTTGTTCTTTATTTCTGACATTCACCCGATAACTTCTAAAGAAATGGATAGTTCTTTTCATCATCCATTCTTAAAGGGATGTTAAGCAGGTGTATATGCATTGTGGTGAGGTTGCTCATTTCAGCCCAGCACATCTGAATTCAGCACATCATTTTTAAGTACTGGGTTGTCTTCCTTCTTCGATCCCTAATCACTTGGCCTGACTAGGCTATTACTACAGAAACTGCGAAAAGGTGCAGTAAGATCTGGGTAGTTCTGGTTCATCGATCATGGTGCAAGTCATCAGCTATGAGTCACTTGCAGCTTGCAGCTCTGTTGCGGTCAGGCACCTTGCCTCCGTCTCATATTGTATTTGCCATCATAGGTAGCGTACATTTTTCTTATAAACATGACAAGGTGTCATTGAATTCTCGTCACATTTTTGTTAGCCCCAGTGTACTACTGTTTATAACTGGGTTTTTTTTCTATCTCACACACCCATTTCCGACCAATATTTTTATTAGTTCTCCTTATCCTAGAAACCACAGTGGTTTGATCAGTTCTCTTTAGTCCTAGAAACCACAGTGGTTTGATCAGTTCTCTTTAGTCCTAGAAACCACAGTGGTTTGATCAGTTCTCTTTAGTCCTAGAAACCACAGTGGTTTGATCAGTTCTCTTTAGTCCTAAAAACCACAGTGGTTTGATTAGTTCTCTTTAGTCCTAAAAACCACAGTGGTTTGATCAGTTCTCTTTAGTCCTAGAAACCTCAGTGGTTTGATCAGTTCTCTTTAGTCCTAGAAACCACAGTGGTTATTGCACTTCTCTATCTATCTATCTATTGACCTTTCGAGCCGTAACCGGCCCATAGGGCGTAGACCAAGATACACCTTCTCCTATATGAATTTTTGTTCTAGCAGTTTTCTTTTAAAGATATTTTATCAAATCTCGCCATCTGTCTCTGTTCTGTGCAAGCAGTTCTATCTCATTGAGGGAGCCGATTCCTGCTGCTCTTGCCTCTCTCATCAATGTTCTTCTCAGTGTCTCCCTGGGTCTTCCTCTTTTTCTTTTACCTGTTGTTTCCCATATGAGGGCTTGCTTTGCTATTCGATTATTATCTCTTCTCATCACATGTCCAACGTATGACCATCGTCTTTTCTTTATTACTGAAGATATTAGTGGTTGATTGGCGATTTCTCTAATTTCCTCGTTTGTTTTGAATTCGTTCCATTCTATACCAAGTATTTTCCTTAGACATTTATTTTCGAATGCGTTCAACTTTGTTTCTATATCTCTTGTTGTTTTCCAGCTTTCACACGCATACGTAAGGGTTGATAGTACATTTGATTTGAATAGCCTAAGTTTTGTGTTTGTGCTAATGAGTTTTGATTTCCACAACTTTTCAAGGCTTCTGAAAGACATTGCTGCTTTAGCCAGTCTGATTCTAATTTCTTTGCTCGTACCCCCTTCTCGATCAATGTGACTTCCAAGATAGATAAAGTGATCGATCTCTTCTACTGGTTTGTTTTCCATGTATATTTTGTCACTTGTTGGAATTAAACTTTTCATGACTTTAGTCTTTTCATGATTGACCTCAAGCCCAATTTTGCTGGCTATTGATGATAGTTCATTTGTGTTTTCCTGCATCGTTTTTATCTGACTGCTGATGAGAACTATGTCATCAGCAAAATCGAGGTCCTCCAAATGGTCTCCTTGTATCCATTCGATGCCTTTATTACCAGTGCAGCATTTCTTCATTATGAAGTCCATAACAATTCCAAATAACAAGGGCGATAAAATACATCCTTGTTTAACCCCAGTTTCTATTGGGAAACATTCGCTCAGTCCTTCCTCTGTTCGAACTGCACATGTGTAACCATCATACATGTCTTTGATAATATTTATGATTTTTGATGGTAAGCCATATTGCTTCAGAATTTTCCACAAAGAATCTCTATGAATACTATCAAATGCTTTTTTGAAGTCGATGAAGTTAAGTACAAAAGGTTTTTGCTTTTCAATGTGTTCCTCCAATATAAGTCGTAGAGTGAAAATGTGGTCAAGACAGCTTCTCCCTTTTCTAAACCCAGCCTGTTCTTCACGCATCACTGTATCTATTGAATCCTTTATTCTATTTAGGATGATTTTACAGAATAACTTTGAGGCAACTGACAAAAGTGTCACGCCTCTCCAGTTGTTACAATCTCTAAGATTGCCCTTTTTTGGGATCTTAACAATGATTCCTTTTTTCCATTTATGAGGCGTCTTCTCTGTTTTCCAAATGATGTTGAACATTTTTTGGAGATGTATTAAATTATGGCTATCAATTGCCTTGAGGATCTCAGCTGTTAACTTATCCTCTCCAGCAGCCTTGTTATTGGTCATTAGCTTTAAGGTGGTTTCTATTTCACTCAAGGTGAAGTCATCTAAATTTACATCTAATTCTGCTGCTGGTGTTTCAGCTTCAAAATCTATTAAACTGTGAGGTAGTGGACGGTTAAGAATTTCTTTGAAGTGTTCCGCCCAACGAGCTTTTATGTCTGCGCTTGTTGTTAGCATTAATCCAGATTTGTCTAGAATTGGTGTTCCACTGGATGTATAGGTGTTTGTCAGCATCTTTTGTACAGTATAAAGAGTTCTGCTGTCTCCTGTAATTGCAGCTGTCTCTGCTTTCTCTGCCAAGTTGTCTATATAAGCTCTTGTATCTCTTCTTGCCGAACTTTTCACTTTGTTGTCTAATTCTTTGTATGTTGCTTTTGCCAGAACCTTTCCAAGATCTGTCTTTACATTAGTCATGGCTCTCTTTGCTTCTCTTCTTTCTTTGATGTATTTCCATGTGGTGTCTGAGATCCAAGCTCGTTTTTCCATTTTCTTCAGTCCAGCACTTGCTTCTGCTGCTGTCATTAGTATTTTGCTCTGTGAGTCCCACATTTCATTGATATCTAAGTCTATTTCACCAAGTGCTGAATAACAATTACTTAGCTCTATGTTAAACTTTTCCTTTATGGCTTCATCTTTCAGTTTATGACTATCAATTTTATGTGTAATTGACCTCTTCTGTTGGTTTCTAAATTTTAATCTTATTTTCCCAATGCACAGGTTGTGGTCACTACCTACTTCTAGAGGCACTTCTCTACTGATCACAAAAGTCTGGATTCAATTCCTAAATGTGGCGACACAGCTTCTGGTTCACCCAACATACACCTGAACACTCTTTGATGAAGAAAGGCGACTTGGCATGATCCCGAGTAGTAGTAGCCTCCATCAGTCATAGTTAACTAGGTATGTTGCAGCGCCCCTACTAAATTTGTTATTTTTTTCTTTTCTTTCACTGAGCTTTCTTGTTTTAAATGAATCTGTCTGCTTATTGATGAGTTCCGAACCATGATTATTATAATTATCGTAATTAAATATCAGTGACTAACGTCATACTCCACATAAACACAGCCTGGTGTAAAGTGTAAAAAAAAAAAAAAAAAAAATAAAGGAAAGTACACCTGTCACGCCAGGTGGCGTATAGGGAAATATGGTGTTAGTGACCATAAATTTTACAGACCTTCGGCACATGATTTTTAGGGTAATGTGGTCGGTATTACGCCCGTGCCGCTTCACTTTCCCAGAAAAAATCCGGTACCCATTAAAGGCTGGGTGAACCCGGAAACCGTCGGTTGGGATCGAACCCTACCCTACCCCCTGTCCTTTGTAGTCCAGTTCACTAACCACTGATCTATCGCGGCTCCCCTGGTGTAAAGGTGGCCATAAAAACTTTGCCCTTACTGTTGTTAACCATTCTGCTAACAAACACAGACAAATACAGTTATATTATAGTATACTCACAAATGTCATCTTTTGCTAACAGCTCTGACTCAAGAACTCTTCTTGCCATTCTGGAGTAGCCTGGAAGAAGAACTCGTTTCAAGCGTGTTCAAAGTTCTTGCAGCAGTTTTTTGCATCTATTTATAAACACTGTGTCATCACCTATGATACATTCGACTATGCAGACTGTGTTCGGTCTAACCTGAAATTGTAAAAATGGGGCGGGATTGAATGAGCGGAACAATTTCAGTCTCAATAATGACAGCTTTGTCCTCTAGGATTAAAGAGAGAGAGAGAGAGAGAGAGAGAGAGAGAGAGAGGGAGTAATGAAAGAGAGAGCGAATGACATAGTGTCACAACTCAATTCTATTTTAGTCTATTCTATTAAAGGAATCAGTTTCATTGCAGCCAGAAATTTCCCATACCCGCTCCACCAGTTGCCACAGCATTTTCCACAAATGCGACACCCTATCTCTCGGGGTCCCCGAGGTGAAGGGAGAAAAGAATAGAGCCACTGTAACCTGCTACACATGCAAGAGGCGACTAAGGAGGTTTGGAATCGTCGCCTGTTTAGTCGAATAGGATATACACGAAGCGGCCTTGTCAGCGGAATTTACCAACACTGACTGTCATTATGGGCTTATCTTTAGATATATGGAATGTTATAGTCCGTTCATAAATTCGCGAACACAGTGTACTTCATTTTTCTCATAAACTATTAGATGAATTGCAGCGAAGTTTTACGTGCAGTCTTAGATTTCCACCGACCTTAATATTTTAAAACAATGAAGTCCAAAGGCAGCATGAATTTTGAACCAATCGTTTCTTATAACATAATTTCAGGAAAAATTACAAAAAGGGTACCCTAATTGTTTTCAATGTCAACTCGTCAGGTCGGATGACACAATGAAGAACATTGATTATTTGTTCCAAATCCAAGCGCAAACAGTTTCTTGGTTGTAATAACATGAATTAAAGAAGTCAATGATATGTCTAGTTCTTTGTGGCGTTGGCTCTTTGCCAACGTGTCGCATGTACCACATGCGATTCAAATTATCATATCAGGCTGTGCCGTCTACCCTTCTAGGATTGATTATATATGAAGCATAATTTCACTCTGTCTTGGTGTGACGGTAGAAAGTGTTTGTTTCAAGCTTATACTTCGTCATGTTATCAGCTCACCCTAGTCTTTGCCTACTTCTACATACATCTTTTACTTTGATACGTTCCTTGTAAGACAAATCTCGGTGTCTTATTGTGGTTCTTTATAAATGAAAAATAAATATATTGTCTAGTTCGAGCTGTATATTCTGTCTTCACTTTCTATTGCTTCCAAATTGCATTGCTTGTTCTCCCACCCAATTCTTTCTATTCTTTTATAAAATTCATATTTCTTGGCATCGATAATGTCAATATTTCAACTTCTGGCTGAAATGCTGAATAAACATAACATTATACTATTTTCAGTTTAATGTTCCATTGAATTCCTTTAAATAAAACGAGTCTCATGTTATTGAATGCTGTTCTCATTCTTCTGTTCCGATAACATTGAATGTCTGTTTCTCGTCACAACTTCCAAATAATAAATAAGCTAACATTTAGTTGCGTGATGTTAATGATGATGGTTGTGATGACGCCTGAAAGGAGTTATTGCAAGTGTGATCTCTTGGAGTAAACATGGTAAAGTGGCATGGTGAAGTGGCATGATGAAGTGGCATGGTGAAGTGGCATGGTGAAGTGGGATGATGAAGTAGCATGGTGAAGTGGCATGGTGAAGTGGGATGGTGAAGTAGCATGGTGAAGTGGGATGGTGAAGTGGCATGAAGTGGGATGGTGAAGTGGCATGATGAAGTGGCATGGTGAAGTGAGATTGTGAAGTGGGATGGTGAAGTGGCATGGTGAAGTGGCATGGAGAAGTGGGATGGTGAAGTAGCATGGTGAAGTGGCATGGTGAAGTGGGATGGTGAAGTAGCATGGTGAAGTGGGATGGTGAAGTGGCATGGTGAAGTGGGATGGTGAAGTGGGATGGTGAAGTGGAACGGTGAAATGGCATGGTGAAGTGGCACGGTGAAGTGGAATGGTGAAATGGCATGATGAAGTGGCATGATGAAGTGGCATGGTGAAGTGGAAAGGTGAAGTGGCATGGTGAAGTGGGATAGTGAAGTTGCACGGTGAAGTGGGATAGTGAAGTGGAATGGTGAAGTGGCATGGGGAAATGGCATGGTGAAGTTGAATGGTGAAGAGGCATGGTGAAGAGGCATGATGAAGTGACATGGTGAAGTGGGATAGTGAAATGGCATGGTGAAGTGGGATAGTGAAATGGCATGGTGAAGTGGGATAGTGAAGTGAGATAGTGAAGTGGCATGATGAAGTAGCATGGTGAAGTGGCATGGTGAAGTGGGATGGTGAATTAGGATGGTGAAGTGGGATAGTGAAGTAGCATGGTGAAGTGGGATGGTAAAGTGGGACGGTGAAGTGGCATGATGAAGTGGGATGGTGAAGTGGGATGGTGAAGTGGGATGATGAAGTGGCATGATGAAGTGGCATAGTGAAGTAGATGGTAAAGTGGGACGGTGAAGTGCCATGGTGAAGTGGGATAGTGAAGTGGGATGGTGAAGTGGGATGATGAAGTGGCATGATGAAAGTGGCATGGTAAAGTGGGATAGTGAAGTGGCATGATGAAGTAGCATGGTGAAGTGGGATAGTGAAGTAGCATGGTGAAGTGGGATAGTGAAGTGGGATAGTGAAGTGGCATGATAAAGTAGCATGGTGAAGTGGGATAGTGAAGTGGGATAGTGAAGTGGCATGATAAAGTAGCATGGTGAAGTGGGATAGTGAATTAGCATGGTAAAGTGGGATAGTGAAGTGGCATGATAAAGTAGCATGGTGAAGTGGGATAGTGAAGTAGCATGGTGAAGTGGGATAATGAAGTAGCATGGTAAAGTGGGATAGTGAAGTAGCATGATGAAGTAGCATGGTGAAGTGGGATAGTGAAGTGGGATAGTGAAGTAGCATGGTGAAGTGGGATAGTGAAGTGGCATTGTGATGTGGGATAGTGAAGTGGGATAGTGAAGTAGGATAGTTAAGTGGGATGGTGAAGTGGCATGGTGAAGTGGCATGGTGAAGTGGCATAGAGAAGTGGCATGGTGAAGTGCCATGTTGAAGTGTCATGGTGAAGTGGGATGGTGAAGTGGGATAATGAAGTGGCATGGTGAAGTGGGATGGTAAAGTGGGACGGTGAAGTGGCATGGTGAAGTGGGATGGTGAAGTGGGATGATGAAGTGGCATGATGAAAGTGGCATGGTAAAGTGGGGTAGTGAATTGCGATAGTGAAGTGGCATGGTGAAGTAGCATGGTGAAGTGGCATTATCAAGTGACGAGCTGAAATGTGTTTTTTATTTAATTCCCTAGTTCTGTTGGAAAAAAATTGTAACCTGTCCTGCCTAGAGTCCCTGCAAAACTAGGTCTTCTGTATCAAGAGATCCCATTAAAGTGGATAACACGGCGACCTTCACCTCAGCTTTGACGTAGATTGTTACTGGGAATACCTCGGCGACCTTCACCTCAGTTTTAACGCAGATTGTTACTGGGTATACCACGGTGACTTTCACCTCAGTTTTAACGCAGATTGTTACTGGGTATACCACGGTGACTTTCACCTCAGTTTTAACGCAGATTGTTACTGGGTATACCACGGTGACTTTCACCTCAGTTTTGACGCAGATTGTTACTGGCAAAACCAAGGCGACCTTCACTTTAGTTTTGACGCAGATTGTTACTGGGAATACCACGGCGACCTTCACCTCAGTTTTGACGCAGATTGTTACTGGGAATACCACGGCGACCTTCACCTCAGTTTTGACGCAGATTGTTACTGGGAAAACCAAGGCGACCTTCACTTTAGTTTTGACGCAGGTTGTTACAGGGAATACCAAGTGCGAGGCCGAAGAGAGTGATCAACTGATGGACCCCCACTCCTGCATAGCTAACGCTCCCGTAGTTATGTAACATCATTCCTTAATCTTTGTCTCTGCTGCTACCACCTTTGTGTACAAGACACATGATGTTAGTATCTCTCTCGTGTTTTTAACCATCAACTATTCTTAGTCAATGTGCTCTAAGTCAGGCCGTCTTTCTTTTTTTTTTTTCTTAAATTGTTTTTAAAATCCAGAGCCTGTTTAGTGAGAAGGCAAAAATTGTTAAGTAAATCTACTCATCCATGCTGAAGAGTGATGTGTCGAGCCCATGCTGAAGAGTGATGTGTCGAGCCCATGCTGAAGAGTGATGTGTCGAGCCCATGCTGAAGAGTGATGTGTCGAGCCCATGCTGAAGAGTGATGTGTCGAGCCCATGCTGAAGAGTGATGTGTCGAGCCCATGCTGAAGAGTGATGTGTCGAGCCAATGCTGAAGAGTGATGTGTCGAGCCCATGCTGAAGAGTGATGTGTCGAGCCCATGCTGAAGAGTGATGTGTCGAGCCCATGCTGAAGAGTGATGTGTCGAGCCCATGCTGAAGAGTGATGTGTCGAGCTCATGCTGAAGAGTGATGTGTCGAGCCCATGCTGAAGAGTGATGTGTCGAGCCCATGCTGAAGAGTGATGTGTCGAGCTCAAAGGCGCAGATATCGCGGCTTGTCCCAAATTAGAGACACAACTCATCCACGCCCAGTCAACGGGTGAAAGTGAAGAAGAAGAGTGACTGGGTGAATCACCGACTAACTCTTTTGTTTATAAGTTACAGTTCAGAAGTGTAATCAAAACAAATGAAAAGACGATAAGAGTCCACAGAGATGGGATTTCTCAGAAGAATGTTGAAAGTTCCCTGGACAATTAAAAAGACCATTAAGGACATTCTCAAAGGGGTCGACAAAATAGGGAGCTCCTAAAAAACATCAGAAAGAGACAATCAACATTTTTCAGGCACATCATGAGAAGAGGAAAGTTGGAATACTTGGTTACAACTGGCAAAATAAAAGGAAAGAGAGATCGTTGATGACAAAGTGAGAAGATATTAGATAGCTTGGTGTCATGGCATGGAAAACAGTCAACAACAGAACTGATACTATGCACTGTGGATAGAAGATTGTGGAAGGACGTGAGCGTCTACGCCAACCGGTATGGCACATGATTATGATGATCAAAATAAGCATTTGTCATTCATGAAAAAAAAATGCAATTATTAAACAAATTCATTCTAACTGTTAGTCGTTTTTATGGATGAAGTATCCGCTAAGATAAGAACTAGTAGTCATATAATGTCGTATTATGGGTTCGATTTACCAACCTCACAGTTCTAACTAAGCTACATTGAGTTGTCGAGTTATTTGCGGGCCATCATCATTGCACTCCAAACTTGTCCATAGGTGCTCAGATCCCCAGCAAATCCCGCAGTGTCCGCCGACTGACAACTCCAGTTCTGTGTTGGTTGATAAGCCATCTTATACGCCCACTAAGTTTCTCCCTTTAAGTTCCATTACTTGAGGGTAATGTTGTAGTCGGCGTTTTACCTCACTGGTACAGCCCTATATCTGCAAGCAGTGTGCATATTTGCTAAATATTAGACAAAATTATTTGGCGCGCGATATGACATAATTATCAAAATATAACGAGCCTTTATTCAACAAACGTTGCGAGAACACCAGGCCCTAAGACCGACGACAAAAGATGGGTTGGTGGGATATTATAAACACCAGGAAACATAACAGCAGGAGAAGCTAACAGAAGAGCTAAAGACCTCAAATTATATCTCCCCTCGGCTCTGATAGTCAAATGAGGGAGGAAAGAAGAAGTGCGCATTTACATCAGATGAACTGGTGCATATCAGTCTGTATATGATGTAAACAGTTTCTTTATTTCTTTGTTTCCCTTCTTTCTTTCTTTCTTTCTTTCTTTAAAAAAAGGGAGATGTGGAGGTGATCAGTATGCCGTCACCATAACACTTCTATTTAAAAGAGCTACACTTTACTGATCGAATCGTTGGCACAATTATCCTTGTAAAGTAGTCATTAGACGACAAGGACTAATAGTCTTCCACCAACCCCCCCTCTCCCCGAACACACCGTGAGATAACACAATATATCACCTCGTTTTATTATTATTGTTATTACGTGCTGCGAAAGCAGATTTATTTCGCACTGAGGAAAGTAAAAGATCACAATGAAATCTGTGAAGCTGTGTGTAGTTAAGTAAGATGTTTCACCACAAACTGGATCAAAACGCCTTACAGCAGCAAGGGCTGAAAGCGGTCAGTGAACCATACTTGACTGTTCTCTCTAGATTAGTAAATGAAAACTGATGAAGGTTCTGCTCCGCCTCCGTACAGAAGGCTTCAGACCGAAAGAAACCAGAACTGTAGCTTACAACAAAATACAACACATGCCAGTTTGGCTCTTTTCGGATCGGACGTGGGGAAGCAGTAACTGTAATGGCAGTTATTGACAAAACAGAACAAAGAGAAACTAGTAGAAATTACAGACATGTTAATTAACACACAATAAGAAGAAAACAGTGAAAATGGTAGAACTATCCTACCTGCGAATTCATACACATTAAGAGGAAAATAATGACAATCAATACTCATAATAAACTAAATAAACGAGACAAGCAATACAGAAATAGATAAATGGCATTTACGGTGGGAGAGCGGGGTGGCGATATAATTCTAACGAGTTTACAGAGGAAAGTTGTGGTCTAAGATAACCTCAAATCAATCGCATTACTCTAAAGGATCCTGTCCTTGACTGCTTCCTAAACCTTTCAGGGGGATTGGTTGGTCTCGAGGCAAGACGCCGGCCTCGGTTGTGGATTCAAATCCCGGCTATACCGGTTGGGATTTTTATTTATGATTTCTCTCTGCGGTAACCACCCCTGGTCTCAGCAGCGAGGCCCGGCTTGAAACGTCAATTAATCATGGACGGAAAAAAATATGAGTACCCCCGAAGTCGGAGTTATCTGCCTGCGCAGCAAGGGACCCCTGTGCACACGGCTGCCAGGAAAAAATGGATTAACACGCAAAATTCAGTTCCTAGTCTCTAGGGACTTCGTCAGAGATCAAAGCTGGCAAACGAAAAAAAAAACCTTTCTCATTGTGTAGCCCGAATATGACTTCTGATGGACAATAATGTGACATTATGTTACAATCTTCATCTTCTTAATCATCTAAACTCCGGTCGGAGCATAGGGCACTCACAAGAGATATCCGGACTGGAGCAAGCACGCACTCTTGCCAGCCTCTATCATTTCATCATGAATGGTTCGTCCCCATGTCCTCAACGGTGTGCCTCTTCTTAGTTTGCCAGGTGACGTCCATGTTAATGATAGGTGTGAGTGCCTGGTTCGTTCCATTCGTAGAACGCGGCCTAGCCATTTCTAACGTCTTCTTTCTTTTCTTGACTGATGTCGTTAATCTTCTGGCGACTTCTTTGTTCATTAGGGTTGATCTTAACCGATGTTTAGAATCTTCTTAACTTAATACGGCGACCGCCAAATCCCCTTAGTCGACTTTCTATCTTATAGTTCATTCTCCACGGTTACAATCCACGATGGTGATAAATAACTAACACATAGTATCAACCACCACTGCGATCAGTTACTTTCACCGTCGCAGATCTCTTTCTACTTGATCACTTCTTCAGCTTCACCAACCTCCTTTGTCTTTCTATCCCAAACCTCTCCTCTCAGCCACTCTGTGCTTTCTTTGCCCTCAATCTTTTCTCGTGTCATTCAGTTCCTTCCAGGGAGATCTGGGATGCATACGCCTCAACCTTCTCCACCAACCCAATTCATCCGCTTCAAATGTAGATAGTTGAATGGCCTTCATATTTAAGGTAAAATGATAATGTCAAATAGACAATCGCGGACCAACTTGCGACAGTGTTCAATGTGAGATTGAATAACATAGTCAAGTGGTAGTTACTCCTATTTATACTCTATAGGACAAGTCAGCCTGTAACAAGTACTATCAAAGTAAAAGACAAAGCGGAATAGCGCTCAATGGTAGTCAACCTTCGATGCTGACACGGCACTCAGTGATGATGATGATACACCATAAGTCAATAATGAGTTTCACAGGACGAGCTCTGTCGTTGTTGAGATGATGAAGGTGTATACAAGAGGATATACGCCAACGGATCTCTTGAGACATGAAGATAGCCTGCTAAAGGGAGAGAGGGTGGGGGAGGGAGGGGATACATTGATGTTAACGGTAATAATTTTCAAGCACCAACGAAACATTTTGTGAGTGATATGGCCAGTATCAAGCCAGGCCGCCCCACTTTACCAGGAACAAAAACGTTTTATACATATAAACCGAAGATAGCCTAAGAGCCGTCAATCTGTATCAAACCAGCCTCTTTTCCGCAGTAGTCCAGTGGCCAATGAGCAACCGGGGAAAGTACAATATATACGAGAAGAAGGTTCTAGAACGCACAGAAATAAAGACCCCATAGTTAGGCTTTTTTATGTGTGTCTAAGCAGGTTAGGTAATCGTCAGGGCAGGGAAGTAGCTTACGGGTGTGGCCGCCGAGCAAGGTTCAAGACTGACATTAGAATCTGATCACGTAGCCTTCCTGACGACAGAATTATTCAGATCTAACAAGCAGTATTTGGGCATAGTCTCCCTTGTACGTAAAGCTTGAGTACATTTAAGCAAAACAGGTTCTATAATTACTTGTTGAATATTCATCCGTCGTTTCTGCTATGGAGAGCGTGTGGTCGAATCGATAACTTGTATGATTATAAACCATGAGAGAGTGTGGTCGGATCGATAACTTGTATGATTATAAACCATGAGAGAGTGTGGTCGAATCGATAACTTGTATGATTATAAACCATGAGAGAGTGTGGTCGGATCGATAACTTGTATGATTATAAACCATGAGAGAGTGTGACCGGATCGATAACTTGTATGATTATAAACCATGAGAGAGTGTGATCGGATCGATAACTTGTATGATTATAAACCACGAGAGAGTGTGGTCGAATCGATAACTTGTATGATTATAAACCATGAGAGAGTGTGGTCGAATCGATAACTTGTATGATTATAAACCATGAGAGCATGTGGTCGGATCGATAACTTGTATGATTATAAACCATGAGAGCGTGTGGTCGGATCGATAACTTGTATGATTATAAACCATGAGAGCGTGTGGTCGGATCGATAACTTGTATGATTATAAACCATGAGAGAGTGTGGTCGGATCGATAACTTGTATGATTATAAACCATGAGAGCGTGTGGTCGAATCCCAGTAGGGATTTTTCTATCGGGGATGAAATAAAAACTCAGCCCCGAACACCTCGCGGCGACTGTACATGACAAGCGGCCTTTATTCTCCGGTCCTATAATTTCTCCCGGCAGACCCCACCTTAGTCAGTGATGGGGAAATGCAGTCAAGATAGTTTCTGTACTTTGACTTCAATGCTATCGATGTAGAAATTATTTATTTAAAAAATAAAACAAATTCGACATTAATCATTCTCTGTTAGCTGTAATTATGAAATTACGTAATTCATTCCTATCATTTGTTAGCTTGCATTCACCCGTTGACTAAAGGAATAGTTGTTAGACCCCATCGTCATACACTCTAATAGGGCATTTCGTGAGCGAAGATACGTTGTGTTGTGGTTTGCAGTAAAACTAAAGTTCGTTTGAAAATGGTTTGTTCACGCTTGACCTCAAATATCTCCATAACCTTTACATACATAAACATGATTTTTTGCATTTGGTCTTATTTTTTCACTGTCCCTAAAAGTTTTCTAAAATGCAATATTGCAGATAGTGTCATTCACCTGCAACGGCTAATTCTTTTGATCTTTTCGACAGATGCAGTTATACTGTGGTTGAAGAAAATAGTTTTACCGTGATTGAAGAAATTGACCTATTCCGGCATAGGCGTAACATAATTCGAATGTTAATAATAACACTCATTTCAATAAATGCCTACAACATCCAACGGATTATACAACGCCAATGAATAGAAACGGAAGCTGACATCTAAAATTTACTTGTTTAAACATCGTGCAATAATGTGCCTGACACGGCACTCCCGTGTGTTACCGGGGCCTCATTATGAGGGAAGTAAAGAATAGTGACACTGTGACCTTCCAGGCATGTCGTAAGAGGCGACTAAGGAGTTTGATCGATGGCTTGACAAGCTGTCATTGTAAAAAGCATTGTTATGGAAACAGAGTAATACATTTTAGAAGCAGTGATCTCTGCAATATGTGCCACTTTGGCACGCACGGTTTCTGTTTTTGAGATTTTGGTTCTGCCTATGTGCCGTCTTCGGCTCGAAAGGACAATAGATAGATAGAATAATGTGCGGAGAAACTACACAAATCACGGGAATTGTGTGAAAGATTAGCAAACGAAATAGGTCAGAAATATGAAGGGGTAAACCATATAGAAGAATATTGAGAATACCATGGACAACTAAGAAGAGTAATGAAAATGTTCTGAAAGAGGTCAAGACAAAAAGAGAGTTAATTTCCAATATTAAAAAGAAACAATCATAATTTTTTTGACCATGTAATGAGAAGAGAACAACTGGAATATATTGTAACAACTGGAAAAATTGAGGGACGAAGAGATAGAGGGAAGCAAAGAGAAAAAATACCAGACAGCTTAAGAGAATATCTTGGTAGAAGGTCAACAACAGAAATGATAAATAACTGTCGAGATCGAAAGTTGTGGAGAGACATGATCACCTAAGCCAGCAGGTCCGGTACTTGATGATGATGAAACAATATAAAATAGTGGTTTGTCTAGGAGGTAGTAAATGTGTATACATTAAATAAAGAAAATGCAAAACCATACGGTTTTTTTAATTAGGAACAAAAATATATTTGTGGTGACATTGACATTGATTATTATGTCATGTGCAAAAAAATGTGAACAATTTCGATCAAGCGGTTACAGAGATATTAATGATTAAATAGCGGCTAATCATTTTGAAACGGACTATAGAATGTTTGCGCCTTCCTGTCAATCTCTTCGACTTTCCTTGTGTTTGAGTACCCAGTTGCTCTCATCCCTACACATTTGGCCAGACTAGACTGGTTAGTCCGTTTATAGGGGTACCGCGAAGAGGTGGAGTAAGATCTGGATAGATTTGGTTCACCGATCCTGGCGCAAGCCATTAGCTATGATTCGCTGACAGCTTCCAGCTCAGTTTGTGACGTCACACACACAAAACGTAACATTGTTTAGCTGAAGTCAATATTGATGTGTGAATGATATTTGAGTGGAATAATGCTCGTAAGTACATGATCACAGAATGGCAAATTTAAAGAGTTTCGGGTGTGAGACATTCAATTTAAACCACAAATGTTTGTTTGTCAATGCTCAGATTTAGCTTCTCCTAACATACTCATATGGGAAACAACAGGTAAAAGAAAAAGAGGAAGACCCAGGGAGACACTGAGAAGAACATTGATGAGAGAGGCAAGAGCAGCAGGAATCGGCTCCCTCAATGAGATAGAACTGCTTGCACAGAACAGAGGCAGATGGCGAGATTTAATAAAATATCTTTAAAAGAAAACTGCTAGAACAAAAATTCATATAGGAGAAGGTGTATCTTGGTCTACGCCCTATGGGCCGGTTACGGCTCGAAAGGTCAATAGATAGATAGATAGAACATACTTAAGAATATAATCGAAGAAGCTTGTCAGTTGAAATTTCGGAAAGACGCAAATGATATAATCAACTAAAATTTCATTGACTACCCGCTATGGACTAAGCAGACAATAACAACTTTGCTCACTGGACTTTATCACTTCTGGGGTCTGCCGATGGGCGTATAGGACTGGAGAATAAAGGCCGCTTGTCCAGTGCAATCGCCGGGAGGTCTTCGGATAACGGTTTTTATTTCGCCCTTAATAGAAAATAGATTTGCATAAATAATATTTTTTTAAAAATAAAAAAAAAACCCACGTGTAGTTCGAAACTGCGGTGTCCTGGTTTGAAGCCCGACAAGTTATTGATTCGGCCACCAGCTCTCCTATCAAAGCAAAACAAGTAATGTGAGTGAACTATAACGGATATTTTTTTATTTTTCTAAAAAAGAGAAAGATAATAAAAATTGATTTGCATTATTGCGAGGCAAGACACGGCATAAGATAACGCCCTTCATGGGCACAGTAACAATAATTTTATGAGCCACCTAAAAATATCTGCACCATAACTCAAGCGTTTATCGGAAACGGCACGCAGAGCTTTTCAATAATCTGTCTGTCTGTCAATCAATACCAGGAACTGATTAATTAATCAAGATGTCGAGACGGCCATAATAACACAATCTTTCTTGGTGTATTATTGTATTTTTCTTGCGCAGTAATGGATTGATTACAGGATAAGCAGTGCTAAGTTGAAGACAAACTGACTGCGAGTACTTTAATTGATCCTGGCTAAATGACAACGGTAAATTATATTATTAGTGTTTTGTCTTAATCTTTTCTCTTATTTAAATCTAAGATTGGGTGTTCAAACAAATATCCATTGCCAGACTTGGACTATATGCAAGAACAATAAGAAAAAAATCTCTACTGAGATTAAATGTGTTAGACGAATGGCTGGAAACAGCCTGAGAGATAAGATCAGAAATAAAGAATTGAGAAAAAAAGATAGGAATAACTCCCGCCATAAAGTACATAAAGAAACAAAAGTAAAAATGGGTTGGCCACGTGATAAGATAGAAAGATCAACACACAACACAACGAACTTTCAATAAGCGTTGGGAGAACACAAGATCCAAGAGTCGACTGCAAAAAAGTTCAGATTGAAGGAATATTAGAAACACTAGGCATAACAGGCGAGCAGAAGAGCAAAAGACCGCAGATTATATCCTCGACGCTGAAAGGCAAATGAGGAAGGAAAGAAAAAGATGTATCCATGTCTGTAGCGCACTACATTCGGCATTAAGCAAGATCAAAGCTGGCGTAAAGAGAATTACGTCTCAAATAAATAATGCCTGAAAGTAATAACATAATAACGTAATGCGTATTACCGTAAGAAAGAGAAGGTAAAATGTTTGGAGTTTATTTTACGAAATAGGTTAAATATAATAAACATGCACAGTCAAAATAAAATAGATTCACTTTCATTGCCTTTAACTCTTCATCCTTTTAAATGTCTTTCAATTTCAAAATAACACCACTGAAAGCCCTCATATTTAAAAATGAAAGCGCACTTTCTGACGTAGGAAGTTCGCAATCAAGAAAATGGGATCGATTTAACGGAGATACGAGTAAATGGTTTCTGAAAGCTCTTTCTTAACTAAAGCTGGCAATTAAAATTGTTGCTTATTTTAAGTACAACAAAATATTTAGCTATAGGTTATATAAACATTCATTTCAATGTGACACTTTCTAAACTAATCACAGAATACGTGCGGACTTTCCGATTCGCACATAAAGGTTATCACAAAAACAACACTTCACCAACAGTCATACGCTGCTTTTATAACATTGTGTTATATTTTTTACTTATCCTAATGCAGTAACATACAACATATACATAGTTTAATGTTCATTTAATCGCTGGGCGTGTTACAGTAACACAAATATATGCCAAGTAAGCAACAACTACACAAAAAACAGAAAGTTGTGGCCTAAAAAGCGACTCTCTTCTGGGATAAGGACAAGACACACGAACTGAGACAAAAATATGATCAGTTTTCAATATATTCCCGGACACCCCCAACACACCAGGAAATGATAAGGCATATGCTAATAAGAGGATCCAGACAGACAGGGTTTCACGCCGACATCTCAATAGACATCAGCCAAACATACCATCAACTCCAAACAAACTTCAACAGTACATAAAAGTCGCTAAATAAATGAGCCATGGGGGAAAAAACAGGGATAGAATTGCTAGAATATATGTCAAGGCCAAACCCCACGACAACATTCATCATCATGTGCCATACCGGTTGGCGTAGGCGATCATGTCCTTCCACAATCTTCTATCTACAGTACATCGTATCAGTTCTGTTGTTGACTGTTTTCCATGCCATGACATCAAGCTATCCAGTATTTTCTCTCTCTCTTTGTCGTCCGCGATCTCTCTTTCCTTTTATTTTGCCAGTTCTAACCAAGTATTCCAACTTTCCTATTCTCATGATGTGCCCGAAAAATGTTGATTGTTTCTTTCTGATGTTTTTAGGAGCTGCTTTTTACAACAATAACAACCTAAAAAAAAAAGAGACCAAGCCACCATTTTCAGACCCAGAACTTGCTATGTGCCACTGAACACTAACATAAAAAGAATACAGTGAAACCATATTCCAGCATATTTCTCTATGAACATGAAACAGTAGAACATTACATGTGTGACTGTACAAAGCTCACTGATATCAGAACAACTCTACTTCCTCAAAGACCTGATAAATGGAACACCTTGAACGGAGCGACAGGGGAATTCACAAACGCCTGCAGATATCATTACATGGCGTTGGCCGAAGGGGGTCAGCTCACAGGCCACTGGATCAATAACAAAAACAACTTCGGGTTGCATCCGAGTCCGTTAAAGTGTGCGCTGACGCAAAGATTTCCGGTATTTAGTGAAAAATTACGTCAATAGGAGCATGTCTGTACCCGCGACTCCCTCTAACGTGAAATGTTTGTATACTTGAGGTATGCTTGTATGTGAACCAAATAAATTAATGCCTACGTCATGTCAATGTGGCGACCTAAACTGAGATTAAAAAAAAAAAACACACACACACACACAGACACGCACGCATACACACACACACAACAATCTTTCATCATTATCATGTGCCGTGGTATTGCAGCATTGATGATCAAATACTTTAACAATAAATAATTTGTTCTTTGGGCATTCCAATACCTGACTATGCCTTTATTTATTTCGCCCATGGGCACATATTTCTCTAAACATTTCTCATTAATTCCCAGATTTGTTATTTCAGCTTTGCCAGATTACTCTTGTCATCGCATTTTGCCACTTTGTCTTCGAGCCTCCATGTCGTTCTTATTAGACTCGCGCAGCTTTGATTCTCGTTATGCTTGTTTTATCTGCGTCCGTTCACCCCTTGCCTTTTCCTTTGTCCCCGAAGAAGTTGCTAGTCGGTGACGTGTTGTAACGCGGTTTTTACAGGAAACTAAATAAACAATCGAAAAGAGTTCTTAAATGTTGAGCCAGTATATGTAGAGCCAGTCTTAACATATGGATGTGAATCATGGACAATAGGACAACAGACAAGAAAATCACTGGGGTCTGTAGAAATGTGGTTTTACAGAAGAATGTTGAGAATACCATGGACAGCTAAGAAGAGTAATGAAAACGTTCTGAAAGAGGCCAAAGCAAAAAGAGAGCTAATTTCCAATATTAGGAAGAAACAATCATCATTTTTTGGCCATGTAATGAGAAGAGAACAGCTGGAATATATTGTAACAACTGGGACAATTGAGGGACGAAGAGCTAGAGGGAAGCAAAGAGAACAAATAACAGACAGCTTAAGAGAATGGCTTGGCAGAAGGTCAACAACTGAAATGATAAATAACTGTCGAGATCGAAAGTTGAGGAGAGATATGATCACCTACGCCAGCAGGCTCGGTACTTAATGATGATGAAATAGAAAATCAGCTCAAGATCCAATTTCAAGACTGTTTATTTTTGTGTCCCAGTAGGATCTGTCTGTTTAGTTTAGTCAGGGTGGTTATTAGAGAGCCGCGATAGCTCAGTGGTTAGTGAACTGGACTACAAAGGACAAGGGGTAGGGTTCGATCCCAACCGACGGCTTCCGGGTAAGTAAAGCAGCACGGGCGTAATACCGACCACATTACCCTAAAAACCATGTGCTGAAGGTCTGTAAAATATAGGGTCACTAACACCATATTTCCCTATACGCCACTTGGCGTGACGGGGGTACCTTACTTTTTTTTTTTACAGGTGGTTATTCCTTTTAGTTTTATTTATTTATTATTTTAAGAATTGCCATGAAGACGTTGAGTAGAACCTTGATGAGCTCTAGTTTCGCTGATTCTGACACCAGCAGATCAATTAAAAGACATCGGCAGGATTCATTATACGGATTCAAGAGACTTACTTTCGCTATAATTGATTATGTGATGATTTCTCTTGTAATTTTTTGTTTGTTTAATATTTCAGCTGCACATGGCATGTAATACATACATTCTCTGATAAACTACATTTTTGTTATCTTTGATATTTTGCATTCGTTATCCGTGGTTCCCGTCCATATATCAATATTGCCTCTATACGATGCCAAAAACTTTCGTTTAAAAAAAAAAAAACCTATGATTTAGAGAAAAAAAAATTAATCAAGTGACACGTTTATTCATCTTTAGAGCAGCAAAATGGTCACAGGCCAAACAAACAGAAGCTACAAATGTAATAAACTGTGTTCCTAAGGTAATTATATCTTTTTTCTTTAAAGATGTAAAATATGAAAATGTCCATGCATGTGATGTTACAAACAGTTACATATCTAGCTCATAAATTCATTCGGACCCCAGGAGTCCATCGCCTCACAGTGCCATGCTAAGTTAAGTATTTTGTGTTTGTTTTGTATTAACATGTGTTGTCCTATATTTGATAAAGCCTTTTATCGGAACGTCGGAGTTAATCTCGTCTCTCTACAGGTTAAGCTTCTTAATACCATTTTATGTTTTTTTTCTCCATAATTCTCTCCATCATCTCTCCCCCCCCCCCCATCACCCAAGAGGAAGATTATGACCAGTATAGGTTTTTGTCCTCAATCATTAATTTACAGAGTGTCTATATGACGTTTATAACTAGCCGCACGTGATAGCAGGCAGACGATTGGCCTTGATATATTACGTGCTCAGAAAATACTCACATACAACCACTGGCCTCAACAGAATGAGAAACCACATGTTCACCAAACTCAAAATAAGAACTACCAGCCAATACCACTGTACCCTGGATAACATGACAACAAAACATGTTCTACAGGATTGTCCCCAGTACACAGACCTGAGAAGGACAATGTGGTCAACACCCACCTCCCTGGAAGAGAAACTATATGGGGCAACCGAATCACTGAAACATACAGATGCCTTCATAAGAGAGTCCGGAGTGCTAATCTGAATGAGCCTAATCGCAGTATAAGAAGAAGAAGAAAAGATACAACTAGAAAAATCGGAAGTAAGGCGAAAGAGAAGAGACAAAGAACAAGATGGCTGAGTACAGAGATAAGAGAGATGAATAGACATGGGGCAGGCTGGGAAGGCTAGTCATGGCAAGTACAAAATGAAGGAACTTTGCTGCTGCCCTACAACACGTCACATAGCGTATCAGCCAATAGGAACCAAGGAAAAAAGGAGAACCATAAAAATATAAACAGGGTCAGGTCTAATGTTCAAACAAATAAACATCTTTTGCGTTCCCTTCGCAGAAAATCTTCGTTGACAATGTCACAGTTGTTTATCACTGATAAAGAATCATTTCGGGGGAAGACGTATGTTTGCAACAGGAGATAAATAATAATAAATGAATATAATTCTGGAGGGAAACTTCCGGGGCGATACATTGGTGAATCATTTCATGGGAAGAGGCATGTTTACAACATTCGAGGGAAAAAAATTACAAATAATCAAGAACAGAAAAGAACAATATCCAGTTCGAAGCAGAATCGAACTCGTACTCGACACAGCTCCTTGCCAAGAGAAACAAACACTGGAGTACACGGGCAACTAAGCAACCTAAGAAAGTTGCTATCTTTGACGATGGCTTTCACGCATGTGTACTCATGCCTATAGCATAGGGTTACGATCACAACTCGGGAATAAATTGTATATCTGTATTTTCCTATATTGCCCTTTCATACATAAATAGTTACTTCAGCAAAACAATTCATGCTTTGTGTGTGGTGTCACAGGCTAAGCCACTTTCATAACATAGCAGTAATAGGAATTTCTTTATATAGAGCTTATATGGAGGGAATCTGATCATCAGACGTATACCCCTTCGAGCAAGTGTTAGTGCCGTTAAGTAAAAAATTAGAGGAATATACTAGGCTAACGCCCATGCGCTACCGGGGCCCGAAAGGGGAGTAAAGAATAGCGGCGCTGTACCCTACCAGGCATGTTCGTAAGAGGCGAGAAGGAGGGTTGGGCATGGAACTGGCTATCCCATACTGTAAAAAAAATAAGCCGAAAAAACTTCACAAACATGGAAATGTACCTGTACCAGTGGATAAAGAGATACAGCGAAGACGATGACGCTGGA
This sequence comes from Megaustenia siamemsis, assembly GCA_032433765.1. NCBI lineage: Eukaryota > Metazoa > Mollusca > Gastropoda > Stylommatophora > Ariophantidae > Megaustenia > Megaustenia siamemsis. Next base: position 106,772,821 of record JAVIAB010000073.1, on the reverse strand, counting down.
TAGGAAACACACTGCGAGAGCCAACTGAGAGTATAACACAACAGGCCCTTTTTTGGAATCCCCAGGGGAAAAGACAAAGAGGAAGACCAAGGAATTCTTGGAGAAGACAGACAGAAGCTGAGATGAAGATGATGGGGAAGACATGGAATCATCTTAAAAGAATGACAAAAAACAAAGCGACTTGGAAAAGTGTTTGTTGAAGACCTATGCTCCACAGGGAGTTGAAAGTGTTTGTTGAAGCCCTATGCTCCACAGGGAGTTGAAAGTGTTTGTTGAAGCCCTATGCTCCACTGGGAGCTAAAAAAAGGTCGAAGGAGAAGAAGACTAGGCTAAGGACATCAACAACAACCATAAATGATGCAAGATTTTCCAACATTACAATAAAAATGTTACTTTGACATGAAAACCGGCAGCTGTGATTTGTAATAAAACAGGCAGCTGTGATTTGTAATAAAACAGGCAGCTGTGATTTGTAATAAAACAGGCAGCTGTGATTTGTAATAAAACAGGCAGCTGTGGTTTGTAATAAAACAGGCAGCTGTGATTTGTAATAAAACAGGCAGCTGTGGTTTGTAATAAAACAAGCAGCTGTAATTTGTAATAAAACAGGCAGCTGTGATTTGTAATAAAACAAGCAGCTGTGATTTGTAATAAAACAGGCAGCTGTGATTTGTTATAAAACAGACGGCTGTGATTTGTAATAAAACAGGCAGCTGTGATTTGTTATAAAACAGGCAGCTGTGATTTGTTATAAAACACACAGCTGTGATTTGTAATGGGCGTGAAATGGGAATCATCATCAAGTACCGGGCATACCGGCGTAGGTGATCATGTCTCTCCACAACTTTCGATCTCGGCAGCTATTTATCATTTCTGTTGTTGACCTTCTGCCAAGCCATTCTCTTAAGCTATCTGTTATTTTTTCTCTTTGCTTCCCTCTATCTCTTCGTCCCTCAATTTTTCCGGTTGTTACAATATATTCCAGTTGTTCTCTTCTTATTACATGGCCAAAAAATGATGATTGTTTCTTCCTAATATTGGAAATTAGCTCTCTTTTAGCTTTGACCTCTCTCAGAATATTTTCATTACTCTTCTTAGCTGTCCATGGTACTCTCAATATTCTTCTGTAAAACCACATTTCTACAGACTCCAGTGATTTTCTTGTCTGTTGTCCTATTGTCCATGACTCGCATCCATATGTTATGAAATGGGAATAGATGCCTGGTATAGTCGTTTACAGCAAAATGTTGTATATTTGAGCTCAACGCGTCCAGCACGACACTTGTGAGCATTGGATTGCCTCATTAGTCACTTGGTCAGACTGGTTGCTTTATTTCCGTGCGCAGTGCGGGATGATGTAATATGGACTTGGTCAGCTCTTTTTTTTACCGATCATGGCGCAAGCAGCAGATGGTGAGTCTCTGACCTCTGTTATCCCAAACACTGTTAGAGGGACTATTAGCCATTAGTTGCTGACCTCTTTTTATCCCTCACACTGTGAGAGGGACAATCAGCTATGAGTCGCTGACATCTTTTATCCCACAGACTGTTAGAGGGACAATCAGCTATGAGTCCCTGACCTCTTTTTATCCCACACACTGTTAGAGGGACAATCAGCTATGAGTCCCTGACCTCTTTTTATCCCACACACTGTTAGAGGGACAATCAGCTATGAGTCGCTGAAGGAAAAAAAATGTGGGTGGGGGGAACAATACTTCGATTCGAGTGTCGATTAATTCATAATTTATATTCATCTTAACTATACAATTATTGAACAATTGATTCAGCAATTAAACCCCCGTTTTCTGTTGCAGTTTTACATATAACATCAAACATTCAAACAGTAAAAACATAGTGTACAACATTACAAAGAACAACGCCCTAAAACCGACTGAATGAAGTTTATTATTGCCGCGCAAATTGTGTAGAACGAATGACAATATCAGAATTGAGATCTTAGAAGGCACTCTTCTTTTTAAGAGAGCAGTCTGCAGTTACTATGGAACACAATGACGGAGCGCCACTTACTGATGGCAGAAGTTTTTTCTATCTAAATTATAAACGATGTCTTTTAGTCTTCGATAAAGGTTTAATAAAGAACGATTTTTATTTTTAATACTGCACTTACCTGAACTCAATCAAACTGCGTTCCGTGATGACTTAATCCGTACACAGTAAACAACTTCAATCCTACACATAGCAGCAAAGTTATTTGGTGGGCAACTCGGGGCTGTTTCACACAATAGGAATCGTTCTTTCTGATTTTACCAGGATTTGACACGATATAAAGTCGCAATCTTTTCCTATCTGGTTATCTCGACAAAAATCTGACACTTATAATCGCAGGAGTATTTTTTGTTTTGTTTACACCTGCCAAACAGTTCTGATATGCTGCTTGATTTTATATGGAGATGTTTAGCACGCAGTCACAAAATTGGTGACGTTTTCAGCACTATTGAACCAGATAAGAAAATGTAAAGAGGGTCAGTCACAATCGTTATTGATGCTGGAGTTATTGGCGTAGGACAAGGTTTACAGAGCCATAGCGAATAAGGCAAACTAGTTGTGATAAATGTGTACAGAGTATAGACGGTGGCGAACGAAGCAGAAGAAAAACAACCTAACACTAGAACATCTACACCAATTATTTATTACCAACCACACCACAACTACCACACAAACACATTTTTTTGAAAATTCATCATCAACTATAAATTATAATTGTTTTATTCACTGCATGCAATATACACCTAGGGGTAAATGTACGTAATTTAACATACATAAGACCGAGTCAAAGTTTATTTTAAAAATACCTTTCACTTAGTTAATATTATAAATGATTATCTAGCCTCGGAATGCCTACATGTGGTCTCTATACACTAGACGAAGAAGTTTTAGGCCTTAGTATGCAACAAATCAAACAATATTCTTACATTCAAAATCGTAAATAAATAGAACACCTAATAAATAGCAAGAGACGCGATCTCGCGAACGTATTTTCAATGCAAAGAAATAGGCCCTGGTTGAGACAGTTCTTATGTGATATAGTCCACCATGGTTACTTAAAATATATACTGCACGCCGTTTCATATAATAGAATAACACTCACATTAATACGGTTAACGCTCTGTGGCTATCCTGACGGATAATACATTTGCAGATAACTTCGTGGATTTATTGGAACGCAGTAATACGGCGTCATAAACACCGATGCAAGTTAATGTTCTGTAGTACCCATTGCTGCGTATTTTAATTTATAGAGATTACCTACTACAATACTTGTGCCATGACTAGTCCCAACACGTCAGCCCCGCCCCTTGTATTAGCGCCAGTCTGAACTTGGCTGTCTATTTCTGGATTTGTTTTATTTAGTGTTTGCTTCATACAGCTCCGACAGGATAGACAGTGTATAGACAAGTTGGTGTGTTCATCAGCAGAGTGCACCCCGTAAAGGCTCAGATATAACAAACTGAACACAGACACTCCTACAAATGGTTTAGTGAAAGCGTGTTTTTTTTTTTTTTGTAATGAAGCTTTGTCAAGTTTCTTTTTTTTTTCTTTAATGAAGCTTGGTCGAGTTGTTTCTTTAATGAAGCATTGTCGAGTTGTTTCTTCAATGAAGCATTGTCGAGTTGTTCCTTTAATGAAGCATTGTCGAGTTGTTTCTTTAATGAAGCATTGTCGAGTTGTTTCTTTAATGAAGCATTGTCGAGTTGTTTCTTTAATGAAGCATTGTCGAGTTGTTTCTTTAATGAAGCATTGTCGGGTTGTTTCTTTAATGAAGCAATGTCGAGTTGTTTCTTTAATGAAGCATTGTCGAGTTGTTTCTTAAATGAAGCATTGTCGAGTTGTTTCTTTAATGAAGCATTGTCGAGTTGTTTCTTTAATGAAGCATTGTCGAGTTGTTTCTTTAATGAAGCATTGTCGAGTTCTTTCTTTTTGTTTTGGATGTTTCGTTACTGGTTAGCTATGTAGGATTAGTTTCCCTTACATATCCGTGTGTGTGTGTTTTTTTTGTTTGTTCCTGCTGAAGGCCTATTGGGCCGAAACGTCGTTCAAAACTGTGTCGTCTACTAATCACGTAAAGCTTCTAACATACCATTTTTTCTATTTTTTTTTTCTAATTTCCTTCTGTTTCTTTAATGAAGCATTGTCGAGTTATTTCTTTAATGAAGCATTGTCGAGTTGTTTCTTTAATGAAGCTTTGTCGGTTTGTATCTTTAATGAAGCATTGTCGAGTTGTTTCTTTAATGAAGCTTTGATAAGTTGTTTCTTTAATGAAGCATTGTCAAGTTGTTTCTTTAATGAAGCATTGTCGAGTTGTTTCTTTAATGAAGCATTGTCGAGTTGTTTCTTTAATGAAGCATTGTCGAGTTGTTTCTTTAATGAAGCATTGTCGAGTTGTTTCTTTAATGAAGCATTGTCGAGTTGTTTCTTTAATGAAGCATTGTCGAGTTGTTTCTTTAATGAAGCATTGTCGAGTTGTTTCTTTAATGAAGCATTGTCGAGTTGTTTCTTTAATGAAGCATTGTCGAGTTGTTTCTTTAATGAAGCATTGTCGAGTTGTTTCTTTAATGAAGCATTGTCGAGTTGTTTCTTTAATGAAGCATTGTCGAGTTGTTTCTTTAATGAAGCATTGTCGAGTTGTTTCTTTAATGAAGCATTGTCGAGTTGTTTCTTTAATGAAGCATTGTCGAGTTGTTTCTTTCATGAAGCATTGTCAAGTTGTTTCTTTAATGAAGCTTTGTCATGTTGTTTCTGTAATGAAGCTTTGTCAAGTTGTTTCTGTAATGAAGCTTTGTAAAGTTGTTTCTTTAATGAAGCTTTGTCAAGTTGTTTCTTTAATGAAGCTTTGTAAAGTTGTTTCTTTAATGAAGCTTTGTCATGTTGTTTCTGTAATGAAGCTTTGTCAAGTTGTTTCTTTAATGAAGCTTTGTAAAGTTGTTTCTTTAATGAAGCTTTGTAAAGTTGTTTCTTTAATGTAGTTTTATCAAGTTGTTTCTTTAATGAAGCTTTGTCAAGTTGTTTCTTTAATGAAGCTTTGTCAGGTTGTTTCTTTAATGAAGCATTGTCAAGTTGTTTCTTTAATGAAGCATTGTCAAGTTGTTTCTTTAATGAAGCTTTGTCAAGTTGTTTCTTTAATGACGCTTTGTCAAGTTGTTTCTTTAATGACGCTTTGTCAAGTTGTTTCTTTAATGACGCTTTGTCAAGTTGTTTCTTTAATGAAGCATTGTCGAGTTGTATCTTTAATGAAGCATTGTCGAGTTGTTTCTTTAATGAAGCATTGTCGGGTTGTATCTTTAATGAAGCATTGTCGAGTTGTTTCTTTAATGAAGCATTGTCGGGTTGTTTCTGTAATGAAGCATTGTCGAGCTATTTCTTTAATGGAGCTTTGTCGACTTTTTCCTTTAAAGAAGTATAGTCGAGTTTTTTCTTTAATTAAGCTGCAGAGTTACTACTGTAGAGCACCACCAGAATTTTGGGGGCCTCGGTAGACTGGTTGGGAAAACCACCCGACTGGTCTACCGACTTTCGGACAACCCATGTTCGACTACCGCTGGAAGCAATGTGAATTGTACTCATGGTTGGAAAGAAAAAAATACCCGCGTGGTCGACCCAACCGCTGGCAGAAATTGGTACCAGGGTAACACTCTAGGAAGGTGAGAAATGCATCGTGAGTTTCGATGCTTGAAGCGACACTATCCAGAAGTCTCCAAACACATCTGGATAGGCGGTCGAGCACATATGGGTGAAAATTCTCGTACTAAGACGTTGATTCAAGTCTCGTACTTTCTATCTATTGACCTTTCGAGCCGCAGCCGGCCCATAGGGCGTAGACCCAGATACTCCTTCTCTTATCTAAATTTTTATTCTAGCAGTTTTCAATCCTTGTAAAGGTCTTTTATCAAATCTCGCCATTTGTCTCTGTTCTGTGCAAGCAGCTCTATCTCATTTAGGAAGCCGATTCCTGCTGCTCTTGCCTCTCTCATCTATGTTTTTATCAGTGTCTCTTTGGTTCTTACTCTTTTCATCTTACCTGTTGTTTCCCACATGAGGGCTTGCTTTGCTATTCGGTTATTATCTCTTCTCACCACATGTCCAACATTGGTTATTGGTTAATAATATGTCCAACATATGACCATCGTCTTTTCTTTATTACTGAAGATATTAGTGATTGATTGGCGATTTCTCTAATTTCCTTGTTTGTTTTGAATTCGTTCCACGCTTTACCAAGTATTTTCTTTAGACATTTATTTGTAAATGTATTCAACTTTGTTACTATGTCTCATGTTGTTTTCCAGCTTTCACACGCATACATTAGGGTTGATAGTACATTTGACTTGAATAGTCTAAGTTTTTGTGTTTGTGCTGATGCGTTTTGATTTCCACAATTTTTAAAGGCTTCTGAAAGGCATTGCTGCTTTAGCTATACTGATTCTAATTTCTTTACTTGCATCCCCTTCTCGACCAATGTGACTACCAAGATAGATAAAGTGATTGATCTTTTCCACTGGTTTGTTTCCCATGAATGATATTCTGTCATCTATTGGAATTAAGCTTTTCATGACTTTAGTCTTTTCATGATTGATCTGAAGCCCAATTTTTCACCTTTATCTCCAGCCCCTAGAACATACTTTGGGACAGTTAAGACACCATTTAGGCCAACTCTCATCTCATTCGGGCAGCAAGGCGCTCATCAACAACAGAGCTGAAAGCTGTCAACGAATAATAGCTCATGGCTTGCGACAGGACCGGTGAACCAGAACTATCCAGGTCGTACTCCACCTCCATCCTAGAAGCAGACTAACTAGTGTAGTTTGGCCAAGTGAGTAGGTATCGAGAGGGACGGCATCTCGGTACTCCAAAACGCCACGCTGACGTCGGATGGGCTGTGTCGAAATGGGCGCATGTAAAAAGTTGTGCTGCAAACAGCACAATACTTTGTGACGTCAAAATCAGGATTTGTTTACAAGTTATCTCCGTTGTGCAGCAATTTATGACCTTGTGTTTTTCCTGGTCAGTCTGGGTGAATACCGCCCACGCATTCATTGTTACTGCCCTTTTTAATTGATTGTGACCGTCATCCGTTAGACGGGTAGACAGATCACGTGACACGCCCACACCAGCACGATTTTTTTTTTCCTTACAACAAAGATCTCTTTCTCTCTCTCTCTCTCTCTCTCTCTCTCTCTCTCTCTCTCTCTCTCTCTCTCTCTCTGTCTATACTTTTAGTGATGCTTCTACAAACCTTCTCGCTTATGATGAAGTTTTTTCACAGACACACACAAGCACACACACACACACACACACAAACACCACACACACAAACACCACACACACAAACAAACACACACACAAACAAACACACACACACACAAACACCACACACACAAACACCACACACACAAACACCACACACACAAACAAACACACACACAAACAAACACACACACACACAAAGGAACTGAACATCAATAGAGATAAGACCAAAATCATGAGAATTAATGTAGTTGGCAATAACCAAAGAACAATATGAGAAATGCATTTACTAATGTAAAATCTTACATGTATCTGGACAGTAATATAAAGAAAAGAAGGAGGAACAGAGAATGATACCAAAATAAGAAAACAAAAGAAGAGCTTTCATTGCATTAGGAAACATGCAAATCCAAAGAAATTAGGTTAAAACAAAATTAAAAATTGTCAACTCCAAATCAGTCCTCTTATATGATTTGAAACACGGAGAACAAAAATGGCAATCACAAAGATACACAGACCTTCATTAATGGGTGTTTACGCAGAATAAAAGGATAGAAATGGCAGGACGCAATTTCTAACGTAGAATTATGGAAAAATACCAGACAAATACCAGTGGACAAAGAGATACAATGAAGACGGTGGCGCTGGGTAGGACACACATTGCGGTGGCCAACTGAGAGTATTACACGACGAGCCTTTTTTTTTTGGAATTCCCAGCGGAAGTTACAAAGCGAAAGCCCAAAATATCCTTGCAGAAAACAGTTGGACGCAGAGATGAAGATGATGGGGACGACATGGAATGATTTTTGAAGCGAATGGCAAGAAACAGGATGGCTTGGCAAGTGTTTGTTGAAGACCAATGCTCCACAGTGAAGTTGAAAGGAAGAAGATATACACAGACACATATACAAACAGGGAGCCGCGATAGCTCAGTGGTTAGTGAACTGGACTACAATGGACAAGGTGTAGGGTTCGATCCCAACCGACGGCTTCCGGGTTCACCCAGCCTAAAATAAAGACCAGAATCTTTCTGGGAAAGTAAAGCAGCACGGGCGTAATACCGACCACATTACCCCAAAAATCATGTGCTGTAGGTCTGTAAATTTTATGGTCACTAACACCGTATTCCCTATACGCCACTTGGCGTGACGGGGGTACTTTCCTTTTTGCTACATATACAAACACACACTTGTACATCTGCAGGCGTTATACCATTGCTTTGATATTAAACAACATCGTCATCATCATCAAGTACCCCTGCCTGCTGGCGTAGGTGATCATGTCTCTCCACAACTTTCGATCACGACAATTATTTATCATTTCTGTTGTTGACCTTCTGCCAAGCCATTCTCTTAAGCTGGCTGGTATCTTTTCTCTTTGTTTCCCTCTATCTCTTCGTCCCTCAATTTTCCCAGTTGTTACAATATATTCCAGCTGTTCTCTTCTCATTGCATGGCCGAAAAAATGATGATTGTTTCTTCCTAATATTGGAAATTAGCTCTCTTTTTGCTTTGGCCTCTTTCAGGACGTTTTCATTATAGCTGTCCATGGTATTCTCAACATTCTTCTGTAAAACCACATTTCTACAACGCCAGTGATTTTCTTGTCTGTTGTCCTATTATCCATGTTTCACATCAATATGTTAAGACTGACTCTACATAACATTTTCTTGTTTCTATTGTCAAAAATGGATTGCATAGTATCTTCCTCGATTTTTGGCAAGCTGCTTTTACCTGAGCCATTCTGCAACTCACCTCTGTTGTACATCTTCAGTCTGAGGTTAACAAAGTTCCCAAATATTTAAATTCATTTACCTGTTTTAATATTGTTCCACTTATCGTTATTCTGCACTTAGGTGATGTCTTTATTCTGCACTTAGGTGATGTCTTTATTCTGCACTTAGGTGATGTCTTTTTCTTTGTTGTTACCTTTACCTCTGTCTTTCTGCTATTTAGACTGAGTCCTTTATTTTTGCTTTCTTTCACTATAATGTCTAACATTTCTTGTAACTCATTTTCACTCTTAGTGATTAAGACTGTATACCTCAGCATACCTTAGATTATTTATATTATGACCTCCGATTGTTATTCCAGGCATGTCCCTAATGGATTTTAAAATAATCTTGATAATAAATTTGATCGCAGAGAGAACATAATCTCACTATAAATATTAAACAAATCTGGTGGCAGCACACAACCTTGCCTAACACCCTGCATTAAGTAATATAAATCAATGTTTTCTGCTATTAATTTTCGCTCAAATGAATTACACACAAAATAACTCACGTCGGGAAGCATCCAGTGATTACTCTTGTCCATGCAAGCGTTGTGATGAATATATCAAAGCGAAAACAATTGCTCTGAATCGTCGTTTCATTCTACCTGCCGTCACTTTAACCAGATCTCACTTAACCAGATCTCCACTTAACCAGATCCCCACTTAACCAGATCTCCACTTAACCAGATCCCTACTTAACCAGATCTCCACTTAACCAGATCCCCACTTAACCAGATCTCCACTTAACCAGATCCCTACTTACCAGATCTCCACTTAACCAGATCCCTACTTAACCAGATCTCCACTTAACCAGATCCCTACTTAACCAGATCTCCACTTCACCAGATCCCTACTTAACCAGACCTCCACTTAACCAGATCCCTACTTAACCAGATCTCCACTTAACCAGATCCCTACTTAACCAGATCTCCACTTAACCAGATCTCCACTTAACCAGATCCCTACTTACCAGATCCCTACTTAACCAGATCTCCACTTAACCAGATCTCCAATTAACCAGATCCCTACTTAACCAGATCCCTACTTAACCAGATCTCCACTTAACCAGATCTCCACTAACCAGATCCCTACTTAACCAGATCCCTACTTAACCAGATCTCCACTTAACCAGATCCCTACTTAACCAGGTCCCTATTAACCAGATCTCCACTTAACCAGATCCCTACTTAACCAGACCCTACTTAACAAGATCCCTACTTAACCAGATCTCCACTTAACCAGATCCCTACTTAACCCTCCCCCCTCCCCAACCCATTCTTGATCTAACTTTAAGCTTTAACAAAGCTCGGTGTCATTTTACAGTTATCAGGCCTCTCAACTTTCCAGTGAAAGTTCCGGTACCAAACTCTAAAGTTCCGGTACCAAACTCTAAAGTTCCGGTACCAAACTCTAAAGTTCCGGTACCAAACTCTAAAGTTCCGGTACCAAACTCTAAAGTTCCGGTACCAAACTCTAAAGTTGTGGTACCTACCAATATCTAAAGCTATGGTAAAAAGTAAAGTAAAGTACTCACGCCAAGTGACGGATAGGGAATATGGTGTTAGTGACCATAAATTTTACAGACCTAGCACATGATTTTTGGGGTAATGTGGTCGATATTATGACTTTCCCAATAAAAATCCGGTACCCATTAAGACTGAGTGAACCGGAAGCCGTCGGTTGGGATCGAACCCTACGTCTTGTCCTTTGTAGTCCAGTTCACTAACAACAGAGCGATCGCGGCTAAGGCTATGGTACCCACTAATATATAAAGGGTATCAATATCTACATTTCTAATAGATTTCTATAATTAATGTCTAAAGTTATGTTACCCATTCCCTATGACCAAGTAAAGCTCGAGTCGGTCGAACAAACAATTCGCCATATTTGGAACTGAGCCCTAATACCTTACTAACAGATAAGTGAAGTAAGTCTTTGATCACAGTCGTTTTATGTATGGTACGGAACTATGTATGGTACGGAACTATCTATGGTACGGAACTATCTATGGTACGGAACTATCTATGGTACGGAACTATCTATGGTACGGAACTATCTATGGTACGGAACTATATATGGTACGGAACTATCTATGGTACGGAAATATCTATGGTACGGAACTATCTATGGTACGGAACTATCTATGGTACGGAAATATCTATGGTACGGAACTATCTATGGTATGGTACGGAACTATCTATGGTACGGAGTACGGATATATCTATGGTACGGAACTATATATGGTACGGAACTATCTATGGTATGGTACGGAACTATCTATGGTACGGAACTATCTATGGTACGGAAATATCTATGGTATGGTACGGAACTATCTATGGTACGGAAATATCTATGGTACGGAAATATCTATGGTACGGAACTATCTATGGTATGGCACGGAACTATCTATGGTATGGTACGGAACTATCTATGGTACGGAACTATCTATGGTACGGAAATATCTATGGTATGGTACGGAACTATCTATGGTACGGAAATATCTATGGTGCGGAAATATCTATGGTACGGAACTATCTATGGTACCGAAATATCTATGGTACGGAAATATCTATGGTGCGGAAATATCTATGGTACGGAACTATCTATGGTACGGAACTATCTATGGTACGGAACTATCTATGGTACGGAACTATCTATAGTACGGAATTATCTTCACAGGATTTTCAAATCAAATGTATTACCCACTCTTACATATGGGAGCTAAAAGGAAGAAGAGGAAGAAGACTCTTACATATGTATGAGAAAGCTGGAAAACAACCAAAGAAATAGAAAATAAACTGGATGCATTTGAAAACAAGTGTCTGAGGAAAATACTTCGTATACCATGGAATGAATTTAAAATTAGTGCAGAAATAAAGGACACGACAGAGTATTTAAAAATATCAACTGTGATCAAGAGAAGAAGGTAGTCATAGGTTGGTCATGTGATGATAAGAGAATCTCAAAACTGGCCATGAAATGGAAACCAGAGGGTAAAAGGAAAAATAGGCCGACCTAGAGAAACACTAAAAGGAGCACTTGAGCGAGAGGCAACAACAACAGGTAATGACTCCATTGCTGTGATTGAACAATTCGTCTAGAACAGAGTCGTGTGGCTAGATACAATGCGGGTCATGAAAAAGGTCTGATGTTTGATAACAGAGATCGTCGAACACAAAAAGTCTAGAATGTCTGAGTGGCGTCTTCGGCTCGAAAAGAGAATAAATAGATGGAACTATCATAATCTTTTTACAACATATTTTTCTGTATTTTCTAAAAATCATGAAAACAACGTTTTTCCCCAAAGTAACATATTCTGTTTGTGTGGTAAAAGAAAAAGAATAAACCTATATGTTATATGTCTTGCACAGATGGTTGACACATTTACAGGGAGCTAATTAAAACATTAACTTGATTCCTTTTCTAAAAAAAGAGAATACAGAGAGAGGGTATGGAGAGCTAATATAAATAGTTTAATAAGCAAACAAGGAATTCCGTATCTACAACAGTCTGTTGTTTGATGTGCGACGGGGATAGTCCTATGATTAACTGTGTTTCATATCTTCGGATTTGGAGTCAAAGTGATACGTAGCATCATCAAGCGCTATACACTGTTTAAAAAATATGACGATCATCATTTTCAGGAGGACGTGAACTTCCGGTCAATATGGTGGACAGGTGGCAGGAAACATTAAAGGCTATGTCTGAAAAGCGTTCTTTGTTGCAGTTTCCTCATATTACAAGTCCGGCTAGTTGCAGGAGCTACTAAGTTAAGTGCTCTGTGCACACTGTGAGCTGTGCGTTTCATCTGTTTTGATCGTGTTTTGACATTCCGATTGTTTACAATGAATGATGATATCGTATGATGGAGAACAGATGGCTGTGTTCACTTTCTGTGCGGTTTCGCCTTATGTCTTTTGGTGTGTGCTGAGACTGCTATGATGGGGACTTCAGCTACCTTTCTTTGTTTGGGAGATTAGATAGTAATTCGGATGATTCCACTGGCACAGGCGGTTGAGCAATTATGGATTTTAATTCGTTTGCAGTGGGGCCTTTCATAACCATAACCATGCATCATTGCATGCTTATGCTTTTATAGCTTACATACACTCAATATCCACCACATGCATTCATTATCTCCAATAGAATTTCATTATCCACCACATACACTCACCATCCACCACATACCCTCATTATCCACCAAATACATTAATTATCTACCACATACATTCACTATCCACTACATACATTCACTATTCACCACATACATACATTATCCACCACATACACTAACTATTCACCACATACACTCATTATCCACCAAATACATTAATTATCTACCACATACATTCACTATCCAGTACATACATTCACTATCCACCACATACATTCATTATCTACCACATGCATTCATTATCTACCACATGCATTCATTATCTACCACATACATTCATTATCTACCACATGCATTCATTATCTACCACATGCATTCATTATCTACCACATGCATTCATTATCTACCACATGCATTCATTATCTACCACATGCATTCATTATCTACCACATACACTCTTTATCTACCACATACACTCATTATCTACCACATACACTCATTATCTACCACATACACTCATTATTCACCACATGCATTCACTACCCACCACATACGCTCAATATCCACTACATACACTCATTATCCACCACATACATTCATTATCCACCTCTGAGCCACCACATTCAACTCGCACACAGAATGACTTCAGATTTCTGAAGTCTCAGAATTGCCCTCTCTTGAACAGGAAGTGTCATTCTTATATAAACGGTCATACTTATATAAACGGTCATACTTATATAAACGGTCATACTTATATAAACGACTATTATTATATAAACGGTTATATTTATATAAGCGACAATTATTATATAAACGGTCATACTTATATAAACAACCACTATTATATAAATAGTTATATTTATATAAACGACCATTCTTATATAAACGGTTGTACTTATATAAACGACCATACTTATATAAACGACCATAGTTATATAAACGGGCATACTTATATAAAAGGTCATACTTATATAAATGACCATTATTTTATAAACAGTCATACTTATATAAACGATCATTTATTATATAAACGGGTATAATTTTATGAACGGTAATTCTTATATAAACGACAATTCTTATATAAACGGTCGTACTTATATAAACGGTCATACTTATATAAACGGGCATACTTATATAAAGATATACTTTATAAACGACCATTATTTCGTAAACGGTCATACTTATATAAACGATCATCTTTTATATAAACGGGCATAATTTTATAAACGGTCATTCTTATATAAACGACCATTCTTATATAAACGGTCATTCTTATATAAACGACCATTCTTATATAAACGACCATTCTTATATAAACGGTTATACTTACATAAACGACCATTCTTATATAAACGGTCATGCTTATATAAACGACCACTCTTATATAAACGGGCATACATATATATACACGATCATTCCTATATAAACGGTCATTCTTATATAAACGACCATTCTTATATAAACGGTCATTCTTATATAAACGACCATTCTTATATAAACGGTCATTCTTATATAAACGGTCATTCTTATATAAACGACCATTCTTATATAAACGGTCATTCTTATATAAACGACCATTCTTATATAAACGGTCATTCTTATATAAACGACCATTCTTATATAAACGGTTATACTTACATAAACGACCATTCTTATATAAACGGTCATGCTTATATAAACGACCACTCTTATATAAACGGGCATACATATATATACACGATCATTCCTATATAAACGGTCATACTTATATAAACGATCATCTATTATATAAACGGGCATAATTTTATAAACGGTCATGCTTATATAAACGACCACTCTTATATAAACGGGCATACATATATATAAACGATCATTCCTATATAAACGGTCATACTTATATAAACGATCATCTATTATATAAACGGGCATAATTGTATAAACGGTCATGCTTATATAAACGACCATTCTTATATAAATGGTCATACTTATATAAACGACCATTCCTATATAAACGGTCATACTTATATAAACGATAATTTATACTTCTATGCTTTTTTTTTTTTTTTTTTACAAAATATCGCGGGCAAAAAAGAGAGAAAATACAAGACATTTTGGTGTCATGACATGGAAAACAGTCAACAACATAATTGATACGGTGCACGGTGGATAGAAGATTATGGAAGGACATGATCGCCTACGCCAACCAGTATGGCACATGATGATGATAATGAACAATAAAGCTGAAAAAAGAGTTCCCTACGATATATTTAATACCGCATTAACTTCACTTCTCAAGACCACAGCATTTGGAAGCAAGGTGGCCAGTACTCATCCACGTGCTATTTACCTTTCTCTACTCACTGAGCGAGGTACCAAAATTTTTTTTAATTTTAGCTGGGTCGACTGGGGACGTCAAGCTGTGACCGAACCCACGTATACTTGACCGTCATGCCAATGCGCTACCTCTAAGCCATTAACCGTTCCAGCTGTGAAGAGCTTTATAGAAGGAGGTAAACATTCAACATCAATGTTTTCGCCAAAAGATCGTTCTCATAGTACAGACAAACATTAACAACACACACTATATATATATATATATATATAATCTTAAACAAAAATAAGACAAGACCAGAGTTAATGGAATCCAAAATCATTGTAAACCAGGAATAGAATCAACGAAAACATAACATAAAGGAATGCAGCTATACACCAATAATAAATAGCCCATGCATAAAAAGCAGCTAATCTAAAATCAATATAAGTTCAAACTTCAAAGCCCAGACCTATTCTACTCGAAGGAACTGTTCACTCATGGTTCACCAATCACACACCGACAGAAATCCGTTCATTC
The DNA here is from genome assembly GCA_032433765.1 of Megaustenia siamemsis. NCBI lineage: Eukaryota > Metazoa > Mollusca > Gastropoda > Stylommatophora > Ariophantidae > Megaustenia > Megaustenia siamemsis. The sequence continues at coordinate 106,756,841 of JAVIAB010000073.1, read as the reverse complement.
AAAAAAGCGTCATGCTAGAACACACGAAGAATGGCATGCACATCACGGCGTTTCAGATTTCCATATTGGGTTGACGTTCGTTCCTGCCCCTTTCTAGTCAATCTAATTATATTTTCAAGAGCTATGTTGGCACCTGGTTGGCTAATACACAAAGGCCACACACAAAGACATTACGTTCTATCAGGTAAGCTTACACAAATATACTAACGGAAATGTGTTTAACAATTCAAAGGGTCGTGTTTATTAGTTGCCGGAGAAACAGTCATAAATCGTACGATCTTTCCTTCTTTCTACCACTGATGATTACTTAAGGAATTGATCATTCTCTTCGACATCCGTCCTTAAAAAGGATGTTAAGTGGGCGTAGTTGGATCGTAGGGTGGTTTATTTGCGCCTTTCGGCCCGAAACATCCAACCTTAGCACATGATCTTTGAGTACCGGGTTGCCTTCCATACTCGATTCCTACTCGCTTGGCCAGACTACACAGGTTAGTTTTTTACTAGATGCACCGTGAGGTGGGGTAGGGTCTCAGTGGTTCTGGTTCACCGATCCTAGCGCAAACCATCAACTAGGAGTCGCTGGCATCTACCAGCTCTATTGCTGTCAAGCCTCCAACGGTATGATCAAAAAATAATTTTATTATAATTCATCATCAAGTACCGGGTCTGCTGGCGTAGGTGATCATGTCTCTCCACAATTATCGATCTCGACAAATTATTTGTCATTTCTGTTGTTGACCTTCTGCCAAGCCATTGTCTTAAGCTGTCTGGCATTTTCTCTCTTTGCTTCCCTCTATCTATTCGCTCCTCAATTTTCCCAGTTGTTACAATATATTCCAGCTGTTCTCTTCTCATTCATCATCATGTGCCATACCGGTTGGCGTAGGTGGTCATGTCCCTCCACAATCTTCTATCTACAGTGCATCGTATCAGTTCTGTTGTTGACTGTTTTCTATGCCATGACACCAAGCTACCCAGTATTTTCTCTCTTTGTCGCCCGCGACCTGTCTTTCCTTTTATTTTGCCAATTGTAACCAAGTATTCCAACTTTCCTCTTCTCATGATATGCCCGAAAAATATTGATTGCTTCTTTCTGGTGTTTTTTAAGAGTTCTCTCCTCATTACATGGCCAAAAAAATGATGATTGTTTCTTCCTAATATTGGAAATTAGCTCTCTTTTTGCTTTGACCTCTTTCAGAACATTTTCATTACTCTTCTTTGCTGTACATGGTATTCTCAACATTCTTCTGTAAAACCACATTTCTACAGACTCCAGTTATTTTCTTATCTGTTGTCCTTTTATCCATGATTCACATCCATATGTTAAGACTGGTTCTACATAATATTTAATAACTCTTTTTCTTGTTTCTATTGTCAAAAATGGATTGCACAGTATCTTTCTCATTTTTGGAAAGCTGCTTTTGCCTGAACCATTCTGCATCTCACCTCTTGTGTACATCATCCGTCTGCGGTTAACAAAGTTCCCAAATATTTAAATTAATTTACCTGTTTTAATATTGTTCCACTTCTCTTTATTTTGCACTTAGGGGGTATCTATTTCTTTGTTGTTACCATTACTTCTGCCTTTTTGCTATTAAGGCTGAGTCCTTTATTTTTGCTTTCTTTCACTATAATGTCCAACATTTCTTGTAACTCATTTTCATTGTCACTGCTATTGACTGTATTATCAGCATACCTTAGATTATTTTTATTATGACCTCCAATTGTTATTCCAGGCATGCTCCTTATGGATCTTAAAATAATCTCTCTCTTTCTCTCTCTCTCTCTCTGCGATCAAGACTCAATCAGAGTAGGATTCCAGACTCTCTCATGAAGTCAGTTGTCTGTTTAAGCGAATCGATTGCCCCATATAGTTTCTCTTCCAGGGAGGTGGGCGTGGACCACATTGCTCTTCTCGGGTCTGTGTATTGGGGCAATCCTGTAGAACATGTTTTGTAGTAAATGTGTCCAGTGTACAGTGGCATAGGCTGGTTGTACCTATTTTGAATTTGGTGAACATGTGATTTCTCTTTCTATTGTGGCCAGTGCGTAGGCGAAGTATGATGACTTGATCCCTCCATGATAGTTGGTGGTATCCGTCCCTCTCGTTATGCTTTCGGTGTTCTCGTTTCCATTTTTCATGGAATTGACCTTAGAGGATGGATTTGGCTTCACCATTTCTTAGCGGATGGTTCTCTTGTGGTAATCTCCCTCCTTCTTTAACTAATTTGTCTGCGCGTTCGTTCCCGTGTATATTACAGTGTGATTGAATCCACTGAATGACTACTCTCTGGAAGTTATTGCATAGTTGGTCCAGGGTTGTTCTCAAGTCATCTAGTTCATTGTTCTTGTGGCTTTTAATAGCTGATAGTACCGACAGTGCATCATTCAGAATCACCAATTTATTGTGCATGTTATTTTTGTGTTGAGTAGCCAGTGTTACAGCATCTCTGATGGCCTCAGTTTCTGCTTTAAAGTTGTTTGAGAATTGTCCAGTAGCTATTGACTTGGTCATTTCGTCCTGATTATTCAGCGTCAAGAACACACCTCTCCCTCCATTTCTGGTGGCATTTGTAGCAGAGCCATCAGTGTATATGTGGGACCAATTGAGTCATGTGGGTAGGTATCGTGTATGTGTTTTTCTGCGACGTGTTTTCTTTCTGTGTCTGATTGGGTGCCTTTTTTCATGATTCCTTTTATATTTTCCTTAAGTTCTGGTATTTTATGTTTTCCATGAGGATACATATCAGATGGGCCCAAGGGTATCTATATTGTTTGGGAAAGTACTGGGTCTCCAGTAGTTTGTTCATTGGCAATTGCAGCGAAGTTGCTCCTCTTTAGTCGTACAATTCCGGAACCAGTTATTCTTTGGTGCATGGGGTGGCTAAGGAGCCTTCTATATTTCTCCGCTTGTTGCAATACTTTAGTGACCCGTCTGTCATCTAAGGGTTGTAAACCTGTTACTGTTTCTAGAAGCTTGATAGGTGTAGATTTCAGAGCACCAGTGATGATACGGGCAGCTTGGTTCTGTGTTCTGTTAATTTGGCTAAGGTGTGATTTGGAAGCCATAGCCCAGGCTGTGACTCCATACTCTAGAACTGGTCTAACTCTTCCTACGTATAGTCTTTTCAAAATATTGCTGTCTGCCTCCAAGTCCGTTCCTGTCATTTTCTTCATAATATTTGTTCGTTTTCTGACTTTTTTCCTTGCTTTGTCTATCTGATTTTTCCAAGTCATTCTGCGATTCATAGTGACGCCAAGTTATGTTGGGTTTTGGTCAATAGGGAGTGTATGGTCTTTTATCTTCAAGTTTGCAGAGAGTGTGTTTCTTGATAGGCTGAAAATTGTACATGTAGTTTTTTTTCCGTTGATTGGTAAGAACCAGGTGTTCGTCCATTTTTCAAGTTCACTAGGGCATCTTGCATCCTGGGTCCAGCCACCGACATACTTTCCTCGCGAGCCCATAACGCCAGATCATCTGTGTATATTGCTGAGTGTATTATGGGTGGAATGTCCATTACGATATCATTTATGAAAATTAAAAAAGAGTGTTGGGGACAAGACTCCGCCTTGTGGGACACCTTGTTCGATAGAGACCTTCTTACTTCGTTGACCTTGAACTTGTACTCTGGTCGTTCTATCCTGAAGGTATTGAGAGACCCAATTGAATAAACGACCCTGGATGCCAAGTCTAAAAAGCTTGTTCTTTAAATCCTCTCGCCAAACCCTATCAAAAGCCTTCTCCATGTCGACCCACACTGCCAGTGTATGTTTCTTTTCTTGTAGAGCATCCTCTATTTCCTGTGCAATGTAGGTGACCAGGTCTTCAGTTGATCTGTGCTGACGGAAGCCACTTTGTTGTGGTACGATTTGTTGTTTTGTCTCCAAATGCCACATACGTTTTCTGTTAACCAGCCTTTCCATGAGTTTACTAGGCAGCTCAGTAGGTTAGTTGGTCTATAGCTACTTGGATCTAGTGGGTCTTTTCCACACTTGAAGATGGGCACCATAATACAGCTTCTTTCCAGATTGCCGGCACATGACATCTCTTCCAGCTAGCATTTATTATCCTTAGAAACTGGCTCTTGGCTTTCTGTCCCAGATTTAGGAGATTTTCTTTGGATATTCCATCTTTACCAGGGGAACTTTTGAGCTTCAATCCTTTGAGGGCAACATCTAATTAAGTTGGGGTAAAGATGGTCGTCTGATGCTCTTCTGGTGCTAAAGGCATGTGTTTTGCATTTTGGTTTCCCCGTCTTGCAGCTTTCTGTTTGTCCATTGGAATGTTTATTCTACTAATGTTTTTGTAAGTCTCTACCAGTAGATTTGCTGCCCTTTTGCCTGTGAGGATGTTCTGATTGTGTGCTAATGATATTGGAGGTCGGCAGTTGTTTTCGTCGCTCAGAGCTTTCGCAAGTTTCCATAGTTCATGAATAATCTCACTATAAATATTAAACAAATCTGGTGACAGCACACAACCTTGTCTAACACCCTTTTTTATTTGTTGAAACATTCCCAATTGGTTTCCAGTTCTTATGGCCGCTGTTTGTTGTCAGTACATGTTCTTTATTATTCTTAGATCTTTGCTGTCTACGTTTATGCTTTCTAAAATGTTGATTATTTCTTGGTGCTTTACTTTGTTAAATGCTTTGGTATAATCTATGAAACATAGGTATAGATCTGTTTTCACCTCTATGGCTCTTTCTACTAAAGATCTTATGATATATATGGCATTGCTCGTTCCTTTACCTCCAACAAAAACACACAATTCATCGCTAATTTCTGGACTGATTTTGTTTCGCACTCTTCGCATGATGATTCTTAGTAATATCTTAGTCATGTGACTCATAAGGCTTATTGTGCGATGATCATCGCATTCAATCGCTCCCGATTTCTTTGGTAGGGCTATGAATATTGATTTGAGCAAGTCGTCTGGTATATATCCGCTGTTGTAGTTATAATTCAATGTTTTTATTTTTTATTGCTATTCCAAAATCACCCATGGCTTCAATCTCTTCTTTAGTTTATTATCTGGTCCCGGAGCTTTTCCTGCTTTCATAATGCGCAAGGAGGCTTCCACTTCTCTGAGTATTTCTGGTCCTTTTCCATTATCCTAATATTTACTTCTGTTCGTTCATCATTATAAAGATCTTTAATGTATTCTGTCCATCTTCCCTTATGCTTTCTTGTTCAATCAACAGTTTTCCTTCCTTTGATCTTAAACATCCAGTTTTTGATTGCGTTTTTCTTCCTGTTAATTCTTCAATTTGTATGTATATAGCTTTGGCATCTCCTTTTTGTTGCATCTCAATCTCTTTGCATCTCTCTTTTAGCCATGCTTCTTTTGTTTCATTGCATTTTATTACAATTTCTTTATTTAATCTCTTATATGCATAATCTGTCTATCAGGACAGGTAATTTTACCTGCTACTGTATGTCATAAACAGTACACCCTATGGCTGTCCTGCTGCCTTGCAGGTAACCTCAGGAGAGTAAAAGGCTAAGAGAGGGTACCCCGAAGTAAAACAACCCCACTGCCTTGTGGGTGAGACTTTTTAGTCAAAGGTTAGCGGAACCAACCGTAAACAAATGGACGGAAGGCAACAGAAAACCACCGTCGTAAATTCTTTGTACAATAAGATTGAATCGCTACAACAATAGAAATCACGACAACAACGTTAAGGGGGATTCGAATGGAAAACCCTCGTTCGATAGGGAACATCATGTGCTACAGGCGATACCCGATCGTCATCAAGCCACTGTAAGCAAAATAAAGATAAAACAAACTCTAAAGATAGGTACTTGGAATGTGAGAACACTCATGCAGAAGGGTAAAATAAAAAACATCATACAAGAAATGAAAAGAATGGGTTTACATTTACTGGGACTTTGTGAAATGAGATACACCGGATCAGGGGAGATATATTCTGATAAACATAAAATAATATATTCTGGAGGTACTGAACACCAAAGAGGAGTAGGTATCGTCTTGAATGCAGAAAGAGCAAGAACAGTGAAAGGATTTTACCAAATATCTGACAGAACTTAATAGCAAAAAGACAGATGTAATGGTAACAACAAAGAAAAAGACATCACCTCAGTGCAAAATAAGGACAAGTGGAACAATATTAAAACAGGTAAATGAATTTAAATATGTGGGGATTTTGTTAACCTCGGACGGAAGATGTACAAAAGAGGTGAGATGCAGAATGGCTCATGCAACAGCAGCTTTCCAAAAAATGAGGAAGATACTATGCAATCCATCTTTGACAATAGAAACAAGAAAAGAGTGCTTAAATGTTATGTAGAGCCAGTCTTAACATATGGATGTGAATCATGGACAATAGGACAACAAACAAGAAACCCACTGGATTCTGTTGAAATGTGGTTTTACAGAAGAATATTGAGAATACCACGGACAGCTAAGAAGAGTAATTAAAATGTTCTGAAAGAGGTCAAGCAAAAAGAGAGCTCATTTTCGATATTAGGAAGAAGCAATCATAATTTTTTGGCCATGTAATGAGAAGAGAACAACTGGAATATATTATAACAACTGGAAAAATTGAGTGACGAAGAGATAGAGGGAAGCAAAGAGAGAAAATACCAGACAGCTTAAGAGAATGGCTTGGCATAAGGTCAACAACAGAAATGATAAAGAACTGTCGAGATCGAAAATTGTGGAGAGACGTGATCACCAGTATGTCCTGTACTTGATGATGATGATAAATCTCTTATACTCATCTTTATTTTCTTTATTTCTTCTTCTTGTATCCATTAGCTGCAAAATGTCACCTGTCATCCATTTCTTTTTTTAATTTGTCCTCACTAGTGGTATATAGTGGTATACGTCATCGTATTGGTTCCCTAAACCGGCCGTGCGCAAATCTTACGGTCTGCTGTTTGATGTGCAACAAGAATAATTTGACGACTGACTGTGTGTCTATATGTTCGGAATTGGAGTCATCAACGATGGCCTAACATCATCAAGTGCTACGATGATCATCATTTTCAAGAGGACGTGACTTACCGGTATATGGGGATAGGCGGCGGGAACAAATGAAGGCTATGCGTGAAATGTGTTCCTTGTTGCAGTTTCCTCATATTACAAGTCGCATGTCTGTGTTAGTCACCTCTAGTGACTCGGGCAGATGGTGCTCGTAAACCTGGGAAGGCCGACCATCTAAGGGCAGAATCCCCCGACAGAAAAGATCAACTGCTGCCTTGCAGGAAGATTGGGGACAATCAAAGGCTAAGGAAAGCAAACCTGAAAAAAATGCTGGCTGAAATCGGATGCACTGGGCCACTGGCGCAGAACACAGTGCAACGTATTAACGGGTGTTCAGTCAGAGTGGATCTGACAGACTCTAATTGTGATGTTCTGTCTGTGGGGGCGATCAACACACTTAGCCTGACAGCTGACTTCATATGAGAGTCTGGAATCCTTACTCTGATTGAGTCCTGAACGCAGAGAGAGAGAGAGAGAGACTAGTGGTATGAACTCTTTTGATGTTTGTTGCATTGATTCTTTTAGCATTTCCCACTGTTCATCAATGCTTTGTATCTTCTCTATTTCATTGTACCGGTTCTGAATTGTGATGTTATAATTGTCTTGCAGCTTCTTGTCTGATTTGAGTAAATTTAAATTTAACTTGATGTTAACTGAGGCTCGTTTTGTTGTTTTTAATTTTACTCTAAACTTTCCCACAACTGGTACATGATTATTGTTGCAATCTGCCCCTGGTCTAGTTTTCACACACACCAGAATGTTTCTAAATCTATTGCTTATCATTATGTAATCAATTTGATAACGTGCGTTGTCCCCTGGGTTTTTCCATGTCCACAGACGTCTTGGATGTTGCTTAAACCAGGTGTTTCCTATCATCATGTTGTGTGTTCTTGCTTAGTCAATAAGTTTCTCACCTCTATCATTCCTCTCGCCTAAGCCATAATGACCAACTACTTCCTCGCTTTCCTTTCCTATTTTTGCGTTAAAATCCCCTAGAACTATGGTGTTTTCATGTGGTTTGCATTCACGAAGTGCCTCATTTAACTCGTTATAAAATTTATCAGTTGTTTCCTCTAGACTGTCTGCTGTTGGTGCATAAACTTATATAAGATTTATGTCTATTGGCTTTACATTCAATTTCACTAAAAGGACTCTGTCAGATATTGGGTAAAAGCCTTTTACTGTTCTTGCTCTTTCTGCATACAAGATGAAACCTACTCCTCTTTGGTGTTCAGTACCTCCAGAATAGATTATTTTATGTTTATCAGAATACATCTCCTCTGATCCGGTGTATCTCATTTTACAAAGTCCCAGTAATTGTAAACCCATTCTTTTCATTTATTGTATGATGTTTTGACTACACATGTTAAAGTTGTGTACATAACTTCATCCAGTCAATGTACGGTAGAAGAATTATGTAAACGTTGAATGTTACGTTTCTGAAATGTGTATATAGAGAAAACAGCTCAAATATCAATAATAAACATATATATCAAGTATTTTTTGGGGGGTCTCTTGTAGCTCTCTACGCGATACCTTACAATTTCTGTGTGGCACACCGTGATGATTCCAGTAACAAATAGATATAATATTGTAGTCATTTATATGTTTAAGAAATCATTACTGTACTGTAGATCGTGTTGGTTTAAGCATAACATAAATTCCAAGAAAAGAATTGACGATATAGGAGGAAGGGAGTATTGTGTGTTTCCTGGATCAATTAAAAATAAATAACACAAAAATATGACATCACACGGGCTCAGGTCAAACAAGCATTATAACTATAATGAACTGGTCTGGGTGTCACTTTTATCGGAGGCGGGGCAACAAAAGCAATCACTGCAAAGCCCTGCTATCAACAATACCGGATCCTTTGCTCTGATCGAGGTCAGGTCACACAGGACCGGTGTCATTTTACCTGGGCCATGAGATTGTGTTTAGGGCTCGTATCAAGTGAGGCGAGTGGAGGGTGGAGTTAAGTTTTTATTTTCTAGACGCCAATATACTAGCCTGACCTGGACAAGTCTTGCAGATGTTAATTAGGTCACTGTGGACTGTGCGATCTCGCTTGTGTAATTTTTTACAGGTAATAGAAGCAGAATTTAAACAAAAACATGAGCAAATAATTGAGAGGAAAATGTTTTATATGACTTCTCTTGTGACGATAAAACATCCATTCAGCTCATAAATCTAAGAAAAACAATTATGTAAATTCTTAGCAGGAAATTAAAAACTCAGCGACCTGTGTGTACGTTTTCAAGACAGTACAAGGGCACGAGGCCTTTATTTTCCATCCTTCATTCAGACTGACCTGTGAAATGGAATAAACCATCATGCAACCTCTCTCTCTCTCCCTGCAACAACATAATAATAAGTAGAATAATGCGAAAGGAAAGATCAAAGCTAGATTGTCTTGGAATGTTGGTGATTGAGATGAAATGGCTATAATTAAGACGGGGATTTATGTTTTCATGCAAGAAGAGTTACTGAAAGCCGCATTGAAAGTGTATTGACGAAGAGACGTAACGGTAATTGATGTCCCGTATTATATTAAGCAATAGGGAAGAGAAGTATTAAACTTTATTGTATTTCACTGCAGTATTTGGGAGCTGATCTGTGCTGGCGCGGCTCCTCGATGTTTACGCCCACCTTCAGCATGATTGATGTGTGAATGCCAAGCAGGGACTGAACAAGGACATGCCAACGCACGAGCAGTGAATAGAATCGGTACGACTATGGTATTAGTTTATACCCCACCTTCTCCCATCAACTACCTTAATTTAGAAGAATTTACATTTTCACGTTTGTTTTCCAACTCAGAAATGCAACATTTGTTACTTTTCCCCTTCTCCATAGCTGGGTTACTTACAAATGTTAAATGATTCATTGCGCACAAAGTATTGAAGTCAAGTAGTTCTGAAGTCAGAAACATCAGTAAATCCATCAGTTAAAAAGCGATAACGAATTCAGAAGTAAGAAAGTCAGGGAATCCTGAAGTAATATCAATGAGACCTGGAAGAGAAGCCTGATTGCTGAGGCAATACTCGCGCATTCTGAAGTAAGAAATACCCGCATTTTGAAGTAAGAAAGACCCGCATTCTGAAGTAAGAAATACCCGCATTCTGAAGTAAGAAATACCCGCATTCTGAAGTAAGAAATACCCGCATTCTGAAGTAAGAAATACCCGCATTCTGAAGTAACAAATACCCGCATTCTGAAGTAACAAATACCCGCATTCTGAAGTAAGAAACACCCGTATTCTGAAGTATGAAACACACGCATTCTGAAGTAACAAATACCCGCATTCTGAAGTAAGAAATACCCTCATTCTGAAGTAAGAAACACCCGTATTCTGAAGTATGAAACACACGCATTCTGAAGTAACAAATACCCGCATTCTGAAGTAAGAAATACCCGCATTGTGAAGTAAGAAATACCCGCATTCTGAAGTAAGAAACACCCGCATTCTAAAGTAAGAAACACCCGCATTATGAAGTAAGAAACACCCGCATTATGAAGTAAGAAACACCCGCATTCTGAAGTAAAAAAACACCCGCATTCTGAAGTAAGAAACATAGGCATTCTTAAGTAAGAAAATTCATAATTCTTATGTAAGCAAAAATTAAGAAATACCTAAATACTGAAACAAGAAATACATAAATACTGAAACAAAATACACATGGAGGCCGAATAAAGAAAAGTCTGTCTTGATGTGATGAAAGAAATCCATAAATTCTAGACTAAAAAAAAAAAAAACACACACAAACGCCTGCGCACTGGGAAAGGCCTGTAGTTACAAAAAAAAAAAAAACATCAGTAACACTGAGGTAAATAACACTGGGGCTTTAACTTTAAATAAGAAATGAGTGAAAGAATAACACACCCGAGCCTAATCAAACTCATCATCATCAAGTACCGGGCCTGCTGGCGTAGGTGATCATGTCTCTCCACAACTTTCGATCTCGACAGTTATTTATCATTTCTGTTGTTCACCTTCTGTCAAGCCATTCTCTTAATTAAGCTGTCTGGGATTTTTTCTCTTTGCTTTCTTCTATCTCTTCGTCCCTCATTTTGTCCAGTTGTTACAATATATCCCAGTTGTTCTCTTCTCATTACATGGCCAAAAAATGATGATTGTTTCTTCCTAATATTGGAAATTAGCTCCGTTTTCGCTTTGACCTCTTTCAAAACATTTTCATTACTCTTCTTAGCTGTCCGTGGTATTCTCAACATTCTTCTGTAAAACCACATTTCTACAGACTCCAGTGATTAATTGAATCAAAATCTAGACAATATATAAAGTAAACGATGTCCTACAACATAAAATGCACTACGAGAGAGAGGTATGAAACTTCACTGAACTAGACCACAACATTTAATGGCGAGGAGTCCAGTAGCCCTGTTTAATTTTGTTAATACCGTTCCCATAAGTGAGCCACTTATCCATTTACTGGAGAGGGTTAGGACTAAAATGAACGCAAGTTTTTCACGTTATCACCGATCCAGTGCACTAACCACCACGCTACTAATGCTCTGTTCTATGTTGTCATATATATTCGGGGCGCCACTTATTTTCCTTGTAATAAAAGCATCGACATCACGTTTAGTTCATACAATTCATCATCGTCATCATAGAGTGCCGTCTCCGCAACGAAGGTTGGCTACCATGGAGAGTCATTCCACTCTGTCTCTTGCTTTGATGGTGCAGATTGTCATAGGTTGACTTGTCCATATTTTGATGTTTGTTACTCGTCCATGTTAGTCTTGGTCTGCCTCTTTTACCTTGTATTTTCCCTTCTAATATTACTTTTATTAGACTGTTGTGTCTTTTAACATGCCCAAAAAATTAAATTTTGTCTTGTTCTAATTGTGTTTAGTAGTTCTCTTTTCATTTTTAGTTGTTTTAAAACTTCATCGTTTGTTTTCTTTTCTTTCCATCCAATTCTACCTATTCTATAAATCCACAATTCAAAGGCTTCAATTTTCTGTTCTATTTTCTTTCCTAACGCCCATGTTCTGCACCATACAGGAATATTGAGAAGATGTAACATTTTGCTACTCTTAGTTTTAGCCCTGGTGTTATTTGTTTTGATATTAGCATATTTTCATGACATCATGACATTAAAATTACTTTTTGCCATACCTATTCTCTTGTTTATTTCAGATGTACATTTTCCACCACTGGTTATATAATTAACAAAAGAAAATCATAACGCCCTTACCCCGCATACTAACAGAGTGGTCAGTGGTGGTTGGGGATGGCCGGGAGTGGTGAAATAGGTTGGTAGTGTCGGATTCAGGCTTAGTGATGCCCTAGGCTAAATGACACTCTGAGCGCCCCCCCCCCCCCCCACGAAAAGAAATGTAGTCCCAAAACAAATTGTAATAATTTGTTGAGACCCCGTGGATCGTGTGGCGCTGAGCTATATATTATCCGACTCTGGCATTTGGGTGGAGAGGGAAATAAATGCATTCTAACAGAGGAAGACGGAATATCTCAAACCTGATCCCTGGCAATGCTTCACAGTGACCCAGCTCTTCATGTGTTTGCATTCCTCTCTGTCAGATTGTCTTTGGTCTCTCTCATTTGTTTGTCTTCCGACGTCCAGTGCAATGATTGTGAAGCTTTTCTAAATACGTGGCACATCGGATTAATTCTAGCGTCTACCTATTGACCTGAATTCATTTTCTTTTGGTTGCAGGTGCTAAACGATTCTTGACTGTTAATTCAGTTTGTTTCAACAAACTATTCAAGAAGAACTTTTCCCCAAAAGGCGTTTCGTGAACGATGAAATGAATCTTCTCATTCCTCTCTTTTCTTTCTAATATTTTGATCCATAAACTACACATTAACTCTTTCCGTACGTTTCGACGCACCATGCGCCATTCCGATTTCAGTCATGTACGTTTAGCCGCACAGTGCGGCACTCTCTGTTTTATTAGTGTAAACTGACATCAAACCACATTCTTTGTATGAGTCTTCTATCATCTTGGTATTGGTGAAATATAATTCCTTGTTTAATTATCTAAAAATTAATATATAATATGTGAAGGGTTAGATAAATATAAACATGTAGACTAATATTTAAACTCTGAAATTTTTTTTCTCTGAAATCTCTACTGCTATATTGATAATAACCTTCCGTACTGAAAGAGTTAATACAATCAACAAAAGCATCGGAAGTGTTATATAACATCATATGCATGTTGTCCTATGCTTAGCAGTATTCTATGCATGACATTGTTTAGTGTCTGTTTAGGCGAGAGGTTACTACTGAAACATTCGATGCATTTTATTACAACAATAAGATTTGATAAACCTAACTAAAAAAAAGAGCTGAAATAAGAAATTGTTGTAATTTTTATTATTCTAATTCTAATTGAAAACTATTTTAACAAAATAAATGTCACAATAAGTAGTAATACATTTCTTATATAATTATTTTTATTGTATTTTCAATAATTATATATATATATATATATATATATATATATTTTTTTTTCGTTCGCCAGCGTTTACCTCTGACGAAGTCCCTAGAGACTAGAAACTGAATTTTGCTTGTTAATCCGTTTTTCCCTGACCGCCATGTGCACAGGGGTCCCTCGACGCACAGGCAGATAACTCTGTTTTCGAAAGTACTCATATATTTTCTGTCTACGAGTAATTGACGTTTCAAGCCGGGCCTCGCTGCTGAGACCAGGGGTGGTTGCCGCAGAGAGAAATCATAAATAAAAATCCCAACTGGGGCAGCCGGGATTTGAACCCACAACCTTTCTGTCTCAAGGCCGGCGTCTTACCGCGAGACCAACCAGTCTCTCCTCCCCCTCCTCTCTCTCCCCCCCCATAATTATATAATTCTGCTAAAAGAATGATCTCCTCTCACTGACCGGACCTACTTAAATAAAAACTATTTCCATTTTTTTTTTTTTTTTTTTTTTTTTGCATTTAATTTTTTTTTTTTGTCCAACAAGGCTTAGGGTTAGTTGTAAAATATTCCAAACCCTAAACCTAACACATTGGTCTTCTAATGACAGATTATATAGCGTCAGAATAAAGGTCAGGGTGATGTTACTAAGAGCAGAAATAATTTGGAACCCTAAACTCGTGAGTTACCAATTAGTATTTTCACAGTTTGATTGATATGCTAATATTTATGAATGAATTATGGTGATAATTTATCATCTTTGATTACTTTGGAATGATTAATTTCATTTACGCTTGGATGAGATGCTTAGTTATAATTATTAAATAACAAATAATACACAAATTGGCAGACTGGAGAAAATACAGAATGAAGCTATGCTCATTGTCTTGGGGTGTACGAGGGACACCACCTGTGTTGCACTGAGGTATCTTCAATTTCCAACCATGGATGACAGGATCAAGATCTAGATGGCACGAGCATACCTGAAGATAAGTGCAGATAAAGAGCATCTACTGCACCAAGAGCTCAATACAGGGAAAGATTTCAGATAAAAAGAGGCAAATCATGGGTGGGCCGAGCAGAAGATGTCATCAACAGATCTGTGGGCTTACTAATATCAACGCTGGGAAGGAGTGGATACCGGTGCCTACGTCATTCAGGGGCACATTCTCGTATATTGTCACACTCGATAGGAAATGTAGCGAACAGAACTCAGTCGTGGTCAATGAGGAGGTCTACGGTCTCATCTGGAATAACACCGATGAAAAAGATGCAGTCATCTATACAGACGGATCTGTAATACGACACCAAATGAGTGTAAGGACATTTACAGCACACTCGGCAGACAAGAACAGCCAAAGAAGACAGTGATGCATACGTTATGACTACGAGCAACATGCCGATGACGGATTTGAGGTGATGGCAGTGACCAGGGCGTTCAAAGTGGAGGAGGGCTCTGTACGCATGCAATGGTTAGAGTTATTGCAGAAGTAAAAAATACGTACGGTCATATTTGTTTATATCCCTGGCCATGCGGAATTACGGGGAAATGAAAGAGCGGACAGGTTGGTTAGCAGTGCTGTCTTTGAAGACTGTCAACCAAAGGATCGGGAGGACATCATCAATGCCCTCCGAGATGTGGGAAGGGTACACTCGGTACAGAACTTCGACAACCACGAGTCCACGTTACTTCTTCGAATGAAATAGATGGGAGCTAATACATGCATAGCCATAAACCAGAAACTTAATCAGTGACTTAATGGGCGTATAAAAAGACTTATCAACCAACACAGAACTGGAGTGGTCAGTCGCTAGACGCTACGGGACTTGCTGAGGAGGGGATGTGAGTACCTATATATATGTACATGTTCGGAGTGCACTGATGATGAGACCCGAAAATAACTCATTAACTTATATAATTGTGTTAAAGAAAACTTTGCAAGTCAATCTACTTACTAAGATTTCTTTCTAGAGCAATACACTATACAGTCTGTGTTGTGATCGTTTAATCATGAATCTCATTTCATTGAGACGTTTCAAATTGTTCGATTTTCGTAATATTTTCATGGTTTTCATCTTCCATCTGAAACCGTTTTGATTGGACAATCAAAGTTTGACGCATGCTCATGGCAGCAGGAAGTCGGCGAAGCAATATGGTGGATGACTTCTCATATAACAATTATTAGAGATGTCTACCGTCATTTATTGTTAAAAATATAAGTGTAATTGTTACAGGATTTAGATAAAAAATCTAGCACTCATTTATCCTTGTAAACATTATATGATTCAGCTATTGTGCATTGCTATTGCTTTTTGTGATGAAACATTTCGTACAAAAACTCAAGTTGTCATGGAACGTGATTGTCATGGAAGGTCACAGCTTGACTTTCTTCTAAAGGAAATTTTGATATCGCGGTGCCGGCATTTATTGTTATTGTGAATGTATGTTTTTGAAAAAAAAAATGAGCAGTGAGGTGCCAAAAGTAAGGAGGCACAATATTAATTTCTCAGTATAATCGTTTTACCATAGGAAGGAGAGCAGCTGTTAGTTGAACGGTTCATTCAATCAATGAACCAGACCAGATGCCAGATAAAATTATAAAAGTCATAAGTAAACGAAATTAGTCTAGGTAGTATATATATATAATTAATAGTAATAGTAAACTTTAAAAATTATGGCTAAAAGTCACTACAGACTACACTGTTAGTATTAAAGTAGTCTAAGTTGAGCTCATTCATATATAATATATATCACACCAGTACTCAGTACTGTGACTATTTTCTTTATATGAGGACATTTTAGTTTTAGTCATTTTATAGTAGAACATTTCCAGGACAGTGACAGGATGAATTCTTACAAAAGAGAAGTTAGAATCCTTCTCGTTGGAGACGGTATGTTTTTCATTCTCTTGACAGTGTAAAGTAACAGTAAATAGTACTTTTTAAATTACTGTAATGTTTACATTTTTATTGTTTACGTTTCATGTCATAATCATATGAATCATCTATTCAGTGAATTATACAATTATACATGTATATGTAATAATGTAATGTACTATATGGTACATGTAATGTACTATATAGTATATGGTACCTGTAGCACAGCCAGGTAGCCATCAGTGTGGGCAGATTTTTTGCTGCCAATTTTGCACAGGCAGTGGCAAATAAAAAAAAACAACAAATATTTTACCGGTACTCATTTTTTAATTTTTAACTCGCAAGGGTTTTTTTTAAACGTGTGAGAGTGCACACTGTGCCTCCTGTTTTTTGCCTCAATCCAAGAGGGCTAGAAATCAGATCTCTACTCTGAGTCTGAGACAAGGTGAGGGTAAAGCCAACTTGGATTCAATGGTCAATTTGTCTTTATTTTTCAAAATAAAAATATTCATTCCTACTAATGAAATTGAACCTGGGACCTTCCTGTCCAGAGGCCAACGTCTTAACTCTAGACCACGCAGTCGCCCATGATTAAGTGGGCACACAGATGCATTGTTTGACTTGTTTACAGCGAAGCCAAACCATTTGGCTCAAAACATATGTTTTTGGCATTAACAATTTTGCTTGGACAGTGACAGCTGTTTTTTTATTTTTAACTGCCAAGGGTTCTTTAAGGTGTGTAAGTGCATAAAGGACCATTAGTTTTTCACCTTTATCCAAAAGGCTAGAAATCAGATCTCACTACCCAGAGACCAAGGGAGAGTAAAGCCTTGAAAAAGTCACGGATTTGAAGTGAAAAATTCTCACCACTTGTGGCATGATTTGAACTCAGACCCATCTTGTCCAGAGGCTGATATCTTACCTTAGACCACCAGTCTCCCTCTTGCTTCCTTTACTTTAACTCTGTTAATACCATTTTACAGTTAGCCCGTTCAATATGATTATGATTCTCTGGGCTTCATGCATTGGCTGAGACTTTTTTTATTATGATGAATAATCAACATCTGCACTCCAAGCAAACCCTAAGAGAGAGCTTATTCCTGGAGGACATGCATATACTGGTGATTGTGGCACAGTGGTTGTACATAAGCTACAATAAACCTCAATCTTAATCACATCCTTTTTCACTTGTTCGATGTTGAATTTATAAGTTTTACATATATAAAGGTTCACTAAGGACATACAAATGCTTGATTATTTATTAACACTGCTAATCTCATTTTACTTTTGTAAGTCCTCATACATGTTCACTTATTCAGCAAAGATCTGCTTACTCAAAGCCAGGTAGATGCAAATGATAATGATGATAATGATAGAGTACCAGATGAACTATTATATCAACTTGAACCTAGCTCAGATCTTAAGAAAGTTCTGAGTAAACTTCACCTCCGTGCCATGTTGGAGAGTTCAGTCAATGCAGACCACCAGAACAAGCAATGGCTAGTTAATGCTATACATGATTGTGGACTCAAACAATCCTAACTTGGTCATCTAACAGTCATCAAGACAATGACTATGTAAAGATGGACTTTATTTCTCACATTTGAATATGTTATGGACTATACAGCACAATGTACAAATTATTCTTTTAAGAACAAATGAGAAAGTAAAATTCAGCCTATAATTTGGATTAATGAAAAAAATAATGAGATAAAGAGCAGTGTACATACCTGGAAAAATATATGTTGTCATATTACTTATCACTTTATTTGCTCTTGTTACTTTATTTATCCAAAGCAAGGATTCATACTAACTTACTTGACATTGCTCTGTTTCCTTGTTTCAAAGAAAATTAAACTGTTGAGATCAAAGTTCTGTAGTGTGTCTTACACTGATTCACACATTGAATTATATATTCTAAAATTTACCATTTTTTAAAGTAACATCTTCTTGTTTACAGTAAATATAGTTTGCTAAAATATAAACATGTTTTCTTTATTGTTGTATATACAACTAATAAAATATATCCCTTAAATAAATAAGAGAATTCAAGTATAGTGCCTAGTTTTGCAGAACCAAATGGCTATGGAATTACAAATTATTAGTGTTTTGGAACCAAGGTAAATAACAAGGACATCACATAGGGATTGATATTTTTAAAATGTGTGACCCAAATGAAATCTTTGAGAATCATTGCGTTAGTTCATGAGGCAGTCTTTATGTCATATAGATAGAATTAATACCCATTCATTACAAGGACAGATTATATGACATGAGTTGTAGCTTGCACTGAACTTGACTTTAAATGAGGATAGTTAAGTTGTGAAGTAAGAAAACATGTTTCAGTCACTAAAAAAATATAGCAGTTGAACGTTTCTTTTCTTACTTCGTCTTTCCAATTTAAAGCTTACTTCCTTCTTAAAGTGTCAGAAATTGTCTTTTTTTGATTATATTCTCAAATTACATCTTTTCTGTAGTTCCATTAATCTCTTGCCCAATTCTCATCCCATGTATAATATTAACAAAACAGGCAAATGCAGTTGAATTGAATTTTTTCAACAGATAGTAAATATGTCAGAAATTATTTTAATTTGTTTCTAAAAATTAGCATTTTTCTCATACTTAACAATGAAATGGACACATGAATTATTTTTTAAAAAATGTTTAATAGTCGTTCGTAAAAAAAAATATAATAAAATCAAGTTAACCATATTTTTTTAGTTGGTCAAGTTGAAAAAAATATCTATCTTCTCTGTAAAGATTGTTAAATGTACATTATTTTTACATGAATTTAAAATTCTGTTGAATTTACTTATTGAAACTTGTATACATAACTATAATCAGCTTCAACTTGGATACTGCAGACATTTGGAATTGAGAAATGGTACTATTAAGAAGGGGCATATAAATGGAAAAATGTGCTTAGTTAGCAGCATACCATTATGTATAACCTTGAAGAAATGTGACATACCGGGCAGAAATCATTGATTGCTCTTCATCAGGGATGTTGTGATGTTAGTTCTTGTAGGCCTTGTGTGTTTTTGAAATTCATGATTAACCTGTAAAGGCATATATAAATAATTGTGGTAAAGCTGGTGAATAGGGAATGAGTTGGGCACAGTGTATTGTGATAGCTTACGTTGGTGAACAATACAAAACCGTGACGTTAATGGTTCTTCAAAATAGAGTATATTGCTTTTCTCCCCTATAAAGTAAAGCTAGGCAATTTAAAAAGAAAAGTCAGAAAAGTTAGAGAGCAAATAACTGTGGTTTTGGGTGACATATAATAGGGTAAGTGAGAACAGGACATTTTTTTAAAACCCTGAACTGTGTAAAATGAATTCTTGTAAACTTTTTGGATTTTAATAGTCATTAAATACATGAATGTAAGTAGTCAAAATGTAAGATTGTCACAAGTTTTCTCAGAGCCCCATCACGCCATGTGGCATATAGGGAATATGGTATTAGTCCCAATATTTTTGTTATAGACCTTCAGCTTATTTTTTAGATAATGTGGTCGGTATTACATCTGTGCCACTTTACTTTCTCAGAAAAAAAAAGTGCTACCTATATTAGGCTGGGTGAACCTGAAAACTGTCAATCAGGATCGAACCCAACCTCTTGTCCTTAGTAGTCCAGTTCACTAACCGCTGAGCTATCACAACACAGGATTATACAGTTCTACTAAATCTTTGTTTTTTTATACAAAGAAAAAAGACTTGGTATGAGCTTATGTATTTTAAATGCAGGACTGTGAAGAAAATCAGTCCAGTATCTTTAGGCACAACACAAGATGTATTAATATTTGTTATGTTTTTAGGGGCTGAGTGATTTAGAGATAAGATGTCAGATGATTATTGTGTCAGACCTAAAGGTGTAGTCACTGCTTGCCATAAACTGTGACACTATGTATACACACACTTGGTGGGTGATCAATTTAGAAATATAATTTTTTTTACTTCATTCTAATACTAAACTTATATTAATTTTAATTTTAAAGCTGCATTAATGAACCCCACCTTGCCTACATCAAATTCCTCAGTTGACTATTATTTTATTTATTTATTTTTTTTTTTTTGGTAGAAAAAGTTGGAAAAACCTCACTTATCTTGTCTTTGGTGAGCGAGGAGTTTGCAGAAGAGGTAAGTTAATTTTAGTCTGATAAAGTCACTATGCTGATATTATGGAATGATAAAGTATTTATGAGGACATTTGTTTAAATAGCAAATAGGCACACATTTTTTCTGTGATGTGCAGTGGTACACCAAACACTGTGCTATTTAGAGTCAATTCCTACCTATGGAAGTGATTCATGGACAAACAAATGAAAAGACAATTAGAGACATCAGAGATTAAATTTGTCAGAAGAATGTTGAGAGCTTCCTGGACACATCGAAAAAGACCAACATTTTCACAAAAACATAAAATTCTCAAAAAAGTCCAGCACAAAAAGAGAATTCCTAAAAAAAAACAGAAAGAAACAATCAGCATCTTTCAAGCACATCATAAGAAGTGGAAATTTGGAATACTTGGTTACAACTGGCAAAATACAGGGAAATAGAGATTACAGCAACAAAGAAAGAAGATACTAGATAGCTTGCTGCCATGGCACAGTAAACAAGCAACAGAATTGAATTCGCAGTGGACAGATAATTTTGGAAGGACATGATCGACTATGCTAGCCAACCTGTATGGCTGATGATAATATATGTGGAATATATTTCTAGTATTATACATCTCTTGAACAATATTATTATTTATAATTGGTCAGGTATTAACATGGAGCCAGTGATCAGAACTAGGATTAGTGAATAGCAAGTGCAATGTGGTTAACTCTACAGATTCCATACACCATTAACTGTACCTGAGATATATCGCCAACACAATACCTTAAATAAATTACAAATTAACATGCATGTGTTATTATGTTTCAGGTGCCAGCAAGAGCGGAAGAAATCACAATTCCAGCAGATGTCACACCTGAACATGTTCCTACCTGTATTGTTGACTACTCAAGTATGTCACTAATTTTGTAAAGTTGTGATTATTTAATTCATTTACAGTAGTCTCTTTCTTATAATAAGATAAATATATTTCTCCCACTTCTCAGGAGATTCAGTGTTTGTACCTTCATAAACATCACTCTGTTCGAGCCAGCCAATGAAATGTAACCCATATTTAAACTACAAATCTTTCACTTGTCCTAGGTAGGCAGGCAACTAAAACAGGTAGAGGAATTCAAATAGCTAGGCAGTTTAGTGACAAATGACAATTTTCAAACAGCAGAGATAGACTCAAGATGCATCAAAGCTTATTAGGCAACAAAGAAATAACACTAGAGGCAAAACGGGCACTGTACAATACAATCTTCATCCTAACATTGTGCTACCAATGCCAGATCTGGACCATATGCAAGAACAATAAGAAAAATAACCTCTACTGAGATTAAATGTGTTAGACGAATGACAGGAAACAGCCTGAGAGACAAGATCAGAAATGAAGAACTGAGAAAAAAGCTAGGAATAGCCCGACCATAGAATATATAAAGAAATAGATCAAATTGTTTGGCCACGTGACAAGGCAGAGTGATCAAAACACAACACAATGAGCCTTCAATAAGCATTGCGAGAACACCAGACCCAAGGGTTGACCATCAAAAAGATGGATTGATGGCATATTAGAAGCACTAGGAAAAATAGCAGCAGAAGTGCAAAAGACCTCAAATTATACTCCCCTCGACGCTGAAATGCAAATGAGGAAGGAAAGAAGTCCACAAGGGGAACCACATTTATTCTTGCTGAGAAAAAATGGCCAAACCCAAGTTCAACAACTAGCAACCTCTCTACATTTCATTGTTCAACTGTAGTGAAATATTTTATTTACAATAGGATTATTGCTCGTGCATAAGTATTTTCAAATACTTGTTATCTTGGATGCTTTAAAAAATATTGCAATAATTTAGTGTTCTAAATACAAACTGCTGGATCTTTGATAAGCAGTAGATCAGCAAATTTTCGAAGCAGTGCTTTCTTCCTTCATTGTCAGGAAATTACCAAGAATTGCTGGAGGAACTGACATTTTAACACCTTCACCGTAAAACCATGATAAAGATCTATGTTTTAGTGATAGGTAGATAGATTTGAGATAGAGTAATTGTTTGTGAACACGAGAGAACAATCACTACAAATGTGTTGTATATTCAGTGGCACTTGTGAGTTGATGTGACATATGTGATAATAAAGGTTGTAGAGATCTGGGTCATCATAATTAGTCTCCGGGCCATTAAAACTTGAGTTCAAAATCTTCTTGTTCTATGTTCAACTTAGTCCGCGTGTAGGTCGATCATGCCAGATAAAGAAGTGACCAGAAAGAAGACCAGTGATGATGATACTACTGCTATATGTCAGTGAGATCTGTTATTGTGAGAATCCCATATTACCATACATTGCTGTGACTCAATGTCATGACAGCTCCGACACACAACACTCAGTAATGCTGAAAGAGATCTGCCAATCACATCACATCCAGATAAATAGTATAGGACTTTAGGCAACTCTTCTTATGAAAACGGGGAGCAGGCCTTATTTGATAGTCAGCTCATTTCTGTCTGTTACTTCAGCAATCATCGATAAACAGTACAAACTTATGTAAGAAACATATTTTACATTGCAGGTCAAGACCAAGATGAAAATTCTCTACAAGATGAAATTCGCAAGGCTAGTGTGGTTTGTATAGTGTACTCAGTCATAGATGAGGACTCCATACAGAGAGTAAGCTTTTTGTTTCTAAAATCTAGTTTTTAATTTGGTTACTAAGCATTTGGAAGGGTTCTGGTTCAAGTCTCAGAAGTGTTTTTTTTTTAATTACTTACAAGGCCCCAGGGTTCATCCAGTCTCAAAAACTGGGTAGGGGGTACTGGTTGGTCTTGAGGCAAGACGTCAGTTTTAAGACATAGTTGTGGGTTCAAATCCCGGCTACACAGGTTGGGATTTTTATTTATGATTTCTCTATGCGGCAACCACCCCTGGTCTCAGCAGCAAGGCCCGGCTTGAAATGTCAATTACTCATCAACTAAAAAAATATGAGTGCCTCCGAACACTGAGTTATCTGCCTATATGGCGAGGGATCCCTGTGCACATGGCTGCCAGGGAAAAATGGATTAACACACAAAATTCAGTTCCTAGTTTCTAGGAACTTCGTCAGAGGTGAAAACTGGTGAACATACCAAAAAAACTGGGTAGCAGAGAGTTTTCTGCGAAGTAAAGGTGGCCTGTCACGATATTGACCACATCATGAAAGTAAACTATATTGTTGGTATAACAGAAT
Organism: Megaustenia siamemsis; assembly: GCA_032433765.1. Taxonomy (NCBI): domain Eukaryota; kingdom Metazoa; phylum Mollusca; class Gastropoda; order Stylommatophora; family Ariophantidae; genus Megaustenia; species Megaustenia siamemsis. The sequence continues at coordinate 106,733,207 of JAVIAB010000073.1, read as the reverse complement.
ATGCTCACAGATATTATATTTCCCGTACCCTTAATAGGACATGGAGGAAACTTTTACTTTTTCCCGTGCATCTTTGAGGTAGTGAACTCGGTTTTGGAATGAGTCCCGCTTAGTGCGGTTTTTAAAGAAATCTCAGTTCATGGGATTACCATCTTCAGGACTGCACCTACCATCAGAAGGCAATGGCAAACCACTAACATATAATGCCTAGAAAATTACACAGCCAAAAAAATGCTGGTGTAATAGCAACATTCTGTAAAGGACTTGCTGATTACTTATCATGCATCCTTGTAGCACTTTCTGTTGACAAGCATATTTAGTTTGATACATGATTGTATGTACAATTTTTTTCCATTGCTTTTAATATCTTCTAGACTCATAAAAAGTTGTCAAAATAAATTCCTATCACAACAGATACCCCAACTTGTAAAAATGACCTAAATAAAAAAGAAAACACGTACAACAGTTATACAAGTTCTCATTTAAAGTAGGAAAATAAATTGTTCAGCACACAATCAGAGTTAGACTTTAGAACTGTTTCTTTGGACATTTTTGTGGCACAAACTTATTTACATTTGCAGCTAACCACCTACTGGTTACCCTATATAAGGTTCACTTTGGGAGATGATCACCGAACACCAGTCATTCTTGTGGGCAACAAGGTGGACATGACAGATATGCAGACTTTGGAAGTGAGTCACTAAAACTGAATTGCTGTTTCCTTCCCTTTAATCTGGCAACTGAATGTTTCAATCTCAGAGTGGCACTTTAGTTATGGTTCTAGAACCTTCACTGGAATTTTTGGCTGGAGATGTCTTAAGTCTAATACATTACTCTCATTCTTAAAATTGATATTTTACGGGAGTGGTTCCATTTTTGTGACACATAAAAGTAGTGAATTTTTGAGTTCACTTAATTTTTTATGTTGACGATATTTAAGTTTAGTAATTAATTCTTGTGTGAATAAACATTTCAAAGTTCGACAATTTAAATTCTTTGGGTGTTCACAGTTCCACCTAATATATTGAATTTTAATATATAACTTCTAATTAGCCTGAATGTAGTAAAGAAAAACTGTTTGTATTTTTTATTTCTGAAATGAACAAAACAATCTAAAATATAGGTTATAAAACCTATAATAAACTGTTCCATGAACAGTCTCCAAAAATGAAGAATCTGAGACCAAAGTGAGAGAAATATCACTCGTCATGCTCCAGGAAAAATATCCCAGACACATATGGGCATGGGTTTTCACAGATGGATCCGCAACTGAAACCTCAAAGAAGGAAGACAGTGTCATCTATATAACCTACCTAAGTGGAAAGACACATACTGTCTTCCAGCCAGAGAAAGGTACCCACATTTTAGAGCATAGGGCAATGATGGTACTCCACACAGCTATAAAAACTTTCAACACAGAAGAGGTTCCAAGTCCAAATATTATCATTCTCACCAATGCAAAGTCACCCACATAAGCAATGTCAAACCCAAAACAGGATAGACTCTTCCAAAAAAAAAATAAAGAACAACTTATGTTCAGAAAAGACAGAATTAGTTCTGCAGTGGATAGCACATTGTGGCATTCCTGGAAATGAGAAAGCAGGTGAACTCACAAAAGCAGGTGGAGCCAACAACCTACCACAGAGCCTCAAAGAAATTTTTAAAAATTCCTGAAGCAAGCTAGGAAAACAGAATGGAGAGCGTTGCATAGAAAATATGAGCCAGAACATGACTCCCTAACCAAACTTAGCAGGCATGACCATACTAAGATATTCAGACTCAGAACAGGTCATTGTGGCATCAGAGCACATCTAAATAAGATTGAACTCGGTGACTTTGCAACATGTGACCGCGGAGCAGCAAAACAAACTCCAGAGCATACACTATAGGACTGCCGCTCTCTAAACACCCTAAAAACACAAATATGGCCCACAGAAACAACTCTACTTGACAAGCTATGGGGGAGCTGGTGATGACCTCAAATTCACTGTCTTGTTTGTGACCCAAACAGGTCTAAATGCTTAGCTATAGCTGATCGCTGAAGAAGAATTTAGACTTGGTACTTGAAACCTTTATGTTATTAGTCCATAATAATTTTCTGTCATGGAAGTGTGAGATTATTGTTTTTATTGTTTAGCTGTATAGAAGCAATGGCTTACATGTTATTAATTTTTACTGTATGTTAAAACAGCAATTGCTGACATTTTTCTTACTTTACAAGTGTGGTCAATACATAATCTAATTCATATTTCAGAGTATTCTTCCTATAATGAATGATTTTGGGGAAGTAGAAACATGTGTAGAGGTAAGATTATACCATTTTAAATTAACATATTTTTATAGTAGAATAATGAACATCTTTAGCATTGAGTTCTGCAGTTAGTTCTTATTTTAAAATTAATGTATTTTTAGTCTATTTATAAAGAATTATTATTTCATCTACACAATATAAGATAACAACACTAGACAGTTTGAACTGTGGCCAAAACCTTTCTCATAGAAGACAAATAGTACAAATCAAAATATATAAAATAATATGTTTTGCAATGTGTTGCCACAGTGTTTTAACTGTCCTTATTATCCTACACAATAAAGTTGTTACATACATTTTTAAAAGTATATTTATTTACTAGCTACCACAATTTTTGCATTTCCTTTTGTTGAGCCCTTAATCCTATGCCAAATGTCTATTTTGAATGTATGAAATGGTTACAACTAAACTTAACAAGTATAGTTTCTGACAGTAGTGATCAGCCTACTTCTTTTCAACTCTCAGTGGAGCATAGGTCTTCAACAAACACTTTCCAAGCTGTCCTATCTCTTGCAGTTCTCTTAGCCCTAAATTTATGATCTCGTCATAAAAATGACTGCATCATAACACAAATTCGTCAAGCAGTGACATTTTTCCATGGTCAAACACCACATTCCCCACCTCTTATGTGTACCTTCCTAATTACTATTTATGGTGACCCCTGAGTGTTGAATTTGTTTCTATTGATGTAGACGCGTAAGTTTTATAAACCAATCATTTCCATGCTTTTTTTTTTTATTTATGGTGACACATTTCTTTTTTTGCTGTATCTCTGAAAAAAGGATATTTTGTCTTAGATGTGTTGCCATTTGTAGGAAGCTGTGATACACCCCAATACACCAGGCAAGCTTGTTTTGAGTATTTGGTTGTCTTTCCTCTTTGATCCCCACTCATTTGACCAGTGTGGTTAGTTTGTTTCCAGATCCCCTCTGGGGAGGTATACAGGGTCTAGATGTGTTCTGATTCACTGATACTGAGACTATATGTTAAGTATAAGTTACTGACCACTTCCAACCAAGTGCTGTTAGTCGTTTTCTGTCCACACATTTGATCAAATATGAACAGTTTTGTGTTAAGTCACATCAATGTAGAATTACTCTTGCAGCACTTTAAAAAGAAAAAAAAAGAAATGAAAGAATTTCAAACAGTTAGAAAATATTTTTAACATACAGTTTGTGATGTGCTGTTTCAGATTAGTAAAAGCACATTGTTTATATCTTATTCTATGGTGATTGCCTATTTCAGTGCTCAGCTCGAACTCTGAAGAACATTAGTGAAGTATTTTATTATGCTCAGAAAGCAGTTCTTCATCCCACAGCTCCAGTCTACAACCCAGACGAAAAAGAGGTATTGTTTCTAGATCTATGTCATTTTAATTTTCTAGCAACTGGATAACCATGTATGTCATTTTAATTTTCAAGCACCTGGATAACCATGTATGTCATTTTAATTTTCTAGCACCTGGATAACCATGTATGTCATTTTAATTTTCTAGCACCTGGATAACCATGTATCTAAGCTAATATCATTTTAATCTTCAAGTGGGGGAGACTTTGTGGTCTAGAGGTAAGATGTCAGTCTCAGGACAGGAAGGTCCATAGTTCAAATCTCACCATAGACAGTGAGCATTTCTCTTTGAATCTGTAGTTTCCTAATGGCTTTACCCTCCCTGGTCTCTGTGGAGGGAGATCCAATGTTTAGTCCTCTCAGAAGATGGAGATAAACAGGAAGCACTGTGTGCATTTATGCAAGTTAAAGCTCCATTGGCAGTTAAAAGTTAAAAAGAGTAGGCAAAAAACAGCATCTGTCTGGACACACATTTCTAGAAAGGAAAAAACCACTAATACCGAAGATGGATGTGTCAGGCCTAAAGGTGTAAATATTGAGGCTTTACCATAAACTAGTGATACAATGCATCCCTATTCGCAACAGGTAAACGCTAAGAAGTAATTAAGTTATTTGCAAGTCATCATCATAGCACTCCGAATATGTCTATAGGTGGTCAGATCACCTCCTCAGCAGTTCTCGCAGAGACCAGCTGACTGACAACTCCAGTTCTGTGTTGGTTAAGTCTTTTTATACACACTTCTTGTCGTCATTGTTGATTTTTGTCGCTGAAAGTCGATGCTGAGGATGGTCTAGACTCAAATGCACTCACTCAGTCGCGCGGTCCAGAACCTGTTTCCACATTATAGACTGGCCAACCCCAGTCAGTCAGCTCTTCTGCATGTGAATACGCCGTAAGATTTTTATTTTCTTCATTCAGAAGCACACATCAATAAAACTACACTTTCTTGCCAACGAACCCGTGAAAAGCTAAGAAGTAAAAGAATCTTTAAGCATTTGGGTAACCATGTGAGCTATCAACATCTTTTCATGCTGTACATTGTTAAGAAATAGGGTAGGACCAGAAGTAATTATATAATAAGAGTGATAGATATATAATTATATGAGGGTCATCAGAAAGTTCTTAGACTGTAATTACCACTTGACATATTTGTGCAAAAATCTGAAGATCACTGTTCTTAAATTGTGCTGATTCTGTATGTGACAGGACATCATACAGTCTACGTGTTGTCAGCTTCTACATGTCTTTTTTCTGACTTTGTAGTATGAGCCAATCGGCAACCTGTGCGATCAAAACCAGATTTAAATTAAGATGAACCCTAGACTATTCCACTTGTGAGACCCCTTAAACCCTTCCAAATCCTGAACTCTTGCAACATGAGAAAGGAGGAAAAAGTCTTTTCAGCAAAATTCTGTGAGGATGAAGAGAGGCATTTAAAATTCCATAATTCACAATTCATTCACTAGAGGGTGTAATATGCTGCTGTTAAATGCCATAGTAATTAACATTAATACATAAATGTTATAATTAACACTTTAGAAACTTTTTGCAACAACCTAATCTTGTTAACATTTTGTGGACTAAACAGAAATATTTTAGGAAAATTAAGTGACCGGGAGGCCATTAGTTTTGATATCATAGGCTCCAACTTGCCTAGCCTATAGGTAAATCCGCCATTGATTTGGGCTGAATGGTTGACAAATTTAAACAATGTATTTGCATCAAAATTTGCTTGAAGCGTGACAAATCTACTGAGACCCTCGAAATGTTTCTTAAGGTCTTTCACGAACATTCTATGTGGATTTCATGTCCTGTCATCAGCAAAATGCCAAAAATTTTGGGGAAAATTTGTGAACTGTAGCCCATCACCAGATCTGCTTTCTTACATCGCTGGAATCAGTTATGTAGTCTGTCGGGAGATTCTAACAGAGAGTAAGCCTTAACATACATCACATTGATACATAGGGCTCTTGTTGCTTGATCAAAAACAAATTTGTCTTGATGTGTACCTTCAGAGTTGCATAAAATGGCTACCAACAACAAAATTTGTGTCCATTTGGGATCATCAGGGACAATGAAAGTATGATTTACAGCTATGATCCTAAGTAAAAACAACAGACATAGTGGAGTCAGCAGTCACCAAGACCAAAGAGGGTGAGAAAAAAAGGAGTGCAAAAAAAATGCATGTTCATCATTCAGAATTTTCTTCTGCATTAAGGATTTGTTCCTTCTGAATTCTTTTACACCATTTGAGGTTCTTGAGAAAATGTGTGACAAAAAAAGACTAGAGCTGTGGCACAAACACACTTGGCTATTGCTTCACAACACACCAGCTCACACTTCACTCAGAATGACACAATCTTTTATGATGGAAAACAACATGCCAGTGGCCCTGCAGCCTCCAGTATTCATCTGACCTAGCTCCCTGTCACTTTGCGCTGTGCCCTAAACTGAATTTGAAGCAGAAGAGGGGCATGTTCAACACCATAGATGACATCATATTGGGATAGCAGGCAGCTTTGGAAAGTGTTGAGGAAAAAGACCTTCATGCTGCCATTTAAAACACCTTTTTGACTGCTACAAGTACAATGTGTTGGTTCTACTGACTGTGTTTGCAATTATTTTCCAAGTAATAAGTTCTGAACATTTATTGTTTGTTTTTTATTTTGCAGCTGACCTCTTTATCAAGAAAAGCACTGACTCGCATATTTCGGGTAAATATGAGTAATGTTTTTTTAGCATTTTCATTTTGCAAATGCATTGTTTGATAAGTAAATGAAAATGTTATATTTTTATGTCTAATTGCAGTAGATATTATGTGACTGCTGAATATTTCAATGTGTATATCACATGTGATGAAAGGTTGATAGAATCAGATAATACATTAGTACTATAATCCAGACAATTACCACATCCACAGACCTTATTGCCTGAACTCTGCAAGCACCATAAAGTCGCCCTGCAGTGGAAACAACCAGAGGCACCAGTTACATACCATGAGAAAAACAAAAAATAAATCAATCAGAAGACCGGAAACCCTCAAAGCCCCTGCTTTCATAATATGAATATATGGGAACAAGTTATCATTGTATACCTTAGACCAGCACACATTCGACTCCATAGTCACATGTATACAAAATTCTAGATGTTTTTTCAAAATTCAAACCACAGCCACATTTACATGTGGACAAGCACCCCAGACTGCTTCAAGAAGAACTTCAAGACTGTTACTACAGACAAAACTATATGGGCCACTGCAAGAATTACAAAAGATAGTAAAATTTATATGAAAAATGACATTGCAGATATAGAAAATGCTTTAGGCGAATGAAAGATAAATAGATTATACATTTAAGCTTGTTTAACATATTTATAGTCTTATCTTGTCTTGGTCTGTCTATGTGCAACATATGTAGAAATGCGGAAGCAGAAGTTTTCTGCCCTGGTCAAATTTGTTACAAATCTCATTCTGTCTCTTCCGGTGGAATTCATGACTTTTCTTAAAAACCTCATTTATGTCTGATTTCCCTATAGTTCATAATTGCCACTGATGAGTCCTGCCTATGTCAATCAAAGACATTTGGGTGGTTTTCTCACTGTAAAAGTGGATGCAGTTTATTTGAAGATGACCACAGCCCCTGCCGATCATCCTCCTACACTTATGAGGTGGTGGCAAGTGTATGGGAAATAATTTGCATTAACAAGTGTATAACCTTCAGAGAAGTAGCTGAAGACATAGGAATAGCAGCGGCAAAGTTCCATAAAATTCTAAGCAAACATTTGAGCATGAGATTTGTCAGCAAATTTTGGTCCCTGTCTCCTGACAGCAAAGATGGGGGAAAATTACATGTCTTCTTGTGCTGATCTCTTTCAGCAATCCCAACCTATATCCCATGTTATGGGATTTTGAGTGCTGGGAAGGATGTGCATTCTTACCCACATAGGTCTGGAGAAATAAGTTTATGGCAATGGGCTCATCACATCCTGAACAACTGTTCCTTTTAAGTGGATTTAAGTTTCAAGAAAGATGTGAAATTTAATTTGCCATTTTATCTTCATTTCTGTGCAATATAAGAAAGTTCTGGCACCCTCCCAAATACAGAGTGCATACATATTTAAATAACAGGATATAATTTATATAGATGGTTATGTTTAGTTGAAGGCCCCGGCATCACTGCAAACGAATGAAGATCCATAATTGCTCAACCACCCGTGCCAGTGGAGTCATCTGAATTAAAACTCATCTTATTGAAGGATTCAAACAAAGATGTGTAGTTGCAGTCCCCATCGTAGCAGCTACAGCACACGCCAAAAGACATAAGGCCAAGTGGCACCAAAAGTGAACTGTCCTTCGTCACACAGTATTATCATTTGTTGTAAGCAATCGAAACATGATCCGGATGAAAAACACAGCTCACGGTGTGCACAGAGCGCTAACTCAGTAGCTCCAGCTGTTTGCCAGAATTGGAATATAAGGAAACTACAACAAGGAGCACTTTTCAGACAGAGCCTCAATGGTTCTTGCTGCCTATCCACCATATTGACAGGTATTATATAGATAACAATAGCTAGTAAGATTTTGATGCATAAAAACCTCACTTCATATTAAAGCATCTACTGAGCAACATTGTAGCATGGTGTCATCTGTTCGGTCATGGGAGAGGCCATCAGAGCTGGATTATGGCAGTCCTTTATTAATAGCATATTTTTTGGAAACATGAGCTGTGTAAGTGACGTCACAATATGTTTCTATGTATCTCCATATACCTGATGGTCTGGAGGCAAAGCACCTCACAGCACCAGAGCTGGAAGCATCAGTGACCTACTACTGATGGCTTGCACCAGGGTCGGTGAACAGTTCCATCTAGACTCTACTCCACCTCTTCATGGTGCCACTAGAAACAGACGAACCTGTCTAGTCTGGCCAAGCGAGCAGGGATCAAAGAGGGAAGACAGCCCGGTACTAAAAAATAACTCGCTGAAGTCGGATGTGTTCGGCTGAAAGGCACAATTATCACAGTTTTACTGCAAACCACAACACAACATATACATGACACTTAATGTCCTTTAAGGGCAGATGATTATGTGTATTCCTTTAGTTATTGAGTGAATGCAAGCAAGCATATGTGATTATCTAAATGTGGTGGTATTTTTTATATTACAGATATGTGACCTTGACAATGATAGTTTACTGAGTGATGATGAGATCAATATGTTTCAGGTTAGTAGATAGTTTTTTTGTTTGTTATTTAAACAGATAAAAACAGTAATTATGTCTCAAACTGTTAGTCATAAAACAACATATGATAATACAGCTACCAACAGTTGTCAAGAAATGTTAAAATTTGGTAAATTTTAAGGTAAAGTTAAATGTGGAGAAACTTTGGAACCAAACAGACATCACAGCAGATTTTAATCCTAGATAACAATACCATAGTCAAATTTACCACATGAAAACAAAAATTTCTTAAAATTTTGACATTCTTCTATATTCAAACATTAACCCCCCCCCACCCTTCATGTACCTTCCTAATTACCACTTTCGGTGACCCCTGAGTGTTTAATTTATTTCCATTGCTGTTGGATTGAAACAAATTTTTTGAGATCATGAGGTACATCATTAAAGAAGAGAAAAAAAAAAGGCAAATTTTCTAGAAAATGGCAGTTTTTCACCATTTTTTTTACTGTCACCAGGGAATTTTATTGTCGTTGGCAAACATCAAACAACCCTTTGTGACTCTGGGCTGACTTGTCCATCTTTTGATGTTACTCGTCCATGTTAGTCTTGGTCTGCCTCTGCCTCTTTTACCTTGTATTTTTCCCTTCTAATATTACTTTTATTAGACTGTTGTGTCTTTTAACATGACCAAAAAATTTCATTTGTCTTGCTCTATTTTTTAGTAGTTCTTTTTTCATTTTTAAGTTTTAAAACTTCTTCGTTTGTTTTCTTTTCTTTCCATCCAATTCTACCTATTAGCAGTACAATAATAACACAAATACAGAAGAACAGTAGCAAGTTTTGGGAATGGATAATTTTAGCTGTTATTGGAAAGGTGGGAAAACAGATGTAAACATGACTTGACCGTCACATGTCCAGAAAATAGGTTGGTAAACAAACTCAGGTCAGAGTCAGGTTAAGTTTATGTGAGAGATGTCACTCTTCATGTTAGCATTATTTTTAAAACTCAGAGGTTAACTAAATGTCAAGATGGAGTTTCAGTTTACAAAAGCCATCTAGAGTGGAAGTTCACATTCAACCATTTGCTAAGAGATCACTAGACAGCAATTAAGCCAATAAATTATATAAATGAAACAGTCCTATTTAACCCCATGCATTAGCAGAATTAGGGAGTTTAGGATGATTTAAGGAATTTTAGAGAGAAGTTGGAGATAGAGAAACACCTTGAAAGTGTAAAATAGATGAACTTCGTCTGTCTTATACCAAAACTGTCTGAAAGCAAACGTGAGTTTTTATAGTTATAAACTTTCACACAGTTAGTTTTTATCAAATAGAGATATAGAAGGAAGATCCAGAGATAGGTCAGTCAGGAAGACATAGTTTAGTTAAGAAGTGTTTCAAGTTAGATTCAGAAGTTTTGTGCTCTAGAGAACAATAGTAAGTAGATTAAGAGTAGCATTGATAAAGTTAAGACAGATATAGAATAGCAATTGTCAATGAAGGTGAGTTGTAATATTTAAATAGAAAGAAAGATAGAATTATAAATGTCACAGACAATATGTATTAAGAGATGCATCAATATCCACCGGTGATAACCTTTTGAGCGCATCCAGATCAAGAACATTAATTTTAGAATTGGAATTTATAATTTAGATGTACTCCACTAAACTTCATGTGTACAACCGATGATCAAGTAAACTTATTAAGAAAAATTCGTAGTCTGATTATTGATTGCAAGAATCCATGTCAAGACATTGTTAGTATGTCGTGTCGGGATCTAAAAATCATAAAATGTGTATCATAAAATATATGGTTGCAGTTCCCAGCAAAAAAATATGACTGTAGAAAACTAATACGATACCATCCCTTGTGGCCGCTTAACATATGACCGTACTGATAGACAAGTATGCTCGGGAAAGTAAAAGGATAAGGGAGGGCACCCTGAAATAAAACAGCCCCGCTGCCTTGTGGGTGAGACTTTTTAGTTGAAGGCTAGCGGAGCCAAACGTAAACAAACCCACGGAATGCAAAAGAAAACCGCCATCGTAATTTTTTTGTACAATCAAGAATCGCCACAATAATAGAATTCATGAGAACGTTAAGGGGTATTCCAATGGAATACCCTTGTTCACTTGGGGACATCATGTGCTACAGGTGATACCCGATCATCATCAGGCTACTGTAAGCAAGATAAAGATAAAACAAACACTGAAAATTGGAAACTGGAACATAAGAACACTCATTCAGAAAGGAAAACTAGAAAACATCAAAAAGGAAATGAAAAGGATGGTTTACATTTATTGGAACTGTGTGAAATGAGATAAACTGGATTATGGGAGATATATTCTGATGAATATGAAATAATCTATTCTGGAGGTAATGAACACCAAAGAGGAGTAGGTATCATCTGGGATGCAGAAGAAGCAAAAACAGTGAAAGGCTTTTGGAGAATATCTGACAGAGTCCTTTTAGTGAAATTGAATTATGTTAATGATATATATATATATATATATATATATATATATATATATATATATATATATATATATATATATATATATCATAACTGAATTTTGAAGCCAGATAATTTTAACCAAGTGTAGCTAAATGATCGGCATAGACAAGTGCTGTCTGCAGATTAAAATACTTAATGAATCATTTATTTCATTTTGTGAAGTGATTGTAACTTTTCATTCACCCATTAAAATTATATTTCGTCTATGAATTTGTAGTCAGATTCTTTTATATCAAGCTGATTAGAAATGTTGAGAGATATTAAATAGAAACCTTTCTGGTATCCACAGTTGAAATGCTTCAATGCTCCCCTTCACCCTCAAGCTTTAGAAGATGTTAAAGCCATTGTCAAGAAAAATGTGTCTGATGGGATCATTAAAGATGGCATCACTTTAAAAGGTAAACCATTAGCATGATCTCCAGGTTGGGATACACTGATTTAAGTATTCAATCAAAGACAGGCTGTGGATGAGTTAGTTTTTATTCATCTTCAAGTACCGTACTTGCTGGCGCAGGTGATCATATCTCTCCACAACTTTCGATCTATACAGTTATTTATCATTTCTGTTGATAAATGTGATCTTCTGCCAAGCTATTCTCTTAAGCTGTCTGGTATCTTTTCTCTTTGCTTTCCTCTATCTCTTCGTCCCTCGATTTTTCCAGTTGTTACAATATATTACAATATATTACAGCTGTTCCATTCTCATTACATGGCCAAAAAATAATGATTGTTTCTTCCTAATATTGGAAATTAGCTCTCTTTTTGCTTTTTAGCATCTTTCAGAACGTCTTCATTACTCTTCTTTAGCTCTCCATGGTATTCTCAACTTTCTTTTGTAAAACCACATTTCTACAGCCTCCAGTTATTTTCTTGTCTGTTGCCCTATTGTCCATGATTCACATCAATATGTTAAGACTGGCTCTACATAACGTTTAAGAACTTTTTCTTGTTTCTAGTGTCAAAAATGGCTTGCATAGTATCTTCCTCATTTTTTGGAAAGCTCTTGTAATTTTTATTAGGAGATAAAATTGACATGCTCAGTGATTTATGATGAAGACTTGTTCAGACAGGAACTAATGAATTAATTTATCTACACTTGTTGACTCTATTTATATCGTCCAGTTATTTGTACAATGTCTAAGTTCATACTTCATTCTGATAATTCAATTTCTTTTACTTCTGACAGGTTTTTTGTTTCTTCATACATTGTTCATACAGAAAGGCAGACATGAAACAACATGGACAGTTCTACGCAAATTTGGTTATGATGATAATTTACAGCTGACATTAGAATATGTTTCCCCTAGGTAAAGTTACTTTACAGCTTTGTTCATTTTGTATGCATTTGTTGTATGGGATATACCATCTAAAATGTTAATTTGATTTGAAGAGTGTATATTATCAATGAGTTCATTTTAAATTTGTATGTTAAGTACATTATTGAGCATGTATATTATCAATGAGTTCATTTCAAATCTGTATGTTAAGTACATTATTGAGCATGTATATTATCAATGAGTTCATTTCAAATTTGTATGTTAAGTACATTATTGAGCATGTATATTATCGGGCACATCATGAGAAGAGGAAAGTTGGAATACTTGGTTACAACTGGCAAAATAAAAGGAAAGAGAGATCGCGGACGACAAAGAGAGAAAATACTGGATAGCTTGGTGTCATGGCATGGAAAACAGTCAACAACAGAACTGATACGATGCACTGTATATAGAACATTGTGGAAGGACATGATCGCCTACGTCAACCGGTATGGCACATGATGATGATATTATCAAATGAGTTCATTTCAAATTTGTATGCTGCAATGTTCTGTAATGTATGTACATTATAGAGCATGAGTTAGTGATGAAGAGTTTAAAAATTATGTTCTATGTGAGTTGGCATTTGTTTGTAAATGAAATATATTTTGTGACCAGGCTATCAGTTGGTCTTGGTAGTACCACTGAGATGACAGCTCAAGGATACCAGTTTTTGGCAAAGCTCTTTGACAAGTACGATGAGGTGGGTGCCTTTACATCACATTGTAGTTATTAATTTTAAATTGGTGTGTGTATAAAAGACACAATCATCAGTTTTTGGCCACAAAATGAGAAGGGAACAGCTGGAATATATTGTGACAACTGAGAAAATTGAGAGACAAGGAGATAAAGTGAAGCAAAGAGAAAAAATACTAGACAGTTTAAGAGAATAGCTCGGCAGAAGGTCAACAATAGAAATGATAAATAACCGTCGAGATCGAAAGTTGTGGAGAGACATGATCACCTACACCAGCAGATATGGTACTTGATGATGATGATGATGAATTATCTCATGTTCTTTCAGGCTGAAAACAGCATATTGGACAGAAAGTCTACTCTCCATGTCTTATGATTTTGCTATTAAGTGTGAGACTTTGCTACTTGATGTCATGATGTAAAATCTAGTCAAGAGAAGAAGGTTGGCCATATGATGAGAAGAGAGAAAAAAATCTCAAAGCAGGCCCACAAATGGGAACCAGAGGGTAAAAGAAACACAGAGTAACACTAAAAAGACCATTAAAGTGAGAGGCAATGACAGCAGGCATCAGCTCCCTAGCCGAGATTGAGCAACTCGCCCAGAACAGTGCAGTGTGGTAAGACACAATGCAGGTCCTGTGCAAGCTTGTAAGATCATCGGAACCAAAACTCTAGAATTGCTGCCTTATGTGCCATCTTTGGCTCGAAAGGACAATAGATAATTGATGTATATATATATCGGGAGATAGTGCTATTTGCTTTTTTATTTTCCTCATTGAAATGTAAAAAAACATTGTGTGAGTTTGATCAATGTTTTATTATTTTGTCCCACCAGGACAGGGATGGATGTCTCTCACCCACAGAATTACAGAACTTATTTAATACATGTCCCATCATGCCCTGGGGCCCCGATGTCAACAATACAGTGTGTACAAATGCTCAGGGTTGGGTTACAGTAGATGGTTATCTTGCACAGTGGACGTAAGTGACCGTTTTGTCATGTTAACAACAATTGTTAAGATGATTAACTTAACTCAAAAGCTAGTTAAATATGAAAGTACAAGGAAAATAGAAAACTATTGTGATGAACATTTAATCTTCCACATGTGCACTCAGCAAACAGAAATGGAAAAATGTAATAATATACTTGGTATATAGTTCTCCATCAGTTTGCAAAGTACTGATATTTACAAAACAGAATAGTTAAATAATTAAGATCACGTTCACAGTTAATAGCCATCATTTAGATTTACATAACCTCATTATTTTAGTTTATTGATATTTGCGGAGGGCGGGTGGTTGAATTGATATCTTGTCGGGCTCCAAACCAGAACAATGCTCGTCTGAATCCTTGTAGGGTCAAAAGTTTTTTTCTATCGGGAGTGAAATAAAAACATTGACCCAAACACCTCATGGCAACGTCAATGGACAAGCGACCTTTATTCTCCAGTCCTATAAGTCTCCCCCCCAATCCCCCAGCAGACCTCAGTAATGGTTAATGGGATAGTCTTTTTTTTTTTTTAATGGATCTTTTCTTTCTTTCCCCTCAAGAAGTTAATAAATATGATCAAAATGTGATCGGTTGCTTATCTCTTTATTTCATGTTGCAACAGTTGACAATCACACTGAAATACAAGTTTAACTTCATTTTTTAAAAAGAGATTTGTATAGACTGTATAAAAAATAAATAAAGCAATAATATGTTTCTCTTCATTAATTTTTTTTAGTGCATAAAAATTGTTTCACAAAAAAAGTTTAAATAAATCTTAAGAATGATCTAATTATTTATAACATTTTGTTTTAGGCTAACCACTTTGTTAGATGTTAACCGAGCCATTGAGTTTCTAGCTTACCTTGGCTACAACTACCTGTATGATAATCAGCTTTCAGCAATACATGGTAAGACTTTGGCTCTTTCTTTCTATCTTTATTAGTTAAAGTACCATTTATTTAGTTCTCTTTGAATTACAGTTTGTTTATTACTATTTTTAAAAAAAAGTTAGTTAAAGTGAAACATTCCAATCTGAAAATAAATGGGCAGTAAGATACATAATTTGGACAGCACAAATCCATTGATGGAGTAATTTCAGAGAGTTATGAGATATGTAAATTATTCTGATTCTCCAATTGTGCAGAATTTTTTTTAGTAGTTTTTGCATTTTGGAAAATTTAAGAAAAGCATTACAGAACAAGTACCAGAATGTAGAAATGTCAGGAGAAAACTTAATGAGAAGCTTGTAAAAGTGACTGCTTATATGACATTGTTGAGATGGTTGCACTTTGTATAAAGACACAGGACATTTGAGAAGACACCCGGTTATTCAACTACTTGAAGCATCAAGACACAGTCAACTAAGGAGAATTAAAAGGGAACGTACGACAGTTAATAAGGACTTGCATACTTCATAACTTGAACTGTTGAAACAGGACAATAAGAAGGTCCTATATATTTCACAAGCTGAGACATAGAGATGTAGCCAGCTAAGAATGACTAATTTATTCCACTACTCAAAACATAAAGACAGGAATGCTAATAAGGATACATTTTTTTTCAGCACCCACAAGAAAAAAAGTGATCCTTTGCCTCTCGTGGGATTGGTGAACAAACAAGTTTACTAAAGGCAGTTAAAAAAAATCTTTTCAGAACGTCCGTTTTCAAGATGGCGCGGTCGTGTTTGCATCAGTATTCACTGTTACATTTTTTTTGCAGGAAAGATGGTTAATTCTATCTTTCCAATGCCCATAAGTGTATAGATACGAAGTTACACTGTTTGGATCTTCACCGGTCCAGCGGAGTATGTGCATGTGATCTGAAGTCCTCTACAGTGTGTGCAATAGTGTGTTCTGTGTTGATTGCAATATACATCGTCATTGGAATACTGGTCAATATGACAGAAAGGCAGCAAGAACCATTGAGGCTCTGCCTTAAAAGTGTTCCTTGTTGCAGTTTCCTTATATTCCAAGTCTGGCTTGCTGGCAGAGCTACTGAGATCGGACCTCTGTGCACACCGTGAGCTGTGTTTTTCATCCGGATCATGTTTCGATTGCTTACAATGAATGATGATATCGTATGACGGCCAGTTCAGCTGCATTCACTTTCAGTGCCGCTTGGCCTTATGTCTTTTGGCATGTGCTGTAGCTGCCTTTCTTTGTTTGCATCCTTCAGCGAGACGAGTTTTAATTCAGATGATTCCACTGGCATGAGCGAATAAGCAATTATGGATTTTAATTCATTTGCAGTGATACCGGGGCCTTTGACTAACCATAACCATAAATCTTTTCAGTGTTAAATGACTGAGTTAATATACTGGGAAAGTTAATTCTTTGTCAACATTTTGTTTTGAAATAAATGTAATATTTACTTTTAATAAGAAACGATGTTACATTTTTATTTATTAAAAAAACTTGTATTAAAAATTATTAAATGGTTATTATGAGAAGTTTGATAAGTGACGTTTTGTTTAACTTTAGTGACACGTGACAAGAAGATTGACCTTGAGAAACGACAAACAGCAAGGAATGTTTTCAGATGCCATGTGCTAGGTGCTAAATCTGTTGGAAAGGTTTGTGTTAAATTAGCATTTGTGTCTCCACTTAATTGCATTTTCAGCTTATTAACATTTTGTGTGTGTACACTTAATGGCATTTTCAGCTTATTAACATACATTGTGTGTTCACTTAATAGATTTTCAACTTGTTGCTACTGCAGGAGTACTTTTCTTTCATTAAGTTTTAAACTTTGTGTATTTTCATAAAATTTAGGTTATTATTCTTCTTGACAAATCTGGAGCTAATGAAGCAGTTTGATGCACCTCTTACGTTACGGCAACCTTCCTGGCCTTGAAACTGTTCTTTTCTTGTCTGTGCCTCACATTGTGTTTTACTCCATCTTCTCAACTGATTATCTGAGTTCTTATGCTTTCTCCATTACTCTGATCATTTTTGATCTTCTAGCATCTGCTAACGAATTAGGCAATTCTGTGTTACCATACTCTGCTGGGACCATTGAAGGTCAATTATCCATGAAGCCTCTTTTGCCTTCTATCACTTGGAGACTTCTAATTATTAATTTCTAACTTGTCTCTTAAGTTCTCTGTTCTTATCCCTAACCGAACTATCTTGTTTCATTCTCGATGTTACATTTTCCTAAGTCTTTTTTCATATTCTGGTCTTGCAGTTCTCCCACTAAATCATAACCTTTCTGTTGGAATACATGGTGCTGTCCGACCAATTTTTCCTCTCTGACGTCAATTCAGTGGCA
Organism: Megaustenia siamemsis; assembly: GCA_032433765.1. NCBI lineage: Eukaryota > Metazoa > Mollusca > Gastropoda > Stylommatophora > Ariophantidae > Megaustenia > Megaustenia siamemsis. Next base: position 106,715,581 of record JAVIAB010000073.1, on the reverse strand, counting down.
CAAAAATTAAGCTATTTGATTGGCTGGCTATGGTCATTCCATGTTTAACCCTGAACTGTCCTATAGACAGTCTGGTACGTTCTAATTTATGTTAGAATACCTAACCCCTTAATTAATCTGAATGACCTCAATATGTAATGTTGATCTCAGTAGTCTTTTAACACCACTACACTAAGAGTTATTCTCACTTTGGCAGTAATGCCGGTCTGTACTAACTGGTATTAGGTCTGAAAGGAGTTGTAACCATTTCATTCCAGAGAAGGTAGCTGGGGTCTGAATTCTTGTCTAAATGTAATCAAACACACAACCCCACACACACAGGTAATGTTAAAATGGTACATGTCTACATAGTAAAGAACTGTGTAGTTTGTCACTAGCACATTCTGATCTTGTCAAAGAGTGCTACAAAGCCAGTGGGATCTTCTCTATAATTATGTCACATCATGTATAGGTGTGTTTTCACAAGTCTCCACCACTCAAGTATGCTCATTTAATTAGAAGCCAGTTATGGTCATCATCACATTATACATGAGCATTATTGCTTATGGTCATCCCCACACTATATATGAGCATTATTGCTTATGGTCATCCCCACACTATATGTGAGCAGTATTTCTTAAGACCATGACCACACTATATGTGAGCAGTATTTCTTAAGGCCATGACCACACGATATGTGAGCATTATTGCTTATGGTCATTCCCACACTATATGTGAGCAGTATTGCTTATGGTCATCACCACACTATATGTGAGCATTATTGTTTATGGTCATCCCCACACTATATGTGAGCAGTGTTGCTTACGGTCATCCCCACCCTATATGTGAGCAGTATTGCTTACGGTCATCCCCACACTATATGTGAGCAGTATTGCTTACGGTCATCCCTACACTATATGTGAACAGTTTTGCTTGTGGCCATCCCCACACTATATGTGAGCATTATTGCTTATGGTCATTCCTACACTATATGTGAGCAGTTTTGCTTGTGGTCATCCCCACACTATATGTGAGCAGTATTGCTTTTCCGGTAAATGTCAGAAGGTCTAGCCACATCTCATCACAACTGGGCTGTAAGGAGAGATAGTATTGGATTTTTTTATGTTATAAGGTTTTATATGTTAACTAAAACCTTGATATAAACTACAAGAAACAAAATTAGTAAAGCACCTTTTTTTTAGAGACACACAAGTTACTAAATTATTTGATAAAATATGAAAGTCAAATTTACTAAGCACAAAAAGAAATCTCCAGTTTTTCAAACCTGATGTATTATCCACCCTTACTTATTTATCCATGTGAGAACTGAAAAATTACTAAAGAAGTAGAAAATAAATTGATTGTGTTTGACAAGAAATGCCTCAGGAATAGACTTTGTATGTCATGGAATGAATTCAAGACTAGTGCAGAAATAAGAGAAATGACAAAGCATCCAAAAATGTCTGTAATCAAGAGACGATGATGGACATGTTGACCATGTGATGAGAAGAGAAGCCCTCAAATGGGAACCAGAGGGTAAAAAGAAAATGACATCGACCGAGAAAAACACTTAAAGATCACCGAGATAAGAGGCAATAAGCAGGCAACAGCTTCCTTGCTGAAGTTGAGATGCTCATTCATAACAGGTCTGGTCTGTATGGAGAGATATAAAGCAGGTCCTGTGCAAAGTCTAACACTTAATAGCAAAATCATAAGACACGGAGAGTAGAATGTCTGTCCTATATGCTGTTTTCAGCTTGAAGGAACGTTAGATAATTCATCATCATCATGTACCATGTCTGCTGATGTAGGTGATCATGTCTCTCCACAACTTTCAATTTCGACAATTATTTATCATTTCTGTTGACCTTCTGCCGAACCATTCTCTTAAGCTGTCTGATATCTTTTCTCTTTGCTTCCCATATCTTTGTCCCTCAATTTTCCCAGTTGTCACAATATATTCCAGCTGTTCCCTTCTCATTCTATCTATCTATTGTCCTTTCAAGCCAAAGACGGCACATAGGGCAGAACCACAATCTCAAAAACAGAAACCTTGCGTGCCAAAATGGCACATATTGCAGAGATCACTGCTCTAAAATCTATGGCGCTGTTTCCATAACAATACTTTTTCCAATGACAGCTTGTCAAGCCATCAATCAACCTCCTTAGTCGCCTCTTGTGACATGCCTTCTCATTGCATGGCAAAAAATGATGATTGATTAGATAATTAGAACATACAAAACTCTAACAGCCTTCATCAAGATGCAGATTAAATTGTTTAAATTATGTTTTTGAAAACTGAATGGATTTTTTCAAAATGTGTGATCATACTTAGATGCTCTTACCTGTGCATCATTTTTGGCAGCAGATTATAATCTGTTGTTTAATATAATAGTAAGATACTGTACTGCATTTAAAATAATGTGGCTCATTGGTTTTTTTTTTTTTTAAATTTTCAAAGACTGCCTTTCTGCAAGGTTTATTGCATAGAAACCTGCGATACGTGGCCACATTGAACCGCCAGAATCTGTCTAACTTTACTATCAACACAGTTCAAGTATACGGACAAGACAAGTATCTCATGGTGAGTAACTTGATAGGGAGCAGGTTTCAAAAATGCATAATTGAGATGTGTAGCTGAAAGCTTAGAATATGGAAACTTAGGTATATCAATAATTGGATTATTTTAGTTTAATCTCTCTTCATTTTCTAAAAACAGGCATTATTTACAACTTATTTAAAGTTTTCTTTCATTACATTTTTCTTTTTTGTTCCTTATGCAAAGGGTGTTTTCTGTACTGTGCCACAATGTAATTACAGCAAGTCCTTCCAGTTCAACCACCTCTGACTTTTCTCATTGCATGTTTGTTATATTTAATTTTGCTTTCCCACTTTAAATTCCTTATCTTGACTAGACTATTAAGCATCCTGTTTCTGGGAGTATCACTTGATGGTAGAGTAAAATCATAATCCACTAGTTCACCCTGGCATTGGCACTCAGCCACATCGGCCTTTAACTGTTAGCAGCAGCAGTTATGTTATTTACTGTGAAACTATCTGACAAAATATTGAATGTATAGTTATGTTTATGCATTTTTGTTTCTGTTTGCACAACATTAATTGACAAGTAAGCATAACTTTTCTGTACTGGTGCCATCACAATATTGTTTCATTTTCTTTGTGGAGAGAAAGTTTCCCTTTAGGGATACATAAAATATACTTTTAAATATCTAAAATTACTCATTATCTGGTCTGCTTATAAGTCATTTCTCTGTCTGTCTGTCTGACCTGTTTGACTGCCTATCTAATTTTCTCAACATTCCTGTATGGTGCAGAAACATGGACATTAAACACAAAAACAGAACAGAAAATTGAAGCTTTTGAGATGGGGATTTATAGAAGAATAGGAGGAATTGGATGAAAATAAAACAAATGATGAATTCTAAAAACAACTCAAAATGAAAAAATAACTACTAAACACAATTCAAGGGAGCCATGATAGCTCAGTGGTTAATGAACTGGACTACTAAGGACAAGAGGCCGGGTTCAATCCTGATTGACGGCTTCCAGGTTCACCCAGCCTTAATGGGTACCAGATTTTTTCTGGGAAAGTAATGCAGCATGGGCATAATACCGATCACATTACCCCAAAAATCTTGTGCTGAAGGACTGTAAAAATTATGGTCGCTAACACCATATTCCCTATATGCCACTTGGCACGACATGGCACTTTACTTTTTACTTTAAACACAATTCAAACAAGACAAGTGAGATTTTTGGGGCATGTTAAAAGTAAAGGACACAGCATCTTACTAAAAGTAATCTTGGAAGGGGAAATACAAGTTAAAAGAGGCAGACCAAGACTAACATGGACGAGTAACATCAAAAGATGATCAGGTCAGCCTATGACAATCTGCACTATCAAATCAAGAGACAGAGTGGAATGGCACTCAATTCTTCTTCTTCTTCTATCCTTCCTCCATTGCCTTTGGCATCGAGGGGAGATATAATCTGTGATTCTTTGCTCTTCTGTTGGCCTCTTCTAGTTTTATCCCTCCATGTCTCTATGTGACTCTAGTCACATCCATGTTCTAGTATTCCCTTTATCCATCTCTTTCTCGGTCTTCCTCTTAATCTGGCGTTTTCGTAGCGTTTGTTTATGGCTCTTTGATTCATTGTTAGTTCTTTTTGTCTTGTTATGTGGCTGAACCAATTTATCTGTTGTTTCTTTATATGGCACTCCATGGTAGCCAAATTTCAATGCGGAGCCGGCACTGAATGATGATGATCTAATTTTATCTCAGTTATACAGTTTGGGGGTCTGGATGTCAGCCTCTGGATTGGAAAGTTGTAGTTACAGGAGGTAGGAATTTAGACTTCATGGTTTCTTCATGGCTTTACTGTCCCCTTGGTCTCAGGATAGTGACATCTTGATGTCTAGCCCACTTGGAAAACAGCAAAGAACAGGATGTCAGTGTGCACACATTAAAGAACACTTGTCAGTTACGTGTCTGGCTGAAAGGTGCAGATATTGCAGCTTTACCATAAACTGTCAACACAAGGCATTCACTTAAAGGGTGAACGCGAAGAGGAAGCAGAACTTCTTATAGAGGTCCGGGCAAAAAAAATGCAAATGAAAGCATAAAAATGTGAAGCTGCAGTAAAGCTAAATGTGAGGGAGAATTGAAAAAAAAAATGGTATGGTAAAAGCTTTACGTAATTGATCATCATCATCAAGTACCGGGCCTGCTGGCGTAGGTGATCATGTCTCTCCACAACTTTCGATCTCAGCAGCTATTTATCATTTCTGTTGTTGACCTTCTGCCAAGCCATTCTCTTAAGCTGTCTGTTAGTTTTTCTCTTTGCTTCCCTCTATCTCTTCGTCCCTCAATTTTCCCAGTTGTTACAATATATTCCAGTTCTCTTCTCATTACATGGCCAAAAAAATGATGATTGTTTCTTCCTAATATTGGAAATTAGCTCTCTTTTTGCTTTGACCTCTCTCAGAACATCTTCATTACTCTTCTTAGCTGTCCATGGTACTCTCAACATTCTTCTGTAAAACCACATTTCTACAAACTCCAGTGATTTTCTTGTCTGTTGTCCTATTGTCCGTGATTCACATGTTAAGACTGGCTCTACGTAATATTTAAGAACTCTTTTTCTTGTTTCTATTGTCAAATATGGATTGCATAGTATCTTCCTCATTTTTTGGAAAGCTGCTTTTGCATGAGCCATTCTGCATCTCACCTCTTTTGTACATCTTCCATCTGAGGTTAACAAAGTTCCCAAATATTTAAATTCATTTACCTGCTTTAATATTGTTCCACTTGTCTTTATTTTGCACTGAGGTGGTGTCTTTTTCTTTGTTGTTACCATTACCTCTGTCTTTTTGCTATTAAGGCTGAGTCCTTTAATTTTAATTTAATACGTAATTGATAAACGACACAAATTTGAATGACGTTTTGGCTCAATAGGCCTTCAGCGGGAGCAAACACCACACATACACACGCACACAGATATGTAAGTTAATAAAGCTAATCCTACATAGCTAACTAGTAATGAAACATCCAAAACAAAATAATCTAAACTAGTTTAAGAAACGAAACATTTCTTCCCTGTGTCGTGGACAATGTCTATTGTCAGTGTCTTTGTAGTTGAGGTAACATAGGCAGTGTTCCCCCCCACTCAAATATTTTAGAACCTTTTACACTTTTTTGATCCTCCGATTAGTAGGGTAATTACAACACACACCCGCAAATCCTTTCTCATCCCGGCCACGGTCCATGACACAGGGAAGAAATTTTTCATTTCTTAAACTAGTTTCGATTATTTTGTTTTGGATATTTCCTTACTAGTTAGCTATGTAAAACTTCTTATTTTAGGTTCTACAGTTTTTTTTTGTTGCAATAAATTGCCTCACTGATCACTAGATCCAAAGCCTGACATATATCCTTAAATAATGTAGTGGTCCCTTGTTCCATTAAATATTATATAGGTTTCAATATTGAAAAGATCTATTATGTTAAATAATATATAGTGACATGAATTTATCACTTACAGCTACATGAGGTTGATATGATGATGTGTGAGATGCTGACACCTACAGAGCTTGACTGTGATGTAGCCTGTTTGATGTATGATGTGACCAACCCTCACAGTTTTGAGTTCTGTGCTAGGATGTATCTGGTAAGTGATTAGCAATAACAGAAATGCTCTTTTTGTTTTGAGATGGCAGTTGTGTTTGAGTGAAGGTTAAAAAAAAAAGCATGTTGTTAGTTAGCTAAAGAAACAAGCTGCCTTTGTTGTTAAACTCAGTTTATTGATCAAAATGAATCATTATAATTCTAAAAATTTGTGGTCAGTCTTCTGGTATTTGCTGTGTGAGCAAAGTTTCTTGAGTATTATTAATTCAGCTAAAATACTGACGAATGAAGGCCAAGTACTAAGAAGGCAGTTGAAAACATACAGAAAAAAAGCATGTGAGAAAAGGGGGTGCCAAATTTGTTTTCATAATACACATTTTCTTTGTATTCAGAGTCATAAATTACTCTGCCTGCTGGCATATATCATAATGTTTCTCCACACTTTATGTTTCCACAATTATGTAACATTTCTACTGTTGACTTCTTACGAAAACATTCTCTTAACCATCTTTCTTCTGTTGTTTCTCTGTGTCACTTCTTTCCTTAGTTTTTCATGTTGTCACAATATGTTCCAGTTCTCTCTCTCCCCCCCCTTTTCCATAACATGGCCATCCTCAGTACAGCTTTATGCTGTTCATGGTATTCTCAACATTCTTCTGTTTAACCATATTTCTGTGGCCTCCACTGATTTTCTATTCATTTATCCAGGATTCAAATCCATTTTTCAAGACTTTGCTCCACATGACCTTGGAGAACTTGACTATAATAACAGTATTTATATTTTTTACACAATTTGGTACAATTGCCGTAATTTAGGTAATGAATTGTTCATTTTTTAAAACAAATGTTATATTCAGTGTTAGCAAAAGCCTGTTAACTATATCTATTATCATACCTATGAGATTAAAGATTAGGTTTCTCTATAGAGATGCTTTATAATATTGCTATACCACTATTAAGGTTGTTGCATATTTAGTACTGACCAGTAGTGCTAAAAGAGCCTGTCACTAACAATATAGAAAAACAACAGAAACATGCAAATTAACATTTTTGTTTGTTTCCTTCAATTGTAGAAACATTTCATTGACTGTAAAATTCCAACACTGATTGTGGCTTCAAAGGCTGAATACCCTGAAGTTAGGCAAGACTATGAGTTCACACCTGCACAGTTTTGTAGCCGGTTTAAACTTCCTCCACCTCAGCATTTCACCTGCATCGACAAAGTCAACCATGACATCTATGTAAAGTTAGCCACAATGGCTGCCTATCCGTAAGTAGAAGGTTTGCAAGTGGGTGTTCTCTCTTTTCTTATTCCTCATTCAAAGCTTATTATTCTTATAGGTTTGGTTGATTGCTCAAAATCTGCCCTCTATCGCTAGATGAAGATAACTGCAAAACTGATACATTTATTTTTATAGAATAATAAATATTATCTTAATATCATCTTATGGCAGTTGATTTCAACCCTCTTTAAAATGCTACAATATGTAAAGCAGTACTCAAGTTAATATTCTCTGAATCTTATATATTTATTATCAAGCAAAGGTGACTTTGTAATCTGTTCAATATTTTAACATGTCTCATCATTACTCTCCTGGTTGATAATCTTCATCCCTAAAGACTTATGTCTTCAAACAATGTAATGACATTAAGGAAGATTTATTGACAATATAATAACTAAAATCATAGTTGTTTGTATCTCTTAAAAGAAAATTAAAGAGCTGTGATAATCAGGGGCACTAACTCTGTAGAAATGCATTTACTTCAAATACTTGAGATTAATTGGTATAGCCTCATAAATGCTAGATTGGCAGAACAGTTTCCATTGTTGCTAATCATATCCCAGTTTTTTTTTTACATTCCCCAACATATACGCTTCTCTGCTTCAGGTGTGGTACTAGTAATACTTACCATTCATGCAATCAACAAATGTGTATGAATTTTGACTTTGAATAATACCTTATAACGCACTGGAAGGTTACAGTTAAGTAGTACTTTTAGTGTCTGCTTTAATGAGTAATATAATAAATATAAACCGTGACACATTCATCAATTTATAATCAATCAATTTGTAATAATTTATATATCATATATAAGGTAATTAAATACATGAATTTTAGCCCCCATCTCGCCAAATTAGTGATTCTATCTGAAAATAACAAAGTTATTTTACACGTTAAAGTTTTTGTCTGTCAAGATATGTCTTTGATCAACAAGATGTACAAAGTGCCAAACATTTCTTCTTTGTTCTTAAACAATAAATATTTTGTAATTTTTGTCACAATTTGGATAGATTTGCGATGTTTGCACTTTTCCCTATCACACATCCTGTATTGACAAGCAGTTATTTAACATTACCAGCCTTAGTTCAACCTGTTTAGTCGTTATTTCTGACAAATTGAAAAATGCAGTGGGCTAGCTCTTAACAGATTTACATGAGGGTATCAGCATATGTAGTGGTCACAGCAGTTGGTTATATTTATTTTAAGATAGTAATGATTTGCACTGATTTGTCAGCACATGTAGTGCTTGCACAGAACAGTTTTGGAAATTTATCTTTAAATGATAATAGATTTGCCTATTTGTTTTGTAATTTACAGATATAGAAATTTATTTTAAATGGTATCTTTATTTATTTTATGTGGTTAATTTATTGATATAAAACTTTGTTACATTCGCATCAGCTCTTGTTAATTGTTGAGCTACTAGCACCTCTTAAGTCTAGTTTCTTATCTGGGTTCTGATGGGTTTTTTTTGCTGAACACACGGTTTCCATTTTAACATAGTCTCTGTAAATGAGTATCAGAGACCGTTTTCTTTGAATGTAGGGGGGCCTGAAATGATACCGACTTATCATAAGTAAATGTGCCTGATGGTTATATAAATAAAATAGGGCACCAACACCCTACTTGTTATATGCCAAAAGTGTGATATGTACCAGTTTTTTTTTTTAAATTGAATAGCCAGAGCTGTTGTTTACTTGAAAATGATTTTTTTAAAATGTATCGCTATATAACCTGTAAGTCTTAGTCTGTGGTTGAACTGGTCGTGTTTTACCAAGAAATTGACAACACCTCAAATTATCAGCTTCATTTTTTACATTAGCAGGTTATTTTCTTTATATTTAAACTGTTAATTGTTTAGCAGAATGGCACCTCTTTGGTCTGTATACAAATTTTAGCAAAATAATTGTTTATTTTTTTCACAATTACTAAAAAAAAAAAAAAAAGAGAAAGGAAAAGCAAAACTGCAACAATATTTTGTAAATGGTCTCAGTTTTCAAAATGTGCTTTCCTTTCCTCTCCCCCTCCCCCCAATATGACTATTTATGAGATGGCTATGTCCTTGACCTTCCATTCAACCTGCATCATCAGTGAGGCAATGATTGTGTGTTTGTGTGTGACTTGTTTATTTCAGTAACCTCAAGCGTCTGGTACACATGCTGCTAGTGCATCAGCGCCCCCTCTGGCTGGAAGAGAGGATAAGGTTCCGTTACTATTTTTTTCCCCCTTTATAGCACTCGTGATTTATGTCATTTGAGTGTTTTGGACACATATGGAGCTTCTCTATAGTTCCCAATTTTGTTGCTATTTTGAGATGTTACATTAAAAGACAAACAAGTGCTTATTATTTATTACTGAACAAGAGCTTATTTATGACTCTTATTTGAAGGTTAATTATTAAAAGCTTTAAATTTAGGATAAATATCCTAACTTTAACTGGTTTATGCAGGGAAGAAGTTAATGACATCACCATTTTATCTAAATTTGTAATGTAGAAGTATAAATTAAAACATATTGATTTTGGAATATGTTGTGTATAATATAATTAAATGGTATGTGTAATGTAAAATATTTATGTAAGATATTCTGTTTGATTTCCTGATTATATAATATTAAATTATGTAACTGAACTTTTTGTAACAATGCAGTTTTTAAAAAAAATGACTTAAAAGTCCTATATTATAAAGTACTCTAAATAAAACAGTAAGACTATATTGAACTAGTTGAAGCTACTAAGACTGGTTAACAGCGGTGAAGTGTGGGTTATCGAAATTCTTAAGGAATATCAGCTTCACTTTATATCAATACAGAATTATCAAGAAAACATCTGAATTTAAATATAAATTCTCTCCTTAAATTACATATCACACAAACACTTTGAAAAACTGATGAATAAAAGTAGAAAAGGCTAAATGTACTTTAGTAAGTCATAAAAGTGGATTTTCATCAGCCATAGAGATTCTACATCAGTACTTACAATAAAATAATAAAGTAACAAGAGTCTGTTACCAAGAAAAAAAAGAGATACCTTGTTAAAATATCAAAGCTATTGACAATGCAAATTAACTGTTGTGTTACAGTAGATCTAAACTGCATACTGGAAGTATGGATCCAAGTTCTGAAGGACAACAAAAAGAAAACATTTAATTGATGCTGTCACAACCTCATACAATCTGACAATTTTCATTAAAGAAAATGAGCAACTTCAACAAGTGTAAACAATTGATATAGTGGTAAAATGAAGTTGATATAGCTGACACAATGACAAAATGCAATTGACACAGTAACAAAATGCAATTGATACAGCGGCAAAATGCAATTGTTGGAAATGTATATCAACCTGTACTCAAAACAGCACCAGAAAGCACCATGAAAAAATATAATGTATGATTTAGCAAGGGTGGTTCAATTAGAGGCAACCAAGGGCAGCTTTGAGGAGATAATTTGAGGCAGAGGTGTACGTACTATATTGTCAAAACTTGATGGGTAGCTTGTGAAGGTTGAACTGATCAAAACTGAGAGATTTTCTGGTTTCTCTGCCAAATACTACAGTGCACAGTTGCTTCTGGTTGCTTTGTTGATCCATGCTCAAGAACTAGAAGTCAAAATGAAGTTTCCAATTTAAAATTGAATGATTGATTCTAAGGTGAAAGATAATACAGTATCATTCAAATAGTATCTATCCACAATTAACAAAATATTGAAGTGGAGTAGTATTTGATAATATAGACACAGCACATGGACTGTGAAATTGTTGACAACTGCTGAAATTGTTTAATATTCTCTTTTGATGTGTGTGTAATTGTTTATTATTTTTTTTTTAAATTGCTTTCTGTCGTTTTAGTTTGTTAGCCTGCATGATCTGCATGCTTTAGTAGCATGTTGCATTGTTGTCATACCGATATGAGAGAGCTTTTGATATGTTGCTCACTGTTAGCCATTTCTTCCTATTGTAAGTTGGCAGGTTTTTAGAAAAATTGGCTTTGCTTTCGCAAAATGTATTTCATCATGTGGTTACCATTTTAATTAATCATTTACTTGGTTATTCAACATCTCATTTTGAAACAGATATCAAGTTTTCTAGTATGTGTATTATCTGATTCACATGTGTGACTAAGTGTTTACACATTTTTCACTTTGTTACTGCTGAACTCTTTTACAATCCTTGTGCCAATCTGTTTGTGTATTACTGATGTAGAGTGTTGTAGTAAAGGCTGTTATCTTTTATTTAGTTCATTTGTCTTTAGATTTCATACCCCATGTTTTACATTCTTTGTCTTTTTTCTTTCAGTTTTGATTACTAATGATAGTCTTTCTCGTTCTCTCTCATCCTTTAAATGTGGGCCTATAACCTGCAGTCACCATTACTTTATCTTTCTTTCTGAGGGTTGGCCAAACAAAATCTGCCTAGTCTTTGATGTTGCCTTCCATCTCCTCTCTCTATTTTTGCGTGTGTCCTCTCATATTTATTTACAAAATTTTTTTGTCATCTCCCATGAATGGGGCATGTGACTGTACTACCCCAGTTAACATCACAGTAGAAAGATGTCCCTCTTTTTGTTAGGATATTCTCATTTGTTGTTAAATAACACTGGTCGTTTAATGATACTTTAATAACCCTTAAATAGGATATTCTCATTTGTTGTTAAATAACACTGGTCGTTTAATGATACTTTAATAACCCTTAAATAGGATATTCCCATTTGTTGTTAAATAACACTGGTCATTTAATGATACTTTAATAACACCTAAATGGAAACTGCTTTTGAGATTGTAGTTCTGCCCTATGTGCCGTCTTCGGCTCGAAAGGACAATAGATAGATAGATAGAAATAGAAATTATGCGTGTAGATCTCCAATCCCACATTTCATCAAAATGTAGTACACCCCATTTTTCTAACTTTCTGCTAATGTGAAACTGTGGACTTAGTAAAAATTCCTGTACATTGTTTTATTATATAAAATATTGAGATTGCTAAATCATGATAGTGTCCTTTACCTTCTGTCCCCAAAAGGCTATCTTTCAGGTAGGTTACCTCTATTTTTATGTCAGTCCAAAACATTCTAGAATTATTTATTATTAGTCATATTTTTAGTACTCAACGTAAACATATTTTTTTTTTGCTTTATTAATTGTCTGTTCTGAACATTGGACTCCTTCCCTATATGGGAGATGCTTTCATTTTAAAAAATTACACATACATTGAGTAACTTATGGGAAAACAATATTTATTGCTGATTTTTATAATGGTTTTCATTGGCTAATAACATTTCTTCATAATGTATCTTTTTTTTTGTTAAAGAATTGTATTTTATTAAAATAAAATTATAACCACTTTCTTTCCTGCACCTTTTGTCTAGCTTTTCTCTTTTAATTGAAAGTGAATTTCTGCACTAAACAATGGTATTCAAACACTTGACTAACTCTCATGTTACTGTATCCAAATATTTGTTTATTTCCATGAAAATTAATGACATTAACCATTTCCAAAGTTTTGCTGAAGACTTTCCAGGTTCTCTAGAGTTCAATATTGGGGAGTTTAATACTGGGACAGTACAAAATATATACATACAGGATCAATGCTCCATCTGTTCACAGAATCATTTATATGGGTTTCACATGTGTTTACTCACTCACACTCTTATAAGCACATACATACATACACACACACACACACACAAATATCTTATTTTCTTGCTCCATTAAAATTTTATCTCACTTTTTCCAATATTTTTTTACATCACATTACGCTTTATCTTAGTTTAAGTTTAGTCACTATTAGCATTTGTTGTCTAACTATAACGTAAATTACGTCTCTCAGGTAGCATAGTCCTTTTTTTTAATGTTTTATTTCCTTTTTTTTTTAAAACTAGTCTTCTGAAACCTTCAGACAGTGTGAACTTTTGAGTTCAATATTTAAAAAAAAATGTTTTGTTCTTGGATTTCTATGAAGCTTGTGGTATTCGTTTTTTTTTATTTTTTTTTTTATTATTTCCTATCATCTTGTATCCATGTCTTTCTAGACCTTTTTTTTTTAAAAAAAAATTAATTTAATTAAAAAAAAGAACATGTAATGTTTAAAAAAAATACATAGTGGCACATTGTGTGAACATTGAAGCTAAACATTTTAAAAACTTTAGTCTCATAGGTTTGCTAACTATTCTATGAGTTGTTGTCTTCCTTTTGGGTAGTTCACAATTGAGATCTGAACCTTTTGTGGGTCTACCTGTGGGCTTAGTTCCTGTTGTTTGTTTTCTCTTTTTCCGCATCTCCTGGTAATTGGACAGGACATTTGGAAATGTCCAATGGTGGACATTTTGAATGAGGTTCACTAATGAATTATGTAAGAATCTAATAGGAGTTGAGATGAGCTTAAAAATCTGAATTATTTCTTTCTTTCTGAAAGTGTTGCTTGTTTTATATTATCAATATGATCTGAGTGTTGCTCAAATGTTTTATATAAATTAAAAAGGCAGACATTTGACATGTCAAATTAAAAGCATGCAGCAACTTCTTGGTACTAATCTAATTCATTTAAGGTGGAGGACGTTGTTTCATTCATTCTTGCTATGAACATTGTTTCATTCATTCTTGCTATGAACAAATAATTGGAGACTTAACAACCCACTATCATAAAACACCGTTGTGAAACACATCCTGACTCATAAATGATGATGATAATTAATCCAATGCAGACTTAATCTAGGCACTTTAGCAGTATTACAATCTTCATCCCAATGTTGTGCTACCAATGCTAGTCCTGAAATCCTAGATGCAAAAACAATAAGAAAAATTGCCACTGCCAAGTTGAAATGTGTTAGACGAATGACAGGAAACAGCCTGAGAGATAAGATCAGAAATGAAGAACTGAGAAAAAAGCTGGGAATAAACCCCATCAAAGAATATATAAAGAAACAACATAAAATGGTTTAGCCATGTGATAGGGCAGAAAGATCAAAACATAACACAACAAGCCTTCAATAAACTTTGTGAGAACACCAGACCCAAGGGACAACCATGAAAAAAAATGGATTGACGGAATATCAGAAACACTAGGAAACATAACAGCAACAGCAGAGCAAAAGACCATGTTAGTCTAATATCAGTCATTTCGATCATCCAGAATTGCGTTGGTGACAAGCTTGTGTGCATCAAATGGATGAACAATAAAATCTTAGATGACAAAACTTTTGGCTCTACAGACACAAACCAATGGCATAAACCTCAATAAACAAATCCTACCTTAAATTTATCCACTTCATCCATATAGAGAGCAAAATATGGGATGGAAATACAGTTTAAATTATGACTTGTCTCACTTGACATTAAGTGCCTTTAATAAACTTACAAGTTTTTGGAGATATGTGTAGCAAACACATGAAGCTACTAAGACTGTCTAACTCTTGTGTGATACCCGTATTAACATATGGATGTGGAAATACACTCAAGCTCTAGAAAAGAGTCAATATGCCTTTGAAAACAAATACCCCTGACAGCTCTTAAACATAAATTTGATACTCTTTCACCAAATGAAATTATAAGATAAGAGGCCAAACAAGAATATATATAAAGTTATATGCACAGAAGACTCTGGAAGCACATTGGTCATGGGCTTAGGTGGGAAGACAGAAGACTCCTGTGCCAAGCCTTTATGTGAATTCCAGGTGGCAAAAAAACAAACAAACAAGAAAACGAAACAAACGTGTAAGAAGAAATTAAATATAAAGAGCTCAACTGTTGGCTCAGAAACAAAACAAGACCTTCAAAGTCTAGCAGTGAATCATCAGACATGAGATTTATAATTACTCTCCTATCTGCCATCTTCAGTGTAAGAGAAACCAATCTCCTATCTGCCATCTTCAGTGTAAGAGAAACCAATCTCCTATCTGCCATCTTCAGTGTAAGAGAAACCAATCTCCTATCTGCCATCTTCAGTGTAAGAGAAACCAATCTCCTGTCTGCCATCTTCAGTGTAAGAGAAACCAATCTCCTATCTGCCATCTTCAGTGTAAGAGAAACCAATCTCCTGTCTGCCATCTTCAGTGTAAGAGAAACCAATCTCCTGTCTGCCATCTGCCATCTTCAGTGTAAGAGAAACCAATCTATTGAATGCCTGTCAGTGTCTGTACTGTTCTTTGATTTTATTACCTTCCATAACTTTAAAAGTCAGGTTTTCAACAGTTGGTCCATAAAAATGTGTGGGTCACAAAGCCAGCTTGCTTCTACTAAATAACTCTCACCTTAGTGTGAGTTGGGGAAAAAAACCTACAGTGGTGTGTGGTGCCATGCAATGTGCCAAATTTTGTCTTCAAATACTCTTTTGTATTTCTGGTCCATGTTATTACTAACCTTTTCTGAGCATTTAATGTGAAATATTGTGTTGGTATAAACCTTTAGAAAAAGAAAATCTTTGATCCATATCATCTGTATCATTAAATTTTAATTGTGTGTCTAAGTCGTGTTCATTTTATAATATCCTGTTAAGCGTAAATTGCCAATATCAGAACCATAATAGTAACAGTATAAAATCAAACTATATTGCACCTACATTTGCCATATGCCATTGTAGAATGGAACGAATTCAAAACAACGAGGAAATTAGAGAAATCGCCAATCAACCACTAATATCTTCAGTAATAAAAAAGACGATGGTCATACGTTGGACATGTGATGAGAAGAGATAATAATCGAATAGCAAAGCAAGCCCTCATATGGGAAACAACAGGTAAAAGAAAAAGAGGAAGACCCAGGGAGACACTGAGAAGAACATTGATGAGAGAGGCAAGAGCAGCAGGAATCGGCTCCCTCAATGAGATAGAACTGCTTGCACAGAACAGAGACAGATGGCGAGATTTAATAAAATATCTTTAAAAAAACTGCTAGAACAAAAATTCATAGAGGAGAAGGTGTATCTTGGTCTACGCCCTATGGGCCGGTTACGGCTCAAGGTCAATAGATAGATAGATAGATTGTAGCATAATTATCTGTTAATAAAAACAAATTACCTCACCGAAAATCATAGTCTGTGCCAAGAATTGTAAAATATAAAATTATATCTGTCTTTCTGGTGTTCTCATAACAGCTACTGACTTCATCATCTGTCTTCAAAAAGACATTAATGGGTGTAGATTTCATGTTGTGGTTTTCATTAAGCTGAGTTCTTTGCTTTTGTTTTTGGTCCAACTTCAGCACAGTTTCTTTAGTTCTTTGATCTTTTCTACACACTTGACTAGACTGGTTACTTTGCCTCCAAAAGGCACTGCATGGAGATCATTGGAGTCTTGATCATTTATTGTTGCCACTGAATAGAGTAATACAGTTTCATTTAACCTCTGTGAGATGTTTCCTAAATTGCATTCACCAACTTTCAACCTGGCAAAGTCCATAGAGACAAGGAACAGAATTTTACATGTTAATCCATTTTCTCTGGCTGCCGTGTGCACAGGGCTCTCTTGCTGCATAGGCAGATAACTCCACAGGAGGTACTCATATTTTTTTCAGTTGATGAGTAGTTGATGTTCCAGGGCCCTGCTGATGTGCACAGGGAAAGAAATCACAAATAAAAATCCAACTAGTGCAGTCGGGATTTGAACTCAAACTTGTCTGCTGAGTGAACCATGAGATTACCTCGAGACTAACTTATGAAATGTTCCTAAATTATTTAATTTTGAAATGTATCATTTTACAGAGAGTTTTCTCGAGACAGATCATATATTACTGGTATATTACAAGTTTGTATCAATATTAGTCTGGTATAAACAAGAGTTTTTAAGTCTTTCCAAATCTGATAGTTTATGTGTGTCAATGTCTCAGACCATGATCTTTTAATTATTTTACAGAAAGTTTTCTTTTAGAAATTTAAGAAAACAAGAAGTTGGTCAACTCAAAGTTTCATTATAGTTAATTCAGTACAGTTAATTGCTCAGAAACGTTAAGACTTTTATAACATTCAGCATTAATTTTTGGTATATTACAGCATCTGAATATATAGATTATTATTAAAATGATTATATGCTGATGTGAAATATTACAGAAACTTTAGTGCTGAACAATTGATGGGAAAAGTATCTTTAAATTTGAGCATAATTTTAGAAAACAATCTAAATCATTAAGAAATGAACATTGTTTTAGTGCAAGTGAGAGAAGCAGCAAGCAGAACACAGAGAATAATGGAAGAGAATCAATTGTAAAATGGAAAGATGAGTCTGTGACAGCAAAGAGGGGAAGAGCTTTTTTGAAGACTTGAGATCTTTTATAGGATGAAGATTGATGATGATCTTTTAAATTATTATTACAGACAAGACATGATCTTTTATATTATTACTACAGACAAGACTTTGATGATCTTTTATATTATTACTACAGACAAGACTTTGATGATCTTTTGTATTATTACTACAGACAAGACTTTGATGATCTTTTATATTTTACTACAGACAAGACTTTGATGATCTTTTATAGTTTTATTACAGACAAGACTTTGATGATCTTTTATAGTTTTATTACAGACAAGACTTTGATGATCTTTTATAGTTTTATTACAGACAAGACTTTGACGATCTTTATAGTTTTATTACAGACAAGACTTTGATGATCTTTTATAGTTTTATTATAGACATGACTTTGATGATCTTTTGTATTATTATTACAGACAAGACTTTGATGATCTTTTATAGTTTTATTACAGACAAGACTTTGATGATCTTTTATAGTTTTATTACAGACAAGACTTTGATGATCTTTTGTATTTTTATTACAGACAAGACTTTGATGATCTTTTGTAGTTTTATTACAGACTAGACTTTGATGATCTTTTATAGTTTTATTACAGACAAGATTTTGATGATCTTTTATATTATCATTACAGACAAGACTTATGCTTACACCCACAAAGATTTGACAGTTATCCTTACCCTGAAGTTGTCCATAGCCACAAGATGCCATTATAATATTGTGGCTACAAGATTATGTTTATTTGTATAGTGAAGAAGAAGCTGTAATAATTCACAGAAGTACACATATTTGTACACAAAGAGAAAACTTCAGAAGATGGTTAGATTGTTGTTTGACAAGGAACTGGGGATAAACATTGGTTAATACATAAATAAACACACAAAATATACAGAAATGTTGACAAGTTGTCACAGCAAAACTAGCACTAACAAATTTGTATTTATTTCATAATCGACTTAAATGTTTCTGAATCACCTGCCACTACTCTTGACTTTAATTCACCAACTGGTTCAAACACTTTTATTTCAACCAGCATGTTTTGTATCTAGTAACATAATGTGTATATCTATATAATATAACCTGTCCTCTTTGTCTGCATGTATTTCTTCTTGACATTTTTTTTTTGCTTTGAGTAAATATGGATTATTTCTTAAGTTGGCTTGGGTGTGTATTTTAGTTGCAGGAATTTATTTATTATAGCTTAATTTATTAGCTGAACAGATATCTCAATATCTTGCTGTTTGTGTGAGCATGTTGTTTGTATTAAGTTTCTTGTTAATGTACACATAACTTCTAGAAAGCAGCCTTAATCATGTGAGAAATAAACATATTCTCTCAACATTAAAAATTGTTATTAAAATAAAAGAATTGTCAATGCATTCAAGTTTTGCCTGAGATTCCTGTAAAATAATTTTTAAAGAGTGAGTTAGATTTCTTTAGTCAACTTCCAACAAATATGTAGCAAGCATCGACAATGACTAAATTTGAAAAGAAGCAGTTTATAATGTGTGTGTGTTTTTTTTTATTTTTTTTTAAAGCCCTGGTATTGCAACATTGTCCTTTCCTGGATCATTGTAAAACTTTTTTATATCTTTGTTTTAACATTGTACTTATTATATTAACTGCTTAATACAGTCTCACCAAATATTTGTCCTATATGAACATTTATTTAAATATGTATTGTTCTCTGCTTTTTGACAGGCACATGAAGAGCCTCTTTCAATCAGGATCCCACACTTACATACACGTTGGCATTGGACTAGCTGTTGCTGCAGTGCTTGGGTTTGCTGTCTATAAAGTGTCTACATCCTCAGTGTCTTCCTCATCTCCACGCAGATGAAATATCTTGGGGGAAACTCATATCTGATACTCTGTCTTAACAGACTATGAACTTGTTGATACTCGTTCTAACATAATGGATAGAATACTGACAACAGATGTGTGTTTATACACATTCATCAGAATTCATATTTACCAAATTGGAATAGACATACAGTTGAATATTTTCCATTGCTTTATAGTGAGGTACATGGAAATTCAGTAACAAGTAATTTCTAATTCTCTTATCAGGTTTGTGTATAGTAGAGTGATCATTCACTTGAAGAATGTTGTGGAGCATGTCGTTTTGCAAGTGAAATGCATAAGCTAGTGGTTTTTTTTCTCTTTTTTTTTTATGTTGTGCCAGTGATCCAAAAATGTGCGATGATTGCGATTGTGTTGTTTTAAAATGAGTTTTGTTGTCAAGTGGTTTTGTGAAGTCTTCAACAATATGTCATAGGTTGTGTGAACTTCAAACTTTTTCAAGGGTTAACTTACAGGAGAATATGGTTGAAATAACAAACCTACATTTCAATTGAATTGTGTTACCTATTGCTGTGTCAGAACAAGCTGTGAGAATTTCTAATAAAGTATTGGTGGCTGCTCACCTCTAGTTTCATTAACCTGATGGATTTTTGTGCAGAATATTAAAATAAAGGGGTATACTATTGATGTAATAACACACAAGAATCATATTGGAGAAAATCAGCAGATTTACATACATTTGTGGATGCAGTAGTTTAACTAAAAAAAAAATTCTTGAACAGCATAAACGACTCCAATTTCAATTAATGTGAGATTGAGATAAATAGCAAACTGGAAAAAAAAAATTAGACATGAAAACTTATGACATAAGATTTTAAAAAAGACATCAAGATTGTAAAAAAATAACATGTCAGCTAGTATGATGTGGGCAATGGAAATAGGAGTAAAAATCATTGAAATTATGTCACATAAATAATTAAATATTTAAAAATTATTATTAACTACTTCTTTTATATATATATATATGAATGAACCTTTAGGGATGGTGTACAGTATCACTTGATGGCAAGAAATATTAATCTTCATTAAACGTAAAACAGAATACGTGAGAAAATAATTGAGATAGGAAGACCAAGAGAAACTTAAATTGATAAAACATATCAGTAACAAAAATTGTGTTAAAATAGTAATTAGCTCTAGATTGCGTCACCTGTCAGCAAATCATATTTTTATGATATCTTTGTATAATTTATGAACACTAAATGCTACATTTATAGTAACAATAGTATTTTCTGGGAAATACTTCTTTAAAATTTGTGAAATTTATAAAGAAAAAAAAACAGCAACATTATTTTCTCATCGCAATTGGTGCTTTAAAAAAAAAAATTCAACCACTCAGAGGTCACTAGAAGCAATAATTGGGGGTAGGGGGTGTGTGTGTCTGTGTCCACCCAAGGCAAACTGTTGAATTTCAAGAATTTGTATTTTGAGTTAGTAGATTATATGAAGGTATCATAATCTAGGGTAATGGATATTCAAAGTATCAGTAAGCTGAGAAGAAAGATAGTCATGAAAGGAACAAATCGTCAGTGCTGCTAGACACAACATATTATATTGGTGACGACAGCATTACAACATTGAATCTTACATATCTTGAAATATTTTTGCAAATCGATTCTTCTTGAGACGGACAATCTGTTAACTGTCGTGACAAGATATATCACTCAAGTGAAAACTTATGGGTGCATGCCGAATAAGCATTAGTGAATTTGAATTATTTTTTTCAACACATATGCAGTATATTAGCCAGCTTTAATAAAGATAAACTATAAAGAACAGTATTCTGTGGATAAATAAGAGCCAGTTAATGAGATCCCTACAGATTATGTTTAGGTTGGAACTGCTAGTATATATATATGTTTGTGGACACCTCTAGAACGAGCTGAACATGTCTCACTAATGACAAATATCTATTACTTATTATTTTTTTGTCTGTTTTTAGTCTCACTTCTAAATCAGATAATGTAATTGTATTTTAAATTATTAGTGAGTTTGTAAAATAAAGTGCCTAAACGTCTAGTTTTTATTATAACTTTGTACGTGTCTTGTTTGTGCATGTCTTGTCTGCTTGTATTGGTTTTTGCGTGTGTCTTGTCTGTTCCTGTGGATTAGAAAGGTGCCTGGTGTGTTAGAACTGGTCAGTAATAGTGTACCAATTGTGCTGCACAAATGTCATGTGAAGTAAACAGATTTATGTGTGTTTATGCAGAGAAGAAAAATATGTCAACATTAATTAGTGTGAAAGAGATTTGAGTGAAATGCAAGTTATTTATTTGAATGGTACAAAACCGTGTTTACCATGTTTTTTCCAATCAGTGCCCTTATGTTCCATAAGATCATCATCATCTTTGCTGTTTTAGTTTAATAAATTTATCATCACCAACCTGCTTCCATAAAACTATCATCATTGCCCACTTAGTTTCATAAACATGTGATCATCACTTAGTTTCATAAACATGATCATCACTTTGTTTCATAAACATATGATCATCACTTAGTTTCATAAACATATGATCATCACTTTGTTTCATAAACATATGATCATCACTTTGTTTTATAAACCTGTCTCCACCCTCCCCTTTATTCACTAAACCTATCACCACCCTCTCATTTATTCAATAAACCTATCACCACCCTCTCATTTATTCAATAAACTTATCACCACCCTCTCATTTATTCAATAAACCTATCACCACCCTCTCATTTATTCAATAAACCTATCACCACCCTCCCCTTTATTCAATAAACCTATCACCACCCTCTCATTTATTCACTAAACCTATCACCACCCTCTCATTTATTCACTAAACCTATCACCACCCTATACTTTATTCAATAAACCTATCACCACCCTCTCCTTTATTCAATAAACCTATCACCACCCTCCCCTTTATTCACTAAACCTATGACCACCCTCCCCTTTATTCACTAAACCTATCACCACCCTCCCCTTTATTCACTAAACCTATCACCACCCCCCCCTTTATTCACTAAACCTATCTCCACCCTCCCCTTTATTCACTTAACCTATCACCACCCTCCCCTTTATTCACTAAATCTTTCTCCACCCTCCCTTTTATTCACTAAACCTATCTCCACCCTCCCCTTTATTCAATAATCCTATCACTACCACCACTTGTTCCAAAAACTCATCCCCTTGATCCCACTTTTGAGCCCATCCTCTTAACCTCATTTCCCTGTTTTTGCTTCCTTAGACTTATAATAGCAGTCCCGTTTTATTATTTCTTAGATTCATCTTAGCTGCCACAATTTTTTATTCCATAACCTCATCCTATTTGTCCCATCTCCTTATCACCACCCATACCTTTCTTAATGCAGAAATTTGTCCACAGCCCGCAATCTTTCACAAGTTAAGGAGGTCATTTGTAATAAGAGTTTGGGCATAATTCTAGATCAACAAGATAACTTGAAGCTGTTAGTGACTTAAATCTGTAAATAATGCACAAAGAAAGATTCATGTCATGAAAAGAGAAAGATAGACAGAAAACCGGTGGTAAATAATTCCCCAAATGTGAAAAAATTAACTTTCACCTTAATTCACTTTAATTTGTTAATTACAGAGTTTAATCTCAGTCTCCCATTTCAAACCTTCCTGAACCAAGAGCTCCTACCTCGCACTCTGAGAAGCACTAATTTAGACCATGGCAACAACTTTTAGAAAACTACAGTAATTGAGAAGACCAATGAGAATTCATCATACAAGATAAAAGTTAAGTGAGATGTATTTATATTTATAGGCAATGGAGAAACCCTTAAGGAGTCTGGTCAAATAGGAAGAAGATAACTACACTTGAGTTATGTGTACAAAAGTGGTATATCATTATTTTGAAATGTAAAACTTTAAAGTAAAGGTTCCCTCCATGACTTGCTAAGCATATGGGGAAATCAGGTGTTAGTAACCATTTTTTTCTATGACCACGGTACATTTTTAGGTGATGTGGTCGGTATCACGCCAGACTACCTTTACTTCCCAGAAAAATCATTCTGAAATGCGCATAGTTAACGTTTTAAAATTTGTGAAACTATGCACAGAATGAAAAGTAGAAAAACTTGTAGGAAGTTATTCTTATATCCTCATTACTTCAACTCTGCAGGATTTTATTGTTGCATGTTACTATATATGCAGTGTACACCTTTTTTTTTTATCTGATTACATATGTGTCCATGTTTTATCCTATTTCTCAAATACTATCATGATCTTTCACATTATCTGCATGGATGTATTTCTGTTTCCATTCATTCAGAGTGTTCTCTATCTGAGTTATCTGTATCTATACTTTGTAAATGTATATATTACCAAGTAATTCACTTTTCTTTCATTAAAATTCAGTGCCATCATCATAGTCTTTTAAAGAAATATTTTTGGTACATAACCAAAGAGCATCTAGGAATAGATGTTGCGAACACAATATAGAAATTGACATAAATGCGAATTGGATCTAACATAATAAAGATGATTTACAAGAAATAATATCGCTCAAACGAGTTACATAAACAGAACAAATGAGACAAATCTTTTCTTGATACACTTAGGTAATTTGCTGTGTATTTGTTGCAGTTTCATTCACTTCTCATGAAGATGGGTTCATTAATTTCTCATGAAGTTTTAATTCACTTCTCATGAAGATGGGTTTATTCACTTCTCAATGAAGATGGGTTCATTCATTTCTCATGAAGATGGGTTCATTCACTTCTCATGATGATGGGTTCATTCACTTCTCATGAGGATGGGTTCATTCACTTCTCATGAAGATGGCCATTGTGTTAGTACTATCATCTCTTCTCTCAGACAATGTCAGTTTGTGCTCTGATCTCCTTCCTGATAACACTGCAAGATCTCAGCAAAGTGTCATGATTTATTCACTTCAATTCTCATCATTTCTATTCTTCAGCAACATGTGCATGATATACAGCTACAACATTTGCATTCTTATTGCCCCCATCTGTATATCTTTGTAGTCAGTCACTTATTGGCTGGAAAGTGAAAGATAAATGCAACATATTTCTAGCTGGTATGCCTGATGTTGCCACTTGACTTGTTATCTTCAAGTTTGTGTAGTATCCAGATTTAGTTTGTACATATAATTTGTTTCCACATTGTGTTCGTCTGATAATAAAGATTTTCTTCTCAGCCGTTGCTTTTTTTAGATTTCCTTTTTTTTTTTTTTTTTTTTTGTAAAGTGCTGGTTTAAGTTGTTGCTGTCAGCAGAGAATGAATATGGCCAAAACAGATCTAGAACTATAGGAGTGTTTAAGTAAATTTGTTTGTGGTAGTCACACAGAAAAAATTAATTATGCAAATTCATGATCATAAAGTACCATGCTTGCTGTTGTAGCTGATCGTGTCTCTCAACTTGCTATCTTCACAGTTATGTATCAGTTCTGTTGGTGTAGGTGCTCATGTCTCTCAACTTGCTATCTTCACAGTTATATATCAGTTCTGTTGGTGTAGGTGATCATGTCTCTCAACTTGCTTTCTTCACAGTTATGTATCAGTTCTGTTGGTGTAGGTGCTCATGTCTCTCAACTTGCTATCTTCACAGTTATGTATCAGTTCTGTTGGTGTAGGTGCTCATGTCTCTCAACTTGCTATCTTCACAGTTATGTATCAGTTCTGTTGGTGTAGGTGATCATGTCTCTCAACTTGCTATCTTCACAGTTATATATCAGTTCTGTTGGTGTAGGTGATCATGTCTCTCACTTGCTTTCTTCACAGTTATGTATCAGTTCTGTTGGTGTAGGTGCTCATGTCTCTCAACTTGCTATCTTCACAGTTATGTATCAGTTCAGTTTGTGTAGGTGATCATGTCTCTCAACTTGCTATCTTCACAGTTATGTATCAGTTCAGTTTGTGTAGGTGATCATGTCTCTCAACTTGCTATCTTCACAGTTATGTATCAGTTCAGTTTGTGTAGGTGATCATGTCTTACAATTTGCTTTCTTCACAGTTATGTATCAGTTCTGTTGGTGTAGGTGCTCATGTCTCTCAACTTGCTATCTTCACAGTTATGTATCAGTTCTGTTGGTGTAGGTGATCATGTCTCTCAACTTGCTATCTTCACAGTTATGTATCAGTTCTGTTGGTGTAGGTGATCATGTCTCTCAACTTGCTTTCTTCACAGTTATGTATCAGTTCTGTTGGTGTAGGTGCTCATGTCTCTCAACTTGCTATCTTCACAGTTATGTATCAGTTCAGTTTGTGTAGGTGATCATGTCTCTCAACTTGCTATCTTCACAGTTATGTATCAGTTCAGTTTGTGTAGGTGATCATGTCTCTCAACTTGCTATCTTCACAGTTGTGTATCAGTTCAGTTTGTGTAGGTCATCATGTCTCTCACTTGCTATCTTCACAGTTATGTATCAGTTCTGTTTGTGTAGGTGATCATGTGTTATGTATCAGTTCTGTTTGTGTAGGTGATCATGTCTCGCAACTTGCTATCTCGACAGTTATGTATCAGTTCTGTTGGTGTAGGTGATCATGTGTTATATATCAGTTCTGTTGGTGTAGGTGATCATGTCTCTCAACTTGCTTTCTTCACAGTTATGTATCAGTTCTGTTGGTGTAGGTGCTCATGTCTCTCAACTTGCTATCTTCACAGTTATGTATCAGTTCAGTTTGTGTAGGTGATCATGTCTCTCAACTTGCTATCTTCACAGTTATGTATCAGTTCAGTTTGTGTAGGTGATCATGTCTCTCAACTTGCTATCTTCACAGTTATATATCAGTTCTGTTTGTGTAGGTGATCATGTGTTATGTATCAGTTCTGTTTGTGTAGGTGATCATGTCTCGCAACTTGCTATCTCGACAGTTATGTATCAGTTCTGTTGGTGTAGGTGATCATGTGTTATGTATCAGTTCTGTTTGTGTAGGTGATCATGTCTTACAATTTGCTATCTTAACTGTTATGTATCAGTTCAGTTTGTGTAGGTGATCATGTCTCTCAACTTGCTATCTTCACAGTTATGTATCAGTTCAGTTTGTGTAGGTGACCATGTCTCTCAACTTGCTATCTCCACATTCATGTATTAATTCTGTTTGTGTAGGCATCATGTCTCTCAACTTGCTATCTTCACAGTTATGTATCAGTTCAGTTTGTGTAGGTGACCATGTCTCTCAACTTGCTATCTCCACATTCATGTATTAATTCTGTTTGTGTAGGCATCATGTCTCTCAACTTGCTATCTTCACAGTTATGTATCAGTTCAGTTTGTGTAGGTGATCATGTCTCTCAACTTGCTATCTTCACAGTTATGTATCAGTTCAGTTTGTGTAGGTGATCATGTCTCTCAACTTGCTATCTTCACATTCATGTATTAGTTCTGTTTGTGTAGGCATCATGTCTCTTAACTTGCTATTTTCACAGTTTTGTATCAGTTCAGTTTGTGTAGGTGACCATGTCTCTCAACTTGCTATCTCCACATTCATGTATTAGTTCTGTTTGTGTAGGCATCATGTCTCTCAACTTGCTATCTTCACAGTTTTCTTTCCATCAAATTCTACCTATTCTTCTATAAATCCACATTTCAAAGGCTTCAGTTTTCTGTTATGTTTTCTTGTCTAATGTCCATGTTTCTGCACCATACAGGAATATTGAGAAGATGTAACACTTTGCTATTATTAGTTTTAGTCCTGATGTTTTGTTGTTAGTATATTTTTCATGGCATTAAAATTACTTTTTGCCATACCTATTATTTTGTTTATTTGTTTTACATTTTCCATCACTAGTTATAGTATGTCCCAGGTAGTTGTAGTTCTGAACTGTCTCCAGATATATTCCTTCAATTTTGATATTTATTTGTAGGTCTTGAGAATTTTCTTTGCTTATGATCATAGTTTTAGTCTTTTTGATATTCATATCTAGTCGATATTTTTTGCTCGTCATGTTTATTACATTAAGTAATTGTAGATCTTTAGGATTTTCTGGTAGTAGTACAGTATCATCAGCATATCTTGATTATCTTTCCATTAATGTTTAGGCCTGGCATCTCTGTGATGTTTTTAAAGATTTGCTCAGTGTTTCGTTTTCATTACATGACCAAAAAACTGACGATGCCTCTTCCTGACAATATTAATAAGCTTTATTTCTTTCCTTGGCCTCTTTTTAGAATGTCTCCATAGTTCTTTTTCATGATATTTTCAACATTATAATATTTCATATTATAATCTTAATCAATGCAACAGAAAATGAAGAAACAAGTCCAAAACTAAATGCATGTGTAGATGTTGGGAGTATAACTGTATGGGTTGAACACTGTCACTTGTTACATCTGTAAAACTGATAGAGACTAACTGTTAACAATGGCATAGGAAAACAAAATACAAGGATCTGGACCTATCAAATGGTAGGTCGCAAAGATTAAATTGATTTAATCCCTTTCAGAAGGTAGGTTTCAAAGCTTACATTGATTGAACCCCTTTCAGCTGTTAGCTCTTTACACCCCATCCTATTTAAAAATGGAGATGATTCTTAGTTCTGTTGATGATACCAGTGTGTTGTCAATAGTTGTATGTGTTGGACTATATTTCGTGTCTGTCATATAAGTTCAGTGTAGTAGCAGGTGTTTCACAGACAAAATGTAAGACAGTATTTGACAGAAACGCACCAAACATTTGGTCTAGTTGAAAGAACTGTCACATAATGAGAGTGAAAGAATAACAGAAAAACAAGCAAACTGATAGAGAACAATGTATACAGGAGTGATTATTGTGGGTCAGTGAGTCGAAAGAAAGAAATTGGAATATTTGAAACAATATCCAGGAATAAACTAGTTAGTCTATGCCCTAAGAAAATACTCAAAACCCACAAGTGGATATCAAAATTGAAGGAATAGACCTTGAGACAGTTCAAAACTACAACTACCTTGGACATACTATAACCAGTGATGGAAAATGTACAACTGAAATAAACAAAAGAATAGGAATGGCAAAAAGTAATTTTAATGTTATGAAGGACATACTAACATCAAAACAAATAACACCAAAGCTAAAACTAAGAATAGCAAAATGTTACATCTTCTCAATATTCCTATATGGTGCTGAAACATGGACATTAGACAAGAAAACAGAACAGAGAATTGAAGCCTTCGAAATGTGGATTTATAGAAGAATAGGTAGAATTGGATGGAAGGAAAAGAAAACAAACGATGAAGTCTTAACACAACTAAAAATGAAAAGAGAACTTCTGAACACAATTAGAACAAGACAAATGCGATTCTTGGGCCATGTTAAAAGACACAACAGCCTACTGAAAGTAATCCTGGAGGGGAAAATACAAGGTAAAAGAGGCAGAGGCAGACCAAGATTAACATGGACGAGTAACATCAAAAGATGGACAAATCAACCAATGACAACCTGCACCATCAAAGCAAGAGATAGAGCAGAATGGCGCTCCATGGTAGCCAACCTTCGTTGCGGAGACGGCACTCAATGATGATGATGAGTCTATGCCTATTGTATGTGTCAAGTAGCATGCATTATTTTGAGTTGGATAGATAAACAAAATTCTGTAAAACCAATAAGGGTAAAAAATTTAGATAAATATATGGTTGCAGCTTTACGTACATAAATGACACAAAACAAATCCATTTAAGGCTAGGTACAAGCCTTCTGAGGGAAAAAAAAAAATAGAGAATTGGAGAGAAAAAAATATGTATGTGTACAGAAGTACAAGTAAGAATGATGTAAGGAATTTTGACTTTTCAACAATATGAGTAAATAGAGACTAGATAGGGAAATCGACTGTATAGTTATCAAAACATTGCATTCATTATTTATAGATACTGCAAGAATTGTTACTAACTTAGAGTTTGATTTTAGAAAAAAAAGCAACCACTTCACTGAGAGGATAACACAGAAGTAACACACTCACACATTTTAAGCTTTCTAAGTTTAGTGGATTAAGGCGTGGTGATGGTGATTATTTCATTCCGGGACAAACACTTTTCAATGCTCTAAAAGGCCTTTTGACAGAGTAAACAGAATAACTGTAGGAGATACTAACACAATACTGTGTAAACCAATCTATGTAAAAGTCTCTACATCAGCAGCAGCTGCACAGACCACTTTGAAGTTAGAACAGGAGTAAGACATATGCGTACTATCTCCCCTTTTTTTATTTATTACTTACATGGACTACATTTGTAAGTTAGCCAACCCATTGAAGACAGTTAACGAGCTTTTATTTGCAGACTATCAGGCAATAATTCATTAAAAAATAGAAGACCTACAAGAACACATGAAATACATTTAACAGCACAGGCACTCAATACAACATAAAAATCAACAAAACAGAAGTCCTGAATATCGAAAAAGAGTAACAGAATACCAACATAACGATAAACGGCAGACAATTAAAACAAATTAATTTAAATTGGAATTTAAATATCTAGGACGTCTAGTGACAAACATCATCATCATCATCAAGTACCGTGCCTTCTGGCGCAGATGTTCATATCTCTCCACAACTTTCGATCTCGACAGTTATTTATCATTTCCGTTGTTGACCTTCTGCCAAGCCATTCTCTTAGCTGTCTAATATCTTTTCTCTTTGCTTCCCTCTATCTCTTGACCCTCAATTTTCCATAGGTGTTACAATATACTCCAGCTGTTCCCTTCTCATTACATGGACAAACAATGATGATTGTTTCTTTCTAATATTGGAAATGAGCTCTCTTTTTGCTTTGACCTCTTTCAGAACGTTTTCATTACTCTTCTTAGCTGTCCATGGTATTCTCAACATTCTTCTGTAAAACCACATTTCTACAGCCTTCAGTGATTTTCTTGTCTGTTGTCCTATTGTCCATGATTCACATCCATATGTTAAGACTGACTCTACATAACAATTTATTGTTTCCATTGTCAAAAATGGATGGCACAGTATCTTCCTCATTTTTTTGGGAAAGCTGTTTTTGTCTGAGCCATTCTGCATCTCACCTCTGTTGTACATCTATAATCTGAGATTAACAATGTTCTCAGATATTTAAAATAATATACCTGTTTTAATATTGTTCCACTTGTCTTTATTGTGCACTGTGGTGATGATTTTTTCTTTGTTGCTACCATACTTCTGTCTTTTTGTTATTAAGGCTGAGTCCTTTATGTGATACACATAAAGTGACAAACATAAGCAGCAGAAATAGACTCAAGATAACAAAGCTTGTCAAATCAACGGAAAACTTTAGCCACTATTGTCCAACAAGTAAATAACACTAGAGGCAAAACGGGCATTCTGTTTAACAATCTTCACTCCAGCGTTGTGCTACCAATGCCAGTCCTGGACTCAGACTCAAAAACAATGCGAAAAATAACCACTACTGAGATTTAAATATGTTAGACGAATGACAGGAAACAGCAGGAGAAATAAGATCTGAAATTAAGAACTGAGAAAAAAAATAGCGAGGAATAATTGCCACAATAGAATACATAAAGAAACAACTGATACAATGGTTCGGTCACGTGATAAGACAGAAAAACCAAACGACAACACAATAACCATTATTAAACTTTGCAAAAATACGAGACTCAAGGACCGACCACAAAAAGGATGGATTAATGGAATATTATAAATATAACAGCAACAGAGGCCAAATGAAGAGCAAATTTGATCTCCCTTCAACGCTGAAAGGCAACTGAGGAAGGAAAGAAGAAAGAAAAATTTTTTAATGTAGAAAGGAATCTTTAATAATGAAGGGTATTAATAACCAATTATATCAATATGATCATTAGATACTTTGGAAAAACAGCACAATGGTATGTTAAATGTTGTAGAACAACCTTACGTCCTTCAAATAGCATTTGCCTAATGGTTATTTGGGGAGCCGCGATAGCTCAGTGGTTAGTGAACTGGACTACAAAGGACAAGAGGTAGGGTTCGATCCCAACCGACGGTTTCCGGGTTCACCCAGCCTTTAATGGGTACCGGATTTTTTTCTGGGCCACATTACCCCAAAAATCATGTGCTGAAGGTCTGTAAAATTTATGGTCATTAACACCATATTCCCTATACGCCACTTGGCGTGTCGGGGGTACTTTACTTTACTAATGATTATTTATAGAATCATCATCAAGTACCTGGCCTAGTGGCGTAGGTGATCATGTCTCTCCACAACTTTCGATCTCGGCAGCTATTTATCATTTCTGTTGTTGACCTTCTGCCAAGCCATTCTCTTAAGTTGTCTGTTATTTTTTCTCTTTGCTTCCCTCTATCTCTTCGTCCCTCAATTTTTCCAGTTGTTACAATATATTCCAGTTGTTCTCTTCTCATTACATGGCCAAAAAATGATGATTGTCTTTTCCTAAAATTGGAAATTAGCTCTCTTTTTGCTTTGACCTCTCTCAGAACCTCTTGTGGCGATTCATGATTATACAAAGAAATTACGACGGTGGTTTTCTGTTGCCTTCCGCCTGTTTGTTTACGGTTGACTCCGCTAGCCTTTGACTAAAAAGTTTCACCCACAAGGCAGTGGGGTTGTTTTACTTCAGTGTACCCTCCCTTAGCCTTTTACTCTCCCGAGCTTACCTGCAGGGCAGCCACAGGTTGTACTGTTTACTGCATACAGTAGCAGGTAAAACTACCCGACCTGACAGGACAGGGGGCTATTTATCGAATAGGTAAGGCAAAAAAGTAATTTTAATGCCATGAAAAATATACTACCAACAAAACAAATATCAGCAGGGCTGAGACTAAAAATGGCAAAATGTTACGTCTTCTCAATATTCCTGTATGGTGCAGAAACATGGACATTAGACAAGAAAACAGAACAGAAAATTGAAGCCTTTGAAATGTGGATTTATAGAAGAATAGGTACAAGTGGATGGAAACAAACGATGAAGTTTTAAAACAACTGAAAATAAAAAGAGAACTACTAAATACAATTAAGACAAGACAAATGAAATTTTTGGGGCATGTTAAAAGACACAACAGCCTACTAAAAGTAATATTGGAAGGAAAAATACAAGGTAAAAGAGGCAGAGGCAGACCAAGACTAACATGGACGAGTAACATCAAAAGATGGACAAGTCTACACCATCAAAGCAAGAAACAGATTAGAATGGCAATCCATGGTAGCCAACCTTCATTGCGGAGAAGGCACACGATGACGAATGATTATTTATATTCATTCATCTACTTCTTTAAAAAAAAAACGCAAATGGTGAGCCTTTCAGTGACAAAAATAAACAACTGGAAAGAAAGGTCAAACATTACTCGAGTCTCTATTCTAAAAACAGACCAGCAAGCTCACTCCTACACAAACTAGTTCCAAAATATTCAGTGCCGACTGAATTGGACAATGAGCTCACTGAGAAGGAACTTCATGATGTCATCCACGATCTCTCAAGTGGAAAAAGAGTCTGGTAATGACAATATCCCAGCCGAAATGCTCAAGGAAAATCTTGAAACACTCCTGCCCCACCTCTACAAACTCCTTGTCCAATGCTGGAGAAATGCCCCAGGATATGAATGATGCTAAGAATACAAAAATAAAGGGGACAAGGCGATTGCAATAACTATATGGGTATATCCCTCCTCAGTATAACTAGAATGGCATTCGCAAGAATTGTTTTCAAGCGCTAACATCAACTGACAGAACGTATTCTTCCTGAGTCCCTGTGCAGGTTTAGAGCTGGACGGTCAACCACCGATATGATTGTTATTTTACTCTCTCCGCCAACTTTAGGAAACGTGCATGGAACAGAGAAAGCCTCTATTTATAGCCTTCGTTGGTCTCACAACTCGCAAAAGCATAACATAAAGAAATTAAGTGTGGCAGAAGGAAGAAAACGAAGGAAAGCTCAAGATGAAGAATGTGCGAAGTGCGATAAAATATTGACAGCATTTTTGAAAAGAAGAAAAGATTCTGAGTCATCGACATCAAAAGCTGTAGAGCATATAACGAGACACACATCACATTACTCTACTAGTAGATTTATACAAGAAGGCTTAGAAGAAAGGTACAGCAGTAAAACCGATTCAAGACGGCCAGGTTTAGATGTGGAATACCGATGTTCATCAAATTCTGAAAAAGATTTGAATGATGATTTACCTAATCCAGTTTAACAAGACAAGACAGAATGTATTAAAATTGTAGCTGGTTATTGAGTTATTTGCGGGTCATCATCATTGCACTCCGAACATGTCCATAGGTGCTCAGATCCCCTCCTCAGCAATTCCCGCAGTGTCCAGCGACTGACAACTCCAGTTCTATGTTGGTTGATTAGTCTTCTTACACGGCCACCAAGTTTCCCATTTCTGGCTGTGCCCACCGTAACTCCCATTTCCATCATCCGAAGAAGTGACGTCGAAGTCCTGTGATCTTCCCACTTTTCGGAGGGCATTGATGATGTCCGCCCGATCAATTGGTTGCTCGTCCTCAACGACAGCGCAGCTAGCCAACCTGTCCGCCTTTCATTTCCCGTACTCCCGCATGTCCAGGGACATAGACAAAGGTGACCTTACGTATTTTGGATTTCTGCAACGACTTTACCCATTGCATGCGTACTGAGCCCGCCTCCACTTTTTTTAATCACGTTCATCAAATCACACAGTATACATGCGTGGGTGTAGTCTTGTGACTCTAACCATTTGAATGCCTTGGTCACTGCCATCACCTCCATTGTCATGCTACTCGTGGTCATGACGTATGCACCACTGTCTTCGTAGACTATTCTGCCGAGCGTGCTGTAAATGCCCATGCACTTCTTTGGTGTCGTCTTACAGATCCGTCTGTATAGATGACTGCATCTTTCTCATCAGTGTTATCGCAGATGAGACCGTTGACCTCAGTATTAACCACGATCGGATTCTGTTCCCTACTTTTCCTGTCGAGTGTGACAATACACGAGAAAGTCCCCTTGAAAGACGTAGGCACCGGTATCCACTCCTCACCAACGCTGATATTAGTAAGCCCACAGACCTGTTTGATGACATCTTCTGCTCGGCCCACCCATGATTTGCCTCTTTTTAGCTTGGCACCTTTCCTGTAGCTGGTGCAATTCGCCATCAAGACTTTGGAAATATGAAGTTTGACCAGGCATCAGGAAAAGCAATCGTGTCAGATGCACTTCGCGCATAAATAACGGAGAGAGGGTCGATTTATTTTAAGAATAGTGCTGGGCCTTTTGCACGCAAAATAATAGATTAATGACGTCATCTTGGTTTACAAAACAATAAGGAAAAGGAGGTACGGTGAGTCTATTTACGTTGGTGTATTCCCCTGCGATGGGCGCAGCATTTTGTGTTTCGTGTGTGCTTCTGCCATTAAAAGATGCAGTCGGGAAGTGCTCTCTGGAAACTGAAAATGGTTGACATAGTTGGAAAACACCAGGAACAATGATTGCACAAGATATTTTCCAAAGGCATCGGAATTATTTCACAACATGGAAAGAAATGTAAAAAGTTTGTAAAAAAAAATGTTTAATAGATCTACGGCTTCAAAATCAAATCGCTAAGGAGAGATTGCTGAGTATGATGCGAGTGATTATCGACAGCATATTTGAGGACTAGGTAGCCTAGTTGGGAAAATCACCCGACTGGACTACCGACGTTCGGACAACCTGTGTTCGATTCCCGCTGTGTGAGTTATACTCGTGGTTAGAAAAAAAAATACCCCCAAGGTCGACCCAGCCGTTTGCAGAAATAGGTATCAAGGTATTACCCTGGGAAGGTGAGGAATGTCGCATCGCATCGTGAGTTTCAATGCTTGAGGCAACACTATCCAGAAATTTCCTAACATTTCTGGATAGGCGGCCGAGCACATATGGGTGGAAACTCGTGTGCTAAGACGCCGGTTCAAGTCTCGCACTTTACCTTTACAAATGTTGAGGAACTAATCCACAAATTTGCAGCAGCAAAGGCAAGGAGAATTTCTCTTTGAAGTTACATAATTACATTTAAAGTATTACATCAAACTAGTTCTTTTACTGTATGTTAGCTTTTCTGGTTATTATATCCAGAGTAATGTTTTAAGTTTCGCAATTTTATATTTGACTAACTTTTAGTCTAAAATAATTCTGCATTAATTTTTTAATCCACATTCTTGTTTCTTAATTCTGTCCTCTATTATTCAATTATATTTGCGAAGACCCATTGTTGCCTTCATTATTTGACTTCTCCCGTCCTCTTCATATCCTAAAAATAAGCCACGAAATGCAGTTTTTCATGTTCTCAAACGTTTCCGGGAAAGCATGACGGACGCCATTTGGCTCACACTATGTCACGAGGGGCCCAGAAGGGGAACCGAAAACTGACTTTTTCCCGGGCGCTGATAACCCTAGCTACGCCCCTGTGTGAGTTTAAATAACGTAGTTACACAAACAGGCAGTTTGACAGATACTTTTATATGCTTCACTTTACCATTATTAAAAGGTCTGTCAGAAAGTAATTTTAATATCTTGAAGAACATATTAACATCAAAACAATAACACCAGGGCTAAAACTAAGAATAGCAAAATGTTACATCTTCTCAATATTCCTATATGGTGCAGAAACAAGGACATTAGACAAGAAAACAGAACAGAGAGTTGAAGTCTTTGAAATGTGGATATACAGAATAATAGGTAGAATTGGATGGAGGGAAAAGAAAACAAACGATGAAGTCTTAAAACAACTAAAAATGAAAAGATAACTACTAAACACAATTCAAACAAGACAAATGCGATTTTGGGGCCATGGCCCAAGAAAGACACAACAGCCTACTAAAAGTAGTCCTGGAGGGGAAAATACAAGGTAAAAGAGGCAGAGGCAGACCAAGACTAACATGGACGAGTAACATCTAAAGATGGACAAATCAGCCTATGACAACCTGCACCATCAAAGCAAGAAACACAGCAGAATGGCGTTCCATGGTAGCCAACCTTCGTTGCGGAGACGGCACTCGATGATGATGATGAAAAGGTCTGTATTTATTGTTGATCTTTAAGTTATCTTTAACTATTTATGCGTTTAATTTGTATAGTTTGTTATACCTGATGACAACTTTTGCCAAAATGTAATGTGCCTTGTCTAGCTCTTAGTTTAGAATAATAAAAATATAGAATTTAAAAAAAAAATATTCTAAAAATATTTAGAATAATAAAGTGGCTCTATACTATTTTATCTTTATTTTATATGTTCTCTGCAGCTTTACTCGTGGCCTCATATGGCATTTAATATTTTGTTAGTTTGATATTTGTACCTATCTTTAACTAGCATTTTAGAAAATTGTTATTGGTTATTGGTTATGGAAGGCCTCGGTATCACTGCAAACGAATCCATAATTGCTCAACCGCCCGTGCCAGTGGACTCATCCGAATTACTAACACATCTCCCAAACAAAGAAAGGTAACTGTAGTCCCCATCGTAGCAGTCTCAGTATACGCCAAAAGACATAAGGCGAAACCGCGCAGAAAATAAACACAGCCAACTGTTCCCTGTCATACGATATCATCATTCATCGTAAACAAGCGGGATATTGAAACAGGATCAAAACGGATGAGACACACAGCTCACGGTGTGCACAGAGCACTTAACTCAGTAGCTCCTGCAACAAGCCGGACTTGGAATATGAGGAAACTGCAAGAAGGGACACTTTTCTGACATAGCCTTCAATAGTTCCTGCCGCCTATCCACCATATACCATGGAAGAAAATTGTTATGGGACACCAATGCACATAAAACACCGGTAACCAAAATTGCGTAGTCGTCATCAGTTCAAACTTGGATTCCGTTCTGTGGCAGTTACAAAGTCTTCCTGTTGGCAAATTATTGAAATTGTGAAAAAAAATGTGTAAGTTTAGCTTTTTTAAAGTTACTTTATAAAATTATTTTGTGGATGTTTCCTTCAATGTAATCATATAGTTACATTTGGCTGCCTCAAATTGCAGCAATTATAGTTTAATTATGTAATTATGATGTATTAATAATAATATATTAATATATATAATCTAAATGTATGATGAATGATGCATGCATGATGATGTTGGCATGTGGCTTTAGTCTTCATCATTAGTGCCGCACAAGCCAACTGAGAGTATTACATTACACAACAGACCCTTTTTTGGAATCCCCAGGGAAAAAGGCAAAGGAAGACCAAGGAATTCTTGGAGAAAACAGATAGAAGCAGAGATGAAGATTATGGGGAAGACATGGAACGGAAAGGGGCATGCTCATTGAGTCACTCAGAAAACATACTTAAGGAAAAGGATGCGTTGTTAGCCAGGAAAACGGCACAAATTAAATGATATAAAATAACAATAATAACAGTAATAAAATAAAGGCTCCAGGTGCGACGATTCGGGGCTCAGTTACTGTTCACAGTCAAGTCATCACCCATCTCAGTATTGTCAGACGTTGTACGGAACAGAGTATCGAGTATCTCACCAAAAGTGTATGTATGTTCTAGTCTGGGAGAGTATTTCAGTCTCAATATATTGGACCAAACAGCAGAAGTAGACTCAAGATGCAACAAAGCTTATTAAATCATTGGGTAGCTATCACCACTATTGTCCAACAAGGAAATAACTCTAGAGACAAAGCGGACATATACAATACAATCTTCATTTCAACGTTGTGCTACCAATGTCAGTCCTGGACCCTATATGCAAGAATAATAAGAAAAATAACCACTACTGACATAAAATATGTTAGGCTAGTGACAGGAGACAGCCTGAGAGATAAGAACATAAATAAAGAACTGAGAAAAATTAAAGCTAGGAATAGCTAGAATATATAAAGAAACAACAGATAAAATATTTTGGCCAAGTGATAAGGCAGAAAGATCAAACATAAAACAACGAGCCTTCAATAAACGTTGCGAGAACACCAGACTCAAGTGTAGATCACGAAAAAGATGGATTGATGGAATATTAGAAAGACTAAGAAACATAACAGGAGCAGAGGTGAACAGAAGAGCAAAAGACCACAAATTATATCTCTCCTCGACGCTGAAAGGCAAATGAGGAAGGAAAGAAAAATAAGAAAAAGATATATTGGATCTTATCAATGACTATTGTCGATGCTTCTCTTATCTGTGTTCTTTATATTTATATTCTAGGTCGCTCTCCCCTTCTTGTGCCTTCAGTTTACAGTTCCAATTTGAAGACTTGCTTTCTCTTGCGTCATTACATAGCCAAAATATGATTACATTAAATTCTTGATTGCATACGAGATTGGCGGTTAGTTTCGCAGGTCAATTTCTACAGCTGTCTACTATAGTCTTACCCAGATTATAAACTTATAGCAATTTTTACATTATGACAACCACCTACTTCAAACAAGTAGACCAGGTCCTGAACATGCAAATAGCAAATGTCCATGGTACTTAGGATGAACATGCTAGCTTCGAAGTTGGTGAGTATGAATCATGTACGTGAAGAATATTTAAGTTATTGTGAAATCATTTTAAAAAAATAAAGACGCTCCTATTGATGGTGACTCCATGAACTTTAAATCACACATCGTAAGAGGTATACTTAATTATAGTCATAAGTTACTACTACAACTGTAAGCATGCACATGTTTTGGTAACTTTTTCCTTACTCATAGGTATTTTAGCATCGAGGGAAAATGTAGTTTGCGATAGCTTGCTCTATTGTTACGCTTAGAAGCAAGAAAAAGAGTTCTTAAATGTTATATAGAGCCAGTCTTAACATATGGATGTGAATTATGGACAATAGGACAACAGACAAGAAAATCACTTGAGTCTGTAGAAATGTGGTTTTACAGAAGAATGTTGAGAATACCATGGACAGCTAAGAAGAGTAATGAAAATGTTCTGAAAGAGGTCAAAGCAAGAAGAGAGCTAATTTCCAATATTAGGAAGAAACAATCATTATTTTTTGGCCATGTAATGAGAAGAGAACAACTGGAATATATTGTAACAACTGGGAAAATTGAGGGACGAAGAGATAGATGGAAGCAAAGAGAAAAAATACCAGACAGCTTAAGAGAATGGTTTGGCCGAAGGTCAACAACAGAAATGATGTGGAGAGACATGATCACCTATGCAGCAGGCCTGGTAGTTGATGATGATGATGATTATTACGCTCCCCTATTGTTATGTTTCCTAGTATTTCTAATGTTCCATCAATTCTTTTTTTTTTTTCGCGTTCAGCCCTTAGGACTGGTGATCTCATAGTATTTTTTTTAATGGCCTGTGGTGTTATATTTTGATATTTATGCCTCATCGCATGACAAAACCATTTCGTTTGTTGCTTCTTAATGCATTCAAAGAAGGGAATTATTCCTGGCTTTTTTTCTCACTTCTTTGTTTCTGATCTAATCTCTCAGGCTGTTTCCTGCCACGCATCTAACACATTTTATTTCGGTTTCACACATTTCAACAAGTGGTTATTACATTTATTGTTTTTGAGTCTAGCTTCTAAGTCTGGCATTGGTATCACAAAATTGGAATTAACATTGTATTTGTAGAGTGTCCTCATTTTCCTTGAGACAAATAATAATAGATGTCTATTATTATAGAGGGAAACTTCCGAGGTGATAATTCAGCGAATCATTGGAAGAGGAGGTATGTTTACAGCTCTCAGAAAAAATGACAAATAATCAATGATTATTATAACGATAGGAAAAAAACAAATAGAACAATATATGGTCTGAAGCAGGATCGAACCCATACTCCAATGGCACAGCGCCTTGCCACAAAAAGCCAAACGCTAGGGAACACTGCCTACTGGGCTAATTAAAAAATTAGCCATCATTGGCGATGTCTTTCACGCAGGTGTTCTCATGACTGAGACATAACATAACAACATAGGGCTGCGATCACAACTCGAGAATAAATTGTGTATCTGTATTTTCCTATTACAACAAGTATCTCCCAGTAGGGCTGAATACTTGTGTTGCATACAAACATTTATAGGACAAAACAGAAGGAATGATGGTTTCCAGTGGTTTATACTGGAGACACCTCTTTTTCTTCTTAGTTTATATTTTCTTATTAGACAATAGTGTTGACATGTGTTCAGTTATTTGACAAGTTGTGTGTGTGTGTCTTTAGTGCCTTCACTAGCGTGTGACGGTGGTGGTGCATGATTAGGATGTGCCCGGGAGAAGGATCTAACCACTATTGAGTATGGAGCCATTCGATATGCACTGAAGATTATCTGTCGACTAAATTTCTGAGGGTGAGCATCACTATGTTGTGGTCTGTATTATTTGTAACATTGGGTCAACTCTCTTATCAGTTTTCAGTGATAATTTATTGTTATAGGTTCTAGTTAGTATGACATCTGTCATACCTCCACACTTTGGGCCATTCCACTTGTGGCTGGTGTATAATTGTAATTCTAATTTTTTGAAGATAGTTGGTGATGCAATGCCATTTTGGCTGCAGAGTTTAACAATAATTATCCATTTTAATTCTTTCTGTTGTTTATCACATGAGTTACACATACTCATTGTTTTTATTGTTATATTTCCCTGAACGCCATTTCAGTCTCCATACGAGACTTATACATTTTTCCTTACACCTTCATATTGACTTGTAGATGAGCGTGTTATCTCTGTTTATTATGATAGTTCTAGTATTCTTGATATGTATGTTTAATCCTTATTATTTACTGATTTTCCTGTTTATTTTTCTGTAACTACTTGTTATAGTTCTTCTGAACTTCAGTCAGTAGCGCAGTATCGTCGTTATATATTCAAGGGAAACAAATATTGAACTGACGTGATTTCTTGCACAACATGAAATAAAATAGGTACACGCTACATTATGGGTGGTGTACGCTTACCCTTGCAGTTACAAGTGTTTCGCACTATTTATTGGTGGACAATCACGACACAAACTAAACATGTGAAAAATGCTGTAAGTGAGAATTTATAACAGATAAATGGAAGGTATGGATGTCGATCTAGTACACACAAGGGACAACGTAATCGTTGAATTAGAGTTTATCAATAGCCCAACAGAAATTTTTTTTGGTTTAAATGCTAAGATTGAATCAACAGATGCAAACTTAAGCTAAAGAGATGTTAGATGCAGGATAAACTATATCAGATGTATTACAACACTTTAATGTTTACAGGAAAACTTTGTATCATGCTTTTAAGCTTGTTACAACAAAACTAGATACATTGTTGATTATCACAGAAGTCGCTGAGCATGAGTTATCAGCTCTATGAATGACCGTTTTATACGCCTTTTGCATTTTTGTAACAGGTTTATTCAGACAATATGAAATGCCAGAAACATTTTAGATGTAAAGGTGTGCAGTACAGAACAACGCGGAAACAGCTCAGAAAGACAAATCTATTACCCCAAAGATCTGCAGTTAGACCAGTACTGTCAGTTCGCCATAGACAAGCGCACTTGGCCTGGGTCAGATGCCTGCGACATGGACCTATTGTAAGGGAAAACGTATAGCCTGCACTGTAGAGTGAAGATTCTGTTAGCATGGTACTGGTTGCCATTATTTGGTGTACAGACATCAAGCAGAACATTTTGCTGATAATTGTGTGCTACAGAGAAACTGAATGAGAGGAGGCAGTGGAATGATTCGGGGGCATTTCTTATATAGCCAGAATGAAACTCTTCAGTATCAATGTCAACCTGACTGGTATTGGATGCAGATATGAAATCATAACACCATACGTAGAGCCTTTTCTAAATGCAAATAGATCAGACATGA
Source organism: Megaustenia siamemsis (assembly GCA_032433765.1). Classification (NCBI taxonomy): domain Eukaryota; kingdom Metazoa; phylum Mollusca; class Gastropoda; order Stylommatophora; family Ariophantidae; genus Megaustenia; species Megaustenia siamemsis. The sequence continues at coordinate 106,673,432 of JAVIAB010000073.1, read as the reverse complement.
TATTGCAGCTAAACAAAGCTTTTTTCTACAAATGGCATATGTGCAGCCATTGATCACTGTCAACAACATATTTATATCTTAACATGGTCTGCTGTTTCCTCGAGCCTTTCTTTCTCCCATCGAGTACGTGTAGGATGAACTAGATCAAACATAGTATGTGAAGAAAACAAAATCATCATGAAGACTACCACCATGTATCATAAATGTTGAAAGAAGAAATAAATAGCATGTCCCAACATGGGCTCAACGTCTCATTGGCTCGATTGTAATAGTTTTAGACAATCAAATAGGATTTGATAATATAGGAGAATTAATGAAAGTAAAGTTACTGGTGAAACAATGAGAAAAGGATTTCCAGTATATTTTACATATCAGTTTTACATTTTCTCATCATACAGTATGTCTTTCAATGAATCTTTCAGTTAATCTTTCAAATACTCTATATGTTGTTTATGTTGTTTCAGAATATCTAAGAAAGTTCATAGCTTGAGTAGAAGTAGAATTGAGTGATTGTTAGCACATATCAGTAGTTTCTATAGCAGGCAGGCATCTGGCACTGTCATTAATAACATATGTTTCATCACCTATTTGGAGGGACCAAACGCCTAAGGGTTTGCCCTTAATGCAGTGAGGTTGATTTTGAAGGTCAATAAGTTAACAATATGAACCAGGCAGAGTGATGTTAATTAATTCTTTTAATGACTGCTAATAAGACATTTGATCGAGAAGGGGATACAAGTAAAGAAATTAGAATCAGAATAGCTAAAGCAGCAATGTCTTTCAGAAGCCTTGAAAAGTTGTGGAAATCAAAACTCATCAGCACAAACACAAAACTTAGACTATTCAAATCAAATGTACTATCAACCCTTACGTATGCGTGTGAAAGCTGGAAAACAACAAGAGATATAGAAACAAAGTTGAACGCATTCAAAAATAAATGTCTAAGGAAAATACTTGGTATAGCGTGGAATGAATTCAAAACAAACGAGGAAATTAGAGAAATCGCCAATCAACCACTAATATCTTCAGTAATAAAGAAAAGACAATGGTCATATGTTGGACATGTGATGAGAAGAGATAATAACCAAATAGCAAAGCAAGCCCTCATGTGGAAAACAACAGGTAAGAGAAAAAGAGGAAGACCCAGGGAGACACTGAGAAGAACATTGATCAGAGAGGCAAGAGCAGCAGGAATCAGCTCCCTCAATGAGATAGAGCTGCTTGCACAGAACAGAGACAAATGGCGAGATTTGATAAAATATCTTTAAAAGAAACTGCTAGAACAAAAATTCAGATAGGAGAAGGAGTATCTTGGTCTATGCCCTATGGGCCGGCTACGGCTCGAAAGGTCAATAGATAGATAGAATGAGACATTAATTTTAAGACAAAATTAAGACATCCAAACATTTCTATGCCAGCTAAACAACAAATGATAAATAGCATTTTCATACCAACTTTGTGCTATGAAAGTCAAACATGGACCCTTTCTAAATCACAATAAAGAAAGATAAATACATGTGAGATGCGATGCTTGAGAAAAATAACAAACAACACAAGAAGAGATAGAATACTAAATGAAACTATAAGAAAAATGGTAGGAACAAAACCCTGCTCAAGGGCGTTCTTCTCGAGAATGCATGGAAAAAGACCAAGAGGAAGACCCAGAAGAAGATGGATAGATGCAGTGACAGAGACATGTAACAACAAAGGAATATCACTAAGTCAGACAATTCGAGCAGCTCAAGAATGACAAATGATATAAACCACGACACCTCTTAGGTATCAGTGAAAAGATAAAAGAAGAAGAAGAATGACTGCTAAACAACTATTCAATATATTTATTTTAACTGTGATCCATCTAGTATATTTTTTTGAGGTATTGTGCTAATTGTCTTGTGCAGTAAATGATTATGGAAAATTTCAAATTTGGTTATCCTGATTGCAACAAAGAAAAAAACATCTCTTAAATGCATCATTCAATTAAATAGGACAATGTTATAAAAGGATAAATGAATTTAAATACCTGGGACAAATGGTAACTTCATATAGCAGATGTTTAACATTGGTGAGGTGCAGAATAGTTCAGGCAAAGGTGACATCCCAAAGAATGAGAATTGTATTATACAATCCACTTTTGTCAATGGAAATAAGGAAAATAGTTCTTTAGTGTTATTTGGGGCCAGTCTTGATGTATGGATGTGAATCCTGGACAGCAATGAATAAAATTGTTATAGGCCACAGAAGTGTGGTTTTACAGAAGAATGTTGAGAATATAACAGACAGCTAAAAAGAGTAATACAGGAGTTCTGAAAGAGGCAAAGTAAAAAGAAACCTAACTGCCAACATCAGAAGAAAGCAATAATCATTTTTTGGCTGCCATATTAGAAGGGAACAAGTGGAAAAATTGATAAATGTAGAGATAGAGGAGATGGAGAGTAAAGTTTTAAAAGAGTGTTTGGTTAGAAATCAACAACAGAAATCATAAACAGCTGTAGAGATAGAAAGTTGTGAAGAGACATGATCATCTATGCCAGAAAGCATGGTACATGATGAAGGTGGGCTTGGTTAAATATAGTTTTTGAAATTATAATTTAGTGAGTTCCGTTAACTTTTTCTTGATAATAATTTTTTTCAGACAAAGCAATATGATTACTTCAATTGATAAAATGTACAAACTTCTTGATGAAACTGACACAGTTAAGAATAACCTTTACAAGCTAGTGAATGGTACATGTGTTGATATTAGTGGATTCGATGTAAGTTTTACGGTCGAAAATATAAATTTGTGTCACGTATGCTGTTTATCCTACTTTAACAAAATAATATGAGCACCGTTAGAGGTGGCAACAAGTATACATTAATTATTATTTTGAAAACAATTACTTTAAATTATTTTTGGCATGTCTCTTGAGTTAATTATTTATAAAAATCTAGCACATATGAAAATGTATAAAATTACAATAGTTTGTTATTTGTATACCAAAGCATCTTAACTAAGTTCCGGAAAAATCAATAAATTGCAACAATATTTAGCAAAAGTTTAATTTAGTTTAGACGAAAGGTCATTCTCATTGCACATTGGACAAGTCCATAAATGCTAACATCTGTTTCGAAGAATACCCATCAACGTGTAACAACTAACAACATCAATGTTATATAATGATTGATAAGTCTTCTTTGGATTTTTACATAGTTCTCTTGTCTGGCATCTCCCACCTTGACATGATATTCGTGAAGCCTTTTCATGGATGCAGATTAGGGGTCAGTTTTTTATTTTTTTTTATCCCTGAGGACATTCAGAACGTCAAAGCGGTCCATTTCCCATCAACACTCAATATCAGTTAAACTTGCAAGTCTATCAGTACGTTCATTACCTCGTATACTTGCGTGCCCTGGCACGAAAATTAAGCAAACACTTGTTAGAAAAGACGCCATCCCTAGATTCTAACCACTGCCATCGAGCACCGCCAGTTGCGATCTTTCTAAGCATATTCATTGAGTCACTGAGGAAACACACATGTGTATAAGGCTGTCTCAAGTCACACTAATGCTTTTTATAACAGCATAATTTCCACAGTATATCTAAAGACTGGTTCTACATAACACAGAAAGCGTTTCTTTCTTTTTTTTCTATTAACGAAGTTAGTTTGTGTAAATTCTTTTCTCACTCTTTGGAACACATGTCAGGCATAACTATTCTCTTTTCTGCACCTCACTTTTGCATTACATTTACCATCTGATGTTATTGTTCTTAACGAATTGAATTCATTGACCAGTTTCAATACTGCCCCCTTTTCTTTAATAGTTTATTTTGGCAAAAGTTATTTTCTTTGTTGCTACCATTGATTATTTATTTTTTGCTGCTGGAGTAGACCCATATTTTTTTGTTGTCAACGCTGTAATGCCAACATATATTTTAAAATTATTTTAAGAGCACTGACTGATATTCTGAATGTATCCTTTATAATTTTTTTTCTAAGCATGATCTCATTGTATAGATTATATACATTTGGTGAAAACACACAACCCAACAGGTGTTTTATTTGTTGAAATATCATCTTTTGCTTGCCAATTTTTATAGCTTGCTAAGCATCCTCCAGTTAAAACAGGCATATTTTACAGGATCTTAACTTTTAGGTTTTTATCTTGTTTTGTCTTAATTTATTTTCTGCCCTACCTTCTTCACTAATTATAACCCATTATTTCAGACATCAAGTGAGGCATGTATGAGCGCAGTGAATGAAGACTTATCAACATTTAGCCAAGGTACCTCACCTGCTACTGGGTAACTACATGATTTAAAATAAAAAAAAAGACTTTAATTTGTTTGGTTACTACATTTGTAAATTTGTTTAAATGTGTAGACTGTTACAACATGAGTTGGAATAAAGTTAAATTATTACTCTGTTAAATTAATAGTAATGAATTGAACATATTAAAGTGTGTGGTGTAGTTTACTTTAGTTTGTTTATTTACATATACTGAACGATGGCCCTGGATAAGATACACACCGCTGAAGCCAACTGAGACTATTACACTACAAGTTCTTTTTTGGAATCTCTAGGGGAGGAGACAAAGAGGAATACCAAAATATTCTTGAAGAAGACAGGTGGAAGCAGAGATGAAGATGATGGGGAAGACATGGAACGATCTTAAAAGAATGGCAAGAAACAGAACGGCTTGGAAAGTGTTTGTTGAAGACCTATGCTCCACAGGGAGCTGAAAGGTAGAAGAATTCACATATACTCAGCACCAAGAGTTTTTTCCCAAATATTAAAATGAGCAATAGGACACTACTTGGGAGGTTATGAAATAGTCTTCCCCATCCCATCTGAAAGTCTTCTTCTCCTTCTACCTTTCAGCTCCCTGTGTCTTCAAAAAAACACGTTCCAAGCCATTGTGTTTCTTGCCATTCTTTTAAGATCATTCCATGTCTTCACCATCATCTTTATCTCTGCTTCCATTTATCTTCTCCAAGAATATTTTGGTCTTCCTCTTTGTCTTTTTCCTTGGGCATTCCAAAAAAGGGCCTGTTGTGTAATATTCTGAGTTGGCTTGCACAGTGCATGTCCTATCCAGTGCCATCGTCTTAGCTGTATCTCTTTATCCACAGATATTTGATTGGTACATTTCCATAATTCTATTGTATAGTAATTTTGTCCTGCCATTTCCATTCTTTTATTCTGTGTAAGCATTTTTTTTTTTTTTTTTTTTTTTTTTTTTTTTTTCGTTTCCGGTTGTTTCCAAAATGGAGGAATTATTTTTCTCCGGCTTGGTATAGAACCGTTGATCAGAGGTTTAACAAGCCGCTATCGTAAAAACGATGTTGTTAATGAAACGTAGACCTGATACAGAATGTGTAAATTAGCAGTAGATAGTAGTGATAGTTTTTTCGGCCCTAAAACAACAACAAAAATAGGATTCTGGAATGTGCGAACAATGGCCGCTCCGACGAAACATGCACAGGTCGCGAGCGAGATGGACAGATACGATCTAGATATTTTAGGATTAAGCGAAATGCGCTGGCCTGGAACAGGTAGGAGATCTATTGATAATAAAATAGTAGTTTTTTCTGGAAGGGAAGATGGAAAACACCGTGAAGGAGTAGGCATAATGATGACAGACAAAGCTGCAAGAAGTTTATTAGAATGGGAACCGGTAAATAGCCGTCTGATACGAACACGATACAAAACAAAACATGGAAGACTTTCAATTATTCAATGTTATGCGCCTACTAACGAAGCTGATGATGAAGTTAAGGATGATTTTTATAACCAACTGCAACAACTTATAAACAAAATACCAAAACACGATCTTTTAATTGTAATGGGAGACTTCAACGCCAAAGTAGGACAAGATAACGCAGGAGTGGAACATGTGATGGGGAGAGAAGGCTGTAATACAACAAGTCAGAATGGAGAAAGATTAATAGAATTATGTTTAATAGAAAATTTAGTTATAGGTGGGACATTATTTCCACACAAAAATATCCACAAAACAACATGGATATCTCCTGATGATAGAACATCAAATCAAATTGACCACCTATGTATTAAACAACAATTCAGATCATCATTAATAGATGTAAGAGCATACAGAGGTGCTGATGTTAATAGTGACCACAACCTGTGCATTGGGAAAATAAGATTAAAATTTAGAAACCAACAGAAGAGGTCAATTACACATAAAATTGATAGTCATAAACTGAAAGATGAAGCCATAAAGGAAAAGTTTAACATAGAGCTAAGTAATTGTTATTCAGCACTTGGTGAAATAGACTTAGATATCAATGAAATGTGGGACTCACAGAGCAAAATACTAATGACAGCAGCAGAAGCAAGTGCTGGACTGAAGAAAATGGAAAAACGAGCTTGGATCTCAGACACCACATGGAAATACATCAAAGAAAGAAGAGAAGCAAAGAGAGCCATGACTAATGTAAAGACAGATCTTGGAAAGGTTCTGGCAAAAGCAACATACAAAGAATTAGACAACAAAGTGAAAAGTTCGGCAAGAAGAGATACAAGAGCTTATATAGACAACTTGGCAGAGAAAGCAGAGACAGCTGCAATTACAGGAGACAGCAGAACTCTTTATACTGTACAAAAGATGCTGACAAACACCTATACATCCAGTGGAACACCAATTCTAGACAAATCTGGATTAATGCTAACAACAAGCGCAGACATAAAAGCTCGTTGGGCGGAACACTTCAAAGAAATTCTTAACCGTCCACTACCTCACAGTTTAATAGATTTTGAAGCTGAAACACCAGCAGCAGAATTAGATGTAAATTTAGATGACTTCACCTTGAGTGAAATAGAAACCACCTTAAAGCTAATGACCAATAACAAGGCTGCTGGAGAGGATAAGTTAACAGCTGAGATCCTCAAGGCAATTAATAGCCATAATTTAATACATCTCCAAAAAATGTTCAACATCATTTGGAAAACAGAGAAGACGCCTCATAAATGGAAAAAAGGAATCATTGTTAAGATCCCAAAAAAGGGCAATCTTAGAGATTGTAACAACTGGAGAGGCGTGACACTTTTGTCAGTTGCCTCAAAGTTATTCTGTAAAATCATCCTAAATAGAATAAAGGATTCAATAGATACAGTGATGCGTGAAGAACAGGCTGGGTTTAGAAAAGGGAGAAGCTGTCTTGACCACATTTTCACTCTACGACTTATATTGGAGGAACACATTGAAAAGCAAAAACCTTTTGTACTTAACTTCATCGACTTCAAAAAAGCATTTGATAGTATTCATAGAGATTCTTTGTGGAAAATTCTGAAGCAATATGGCTTACCATCAAAAATCATAAATATTATCAAAGACATGTATGATGGTTACACATGTGCAGTTCGAACAGAGGAAGGACTGAGCGAATGTTTCCAAATAGAAACTGGGGTTAAACAAGGATGTATTTTATCGCCCTTGTTATTTGGAATTGTTATGGACTTCATAATGAAGAAATGCTGCACTGGTAATAAAGGCATCGAATGGATACAAGGAGACCATTTGGAGGACCTCGACTTTGCTGATGACATAGTTCTCATCAGCAGTCAGATAAAAACGATGCAGGAAAACACAAATGAACTATCATCAATAGCCAGCAAAATTGGGCTTGAGGTCAATCATGAAAAGACTAAAGTCATGAAAAGTTTAATTCCAACAAGTGACAAAATATACATGGAAAACAAACCAGTAGAAGAGATCGAGCACTTTATCTATCTTGGAAGTCACATTGATCGAGAAGGGGATACGAGCAAAGAAATTAGAATCAGACTGGCTAAAGCAGCAATGTCTTTCAGAAGCCTTGAAAAGTTGTGGAAATCAAAACTCATTAGCACAAACACAAAACTTAGGCTATTCAAATCAAATGTACTATCAACCCTTACGTATGCGTGTGAAAGCTGGAAAACAACAAGAGATATAGAAACAAAGTTGAACGCATTCGAAAATAAATGTCTAAGGAAAATACTTGGTATAGAATGGAACGAATTCAAAACAAACGAGGAAATTAGAGAAATCGCCAATCAACCACTAATATCTTCAGTAATAAAGAAAAGACGATGGTCATACGTTGGACATGTGATGAGAAGAGATAATAATCGAATAGCAAAGCAAGCCCTCATATGGGAAACAACAGGTAAAAGAAAAAGAGGAAGACCCAGGGAGACACTGAGAAGAACATTGATGAGAGAGGCAAGAGCAGCAGGAATCGGCTCCCTCAATGAGATAGAACTGCTTGCACAGAACAGAGACAGATGGCGAGATTTGATAAAATATCTTTAAAAGAAAACTGCTAGAACAAAAATTCATATAGGAGAAGGTGTATCTTGGTCTACGCCCTATGGGCCGGTTACGGCTCGAAAGGTCAATAGATAGATAGATAGAAGCATCTATTAATGAATGTCTGTATTTTCATGATTGTCATTTTTGTTGTTCTCCATTTCTCACAACTATATTGTTGTTGTTGCGTTCTCCAGCATTCAACTCTGACGAAGTCCCTTGAGAATAAGAACTGAGTTTTGCGTGTTAATCCATTTTTCCCTGGCAGCCACGTGCACAGGGGTCCCTCGCCGCACAGGCAGATAACTCCGACTTCGGAGGTACTCATGTTTTTTCCGTCGATGAGTAACTGACGTTTCAAGCTGGGCCTTGCTGCTGAGACCAGGGGTGGTTGTCGCAGAGAGAAATCATAAATAAAAATCCCAACCTGTGTAGCCGAGATTTGAACCCACAACCTCTCTGTCCCGAGGCCAGCATCTTGCCTCGAGACTAACCAGTTCCATATGGACTTGGAATATGAGGAAACTGCAACAAGGAACACTTTTCATGCATAGCCTGCAATGGTTCTTGCCGCCTATCCACCATATACCAGAAGTTCACGTCCTCCCGAAAGTGATGATCGTCATATTTCTTTAAAAATGTATGGCGCTTGATGATATTAGGCCATCGTTGTTGACTCCAATTTCGAACATATAAACACACAGTTAGTCATCAGATTATCCCCGTCGCACATCAAACAAGAGACCGTAAGATTAGCGTACGACCGGTCTAGAGATTTACGATGACGTAGCACACATAATAATGCAAGCACAGCAGTGACGCTCCCTTTAGATTCTTGATTACTCTAGTGAATGTAGCCTATGACGAACAGAACACTGTGCAAATTCCCTAAAGAGATAAAACTGTGGCTGACGAAGCATTTCACATTAATGAGTTTCATGGAAATAACTTGCGTCAAGCAAATCCATCAACGGTCATGAACAGCACCAATGTGACATAAAGCGCAGAACAAGCCTAGACGATGGAAGGTCGTATTCACAACACTTGATTTGTAGAAAATGAAATATTGCCAGCACACGACACTGTTTTATCGGCACAGATGTAATAAGTAGTTCTAAGTAAAGTAATAGTTATCTTGATTTAAACGCATAGGAATGCAAATTAGAACCGAAACTAATCAGACATCGAATGCACTTTCTTCAGCGATTGAGAGAACGTGGACTAGATCCGCCATCTTAGAAACGGAAGTCTAATAATAAAATATAACAATACTGACTTAAGATTGGAATTTGAACATTTTAATGTTTGAATTTAATTTAATTTAATGTCTGAAAGTCTATAATGGCATTATTTTCTTGAGCCTTTTCAGTGATATTTAACAGTTTTGGCACACTAACCTTAGCTTGTCATCTGTTTCAGCTATTAGCATGTCTTGTTAACAAATTATAATAATTGTTAGAATAGCAATTAGGAAAGTGGACTCATGACTTCTAGTTATAATTTCTATTAAATCTACTAGTGTACTGATTGCTGATTCAACAAATCAATCTCATTGCTTTCAGGACAGACCTTTAGGTGCCCATTCCTTCCAAATCGGTGATGGAAAGTACACATGCTGGAAGTTCCAGTGACCTGCTTGTTATCCACACTTATCACTGTTATCACTTTTAATTTGTTCTCTTGGTTAGCCAATCAAACAAGTACCCAAACTTTGTGGATACCCAAGCTTTGTGGATTCCAGAGTGATAAGGATAGCACATCCATATAAAGTTCAGGATTTCAAAATGTTAAATCCTCTTATTAGTGTCAACCTGTTTAGATCTCACGAAGAGTGGATGAATTAAGAGTCAGTAATAGTTACTTAAAGAGAGTTCATTGGTGCTATATAGAACCAATTCTGACCCATGGAAGCGAATCATGGACAGTAAACAAACAAATGAAAAGACCTTTAGAGGTCACAGAGATGGGATTTCTCAGAAGAATGTTGAAAGTTCCCTGGACAGCTAAAAAGACCAATGAGGAAATTCTCAAAGAGGCCAACACAAAAAAGCAGCTCCTAAAAAACATCAGAAAGAAACAATCAACATTTTTCGGGCACATCATGAGAAGAGGAAAGTTGGAATACTTGGTTACAACTACAAATAATAAAAGGAAAGAGAGATCGCGGACGACAAAGAGAGAAAATACCGGATAGCTTGATGTCATGGCATGGAAAACAGTCAACAACAGAACTGATACAATGCACTGTAGATAGAAGATTATGGAAGGACATGATCGCCTACGCCAACCGGCATGGCACATGATGATGAATAGTTACTTCTTCCTTGAAATAAGTCTTCAAGGATTAGGCAAAGTACCATATCAGTTATCTTTCTTATGTTGGAGGCAGTTAAAAATTCATCCTGGTTTAGTTGACCTTCTGTTTTATCCCTCATTCTAACAGAAAAAAATCCACATTCTAATTATAGTTCTCTCCTCATGGGTCCATCAGTACATCTAAGTCTGTCTCACTGGTTAAACATTGACTAGTTAATTGGTTCTTAGATTCACGTTTTTTTGTAGCACCATTTCTCTGCATTTGTAGCCATACCAAAGAAGTCAGGCGTCACTGATTGTGAAGACCATCGCACTATTAGTCTCATGAGCCATATGATGAAATTATAACTAAAAAACATCATGAGATGTGTAAGGAACAAAATAAAAGCAGAAATAAGTGAGGAAAAATATAGGTGTGTTGAAGGAAAGGGCATCAATAATGCAATATACATCTTAAGAACATTGATAGAAAGATCTATAGAGGTAAAGAAAGATCTATATATGTGCTTTATAGACTACACAAAAGTATTTGACAATGTAAAGCATGTGGAAATAATCAATATGCTGGAGAAATTAAACATTGATGGCAAGGATCTGCGAATCATAAAAAAAAACATGTATTGGCAACAAACAGCATCTATACGAATTAGCAACCAAACAGGACATTTCCAATATATAAAACAAGAAGTCAGACAAGGCTGTGTTCTGTCGCCGGATTTGTTTTCACTTTACAGCGAACATATTATGAGATCAATAGTAGATAAAAGAGGAATTGAAGTCAAAAGTCACAACATAAATAATTTGCGATATACGGATGACACAGTCTTAATAGCAGAGACAGAGAATAAACTACAAGAAATGATAGACATAATAGTGGAAGAAAGCAACAAGAAAAGGTCTCAGTCTGAATAGTAAGAAAACAGAAGTAATGGTTATATCAAAGAAACAATCATCACCATCATGCAGCATAAAAATAAACAGGACAAATCTGAAACAAGTGCAACATTTCAAATACTTGGGCACAATAATAACATCAGATGGAAGATGCACCACAGAAGTAAAAAGCAGAATAGCTCTGGCCAAAATAGCATTTCAGATAATGAAAAATATGTTATGCAACAAATCTATGTCAATAGAAATGAGGAAGAGAGTTCATCGGTGCTATATAGAACAAATTCTGACCTATGGAAGCGAATCATGGACAGTAGACAAACAAATGAAAAGACTTAGAGGGCACAGATATGGAATTTCTCAGAAGAATGTTGAAAGTTCCCTGGACACCTAAAAAGACCATTGAGGAAATTCTCAAAGAGTCCAACACAAAAAGGGAACTCCTAAAAAAACGTGAAAAAGAAACAGTCAGCATTTTTTGGGCACATCATGAGAAGAGGAAAGTTGGAATACTTCGTTACAACTGGCAAAATAAAAGGAAAAATATATCGCTGACAACAAAGAGAGAAAATACTGGATAGCTTGGTGTCATGGCATGGAAAAATGGTCTAGAACAGAACTAATACTATGCACTGTAGATAGAGAATTTTGGAAAGACATGATCACCTACACAAACCTGTATGGCACATGATGATGATGATGATTTTACTGCATGCCTTTCCAGCATCATCATCATCATTGAGTGCCGTCTCCGCATCGGAGGTTGGCTACCATAGAGCACCATTCCGCTCTAACTCTTGCTTTGATGGTACAGGTTGTCATAGGCTGACTTGTCCATCTTTTGATGTTACTCGTCCATGTTAGTCTTGGTCTGCCTCTGAATCTTTTACCTTGTATTTTCCCTTCCAATATTACTTTTATTAGGCTGTTGTGTCTTTTAACATGACCCAAAAATTTCATTTGTCTTGTCTTAATTGTATTTAGTAGTTCTCTTTTCATTTTTAGTTGTTTTAAAACTTCCTCATTTGTATTCTTTTCTTTCCATCCAATTCTACCTATTCTTCTATAAATCCACATTTCAAAGGCTTCAATTTTCTGTTCTGTTTTCTGGTCTAATGTCCATGTTTCTGCACCATACAGGAATATTGAGAAGATGTAACATTTTGCTATTCTTAGTTTTAGCCCTGGTGTTATTTGTTTTGATGTTAGTTTATTTTTCATGGCATTAAAATTACTTTTTACCATACATATTCTTTTATTTATTTCAGTTGTGCATTTTCCATAATTGGTTATAGTATGTCCCAGATAGTTGTAGTTCTGAACTGTCTCTAGATGCATTACTTCCACTTTGATATTTAATTGTATGTCTTGAGAATTTTCTTTGTTTATGATCATAGTTTTAGTCTTTTTGATATTCATATCTAGTCCATATTTTTTGCTTGGCTTGTCTTTTACATTAAGTAATTGTTGTAGATCTTTAGGATTTTCTGCTAGTAGTACAGTATCATCAGTATATCTTAGGTTATTGATTATCTTCCCATTAATGTTTAGGCCTGGCATCTCTGTGATGTTTTTAAAGATTTGCTCAGTGTATAAATTGAGCAAGCTTGGTGATAGGATGCATCCTTGTCTTACTCCTCTTTTTATATCAATGGGTGTAGAGTTCTCCTTGTTATATTTTATTATTGCTGTTTGCTCCCAGTACAAATTACATATCAGTCGTATGTCTGTGTCATCCAGATTTATATCTTTTAGGCAGTCTAAAAGTTGATTATGGTGTATTCTATCAAATGCTTTGGTGTAGTCTATGAAGCTGGCATATATTGGTTTGTTTACTTCTATGTACTTTTCAATCAATGTCCTCATGCTGAATATGGCTTCTTTTGTCCTACTGTTTTTCCTGAATCTGAATTGCTGCTCATCTAATTCAGTGTTAATTTTATTCTGAATCCTTCCTTGTATAGCTGTTAGTAAAATTTTGGTTACCTGGCTCATTAGACTTATTGTTCTAAAATCACTGCATTCAACTGCACCATTCTTTTTAGGCAGTGCAGTGAAAGTTGATGTTTTTAGTTAGAATTTCTCTTCATGGCTTTCTTTTGAATGTTATGTGATGAGGCTCCAATCTCTTTCACGGTGGTCTGGGTTATTCGTCTTTCATGTTCTGAATATGCCTCATGTGTACCACACACTTTGCTGTTTTCGCTTTCTGGGCCGTTGATTATTTCTAATTCTTCTGCCCCATCCACTGTCACAGACTTTTCACATATGAGTTAAACACACCCGGCTGGCTCCATGGTTGTCGAACCACGTGTTTGCTTATCGAACCGTGGACACACAACATAAAGAAGAATAAATCATATTCCACTTAAATATCGGTAAAGTTCACAGTCCATCCACCCATCAGAAGTAAAACATACACCAAACGGGGAATAGCAACACATAATTTCACAACTAGACTGTCGCGTAAATCATTTAAATATATCTACAAAAGCCAAATTATAAAAACGACAACAAGTAGTCGCCATGACACCGGAAGACTTTCCAGCATAAACTGTTGATATTTAAGATATCTGATATATTTTTGCAATAGATCTCTCAGACTGTGCCATCCTTTTTTAATTCTCATCCCTGTGAAATTTGTTATGTTCTTATTAAGTGGATGCCTTTTATCATCACATACTTGGACATAACATTTAGTTTCGGTGAAAATATGTCTATATTGACATCAGCCAAAACTTGTATCTCCTATGTACTAAGATCGATATTGTTATTATTATTGTTGCTTTTCTTTTGTCCACTCACCTGGTGATTGCTCCTTGTTCTCATTGTTTCTTTTCTTTTGTCCACTCACCTGGTGATTGCTCCTTGTTCTCATTGTTTCTTTTCTTTTGTCCACTCACCTGGTGATTGCTCCTTGTTCTCATTGTTCCTTTCTTTTGTCAATTCACCTGATGATTACTCCTTTTTATGGCCTGCCCTTAAATGAATGTTACAGGGACTTAAATGTGTTGTGCTGTTGTTTAGGGCATTCTGTGATATTTACTCCGTTCAGCTCATCACATCCTAATTCAGAATAGTAATTTTGAGTACTGGGTTGCCTTCCTTTTTCAATCCCTACTTGCTTTGCTAGATTTATTTGCTTTCAGAGACACCAAGGTGAGGTGGATTAGGATGTTGACCAGTTTTTGTTGTTGCTAAACCTGACTCAGCTTGTCAGCTGTGAGTTGCTGACCATAAACAGCCCATGTTCTGGACTTAATCTTGGACTCCATTTTTGTTTTTGCTATATTCACACAAAAAAATTGAGTGCACTTATATTATTACAGTTTTTGCCATAGGGCATAGAACTTTTTTGTTTAAAACTGCCAAATCAATGAATTTATCACAAGATCATGATTGGCTGCAACATAAAGCTTTCTACTACTAGTAAGCCCACCTGATGTGTGTGGAAGATGAATGTGTCAGGCTGTAAGATGCAGACCCTGGTTTGCCAGAAATTAGTGACAGAATAGGGGAGGCTGCATGGTCTAGAGGTAAGACGTCGGCCTCTGGACAAAAAGGTCTGTTTCAATTCCCACCACAGGTGGTATAAATAAAAAAAGAATCTGTGGTTCTTTTGTGGTTTTACCTTCCCCAAGGGGTATCTGTCTCTTTGGCAAGGGTATCTGTCTCTTTGGTGAGGGTGTAATACATTGGATGTTATTTAATCTTTCTTGTTTATATTAGGCTTTATATTTAGAGACAGCACAGCACATTTATAGGGAGCCGCGAGGGCTCAGTGGTTAGTGAACTGGACTACAAAGGACAAGGGGTAGGGTTCGATCCCAACCGACGGCTTCTGGGTTCACCCAGTCTTTAATGGGTACCGGATTTTTTTCTGGGAAAGTGAAGCGGCATGGGCTTAATACTGACCACATTACCCCAAAAATCATGTGCCAAAGGTCTGTAAAATTTATGGTCACTAACACCATATTCCCTATACGCCACTTGGCGTGACGGGGGGGGGGGGGGGGTGGTACTTTACTTACTTTTTACAGTACATTTATAGTCAACAATGTTAATCATCACAGACTATTCAGTCGTAATACATAATCAAGTTTATTGATCTTTAACTTGGCAAGTGATTTATAATAGTGGAAGCACTTCTTTTTAGAATTACTGTTCTTAATTCTGGACATTCAGGAGGCTAACGCCGGAAATTTATTGAAATGTCCACACGTGCATATTGTAAAAATCTCTCTCTCACACAATTTACTTACGACTTTGTTTTCTGTTGCACAGTTAGAAACACTTTCACCTAAATGTTCTCTATGTTCCGATTCACTTGTTCCGATTCTGTCTATTGCTCAACTCCTATGTCCCTGCTATCTTTTCCCATGTTCTAAGCTTGACTAGTCCACATTTATGATTCTTGACTAACTCGGTTTACTACTTCGTACTACTGCTCTCTAGTCTGTTCTTTAATAATGACTTCTCAACTAACTGAAAACTACTATCTGTCTAACTGACTGCCTTCAGCAGTTTTTTGTGACTAGCCTGTCTTCCTCCTAACTGATCGAATTATCTTGCATGCTTACATTTTTTTATTGAAGTCTCAATTACCGCGCTGTACATCTGCAACAATCAGCATCCAATGGTTTTGTCGCGAAGTGACACTTGCAACCTCCACGACCAATCAGAATCCACTGTCCTGAATCACAGTTGACCCAGAGCTGACCTATGTCTCAGACTTGACAATGCAAGCTGTTTATGGCTCTGAAGTAACCTCTGGTCAGCATGACCTCTCCTGAGTTTCAAAATAATCATGTTTATTTCATGACTTTGACCTGTCCTGGAAGTTGCTTGTCAACCTATTTACCTGACAGGTCAAGCCATGTGTTGACTCTCACTTTCACAACAACTATAAAATTTCCATTCTCCCTAAACTTGTGTCTGACTACTACCCTTCCTTCATCCTCACCTACTCGTCCACTAATAGCTAGGAGAATTTTCATTCGCACAACTTTCCATTGCTTAGGTACGGTCACTAACTACTGGTGTCTGTTATTTATACCACTGTTATAAGCTCTTAAGAAATGGGTACCGGCTGAGTTTGACTGAGTTACCATGCTTTACTTTGACCTATACTGTTACAAGGGTATGTGTCTCTTTGGCGAGGGTATCTGTCTTTTTAGCGAGGGTATCTGTCTCTTTGGCGAGGGTATCTATCTCTCTTTGGCGATGGTATCTGTCTCTCTGGTGAAGGTATCTGTCTCTCTGACGAGTGTATCTGTCTCTTTGGTGAGAGTATCTGTTTCCTTGGTGAGGGACACCTAAGTACTTAAATGAAATCAGCATCAATGAATATAAGTTTGAGATAATAATTAAAATGTAAATATATTTGCTGTAAAACTTAAAATTAAAGATAACAAGAAATAATTAAGTGTAAACAAGCTTTACATTGATAGTCACCATCATCATCAAGTGCCATGCCTGCTAGCGTAGGTGATCATGTCTATCCACAACTTTTGATCTCAACAGTAATTTATCATTTCTGTTGTTGACCTTCTGCCAAGCCATTCGTTTAAGCTGCCTGGTATCTTTTTTCTCTTTGCTCCCCTCCATCTCTTCGTCCCTTGATTTTTCCAGTTGTTGCAATATATTCCAGCTGTTCCCTTCTCATTACATGACCAAAAAATGATGATTGTTTTTTCTTCATAGTATTGGAAATTTGCTCTCTTTTAGCTTTGGCCTCTTTTAGAAAGTTTTCATTACTCTTCTTAGCTGTCCATGGTATTCTCAACATTCTTCTGTAAAACCACATTTCTACAGCCTCTAGTGATTTTCTTGTCTGTTGTCCTATTGTCCATAATTCACATCCATATGTAAGACTGGCTCTACATAACATTTAAGAACTCTTTCTTGTTTCTATTGTCAAAAATGGATTGCACAGTATCTCCCTCATTTTTTGGAAAGCTACTTTTGCCTGAGCCATTCTGCAACATTGATAGTAACAAAATATAAGAAACACTGCAAATGTTATATAGTCATAAATATAATGCAATTCTTGCTGATCCTGTTTTGTTGTGTGTTATTAGTATAAATCTGCTTTATGACCAATTTCAATTTTTGCTATCAAGATGCACCATTAGTATTTGTAAAAGCTGTTCTCATATAAAAATGTTTTCACTTTTTCAGAACTAGCAGTTTCATGAATTGTGTGGGTATAGGCTTTCCGCTTCTCACATTCAATTTTATGGTTGATAAATCATTTCTGAGAAAGTAAGTCTCATTTTCAGCAGCAATGTGTTCAGACTACTATGTACTAAACAATGAAACATATAATTATGTTTTCTTGTTGTCATGGTTCTCATTGCTAGTACATTTGTCTGTCACTGTGATAATTGCATGTATTGCATTGTCGTAATGGTTAATAAAATGTTGATATAAAACTAAGCCTTATTGTTTAACAGTAATTGAAAGAACTTTCTGGTATGAACCATCTCTGACAACCTCTAGTTCTTCTCTAGTTATAGAGGAAAACGGGTACTTGAATTGATTATTTATCGTTCTCCAAGTGGGAGGCATGAGCCATTTCTGACAGCCTCACCCGTGACTGAGAAGATCTGACACCATGAAACAAGAGAATGAGTGGTTGAATGGATAATTTATTGTTCTCAAAATCAGAAGCATGTGTGTTCTAATTGTGGTAGGATCAAACAGTTTGTATATCAGGGGTGAAACGAAGAGCTCTAATCTGAACGTCTTGTACTGACTGTACTAGACATGTGGTCTTTTTTTTAAAAACTATAACCGTTGAACATCTGTCACAATCATGCCCTTCATATGAACAAGAGAAGGCTCTTGCGACCATCACAAGAACCATACTGGAACAAACTGCTTGGTGGCGTTACCAGCCTTGTGTTGACAAATGCTTCTTTGAACTTATTAATATTGACATCTATAAGTCAACACAGAAGAAGAAAAAAGATTTTTTTTTTTCAGTCCTATAGTTCCCTTGGCAGACTCCATAAATAAAAGTTGTTAGTTGAGTTTTTCATTTCCATGTCTAAACTTTGGTTGTCTGATACACCACTGCAGGCATGTGGGCGAAGCCACTAAATAATCAAACTACATATAATAGGACTGCTCATGATTAAGTGATCAATCTATATACAATAGGACTACCCATGGTTAAATGATCAAACTACATACAACAGGACTGACCATGGTTAAAAGATCAAACAACAGAAAACACAGCTGCGCCATATTTGGTCAGCTTAGAAAGGTTTATTGACCATAAGAGTCAACATTGCAGTTAAAGCTGTGATATGCTAAAGAGCAGATCCAGTTAACAATTGTACAATTTATCAGAAACACTTGTCTGACATTGGAAGCATTTACCACAAAATTCAGAAAAAGCCCTAACTTTTAAACTGTTACATTTTATTACTACAGTACAAAGCAATGGAATTTGCCTATTTCATTTTTGTCTTGTCAAAAGCAACTGATATTAAGTTGTTAAATATTTACTCTATTGGTCTTTCTGCCTAGGTTTCAATTTTTTCCCTTTGTATGGTCAATTTTTTCCCATGGTATGCTCTTGTCCTTATTTTCTTACAGCTGCCTCAAATTTTAATAATGTTTGTTTTCATTTGGCATATCCATCTTTGTTTATGATTTAACTTCTCTCATTACCATCTTTAGACTTCTTGTTTTTTAAGTGCTCTAACTAATTATTAATGGGAACTTATACAAGCACAAAAACGAAGATAGTTGCCATCATATGAGACATTTTGTTAGAAATAACGGTTATAGCACATTGTGACCAAAAAAATTGTGTGTGAGTTACATTTTGTGACAAATGATGGTTATAGCACATTGTGACAACAGAGAATTGTATGTGAGTTACATTTTGTGAGAAATGATGGTTGTAGCCGTTTGTGACAACAGAGAATTGTGTGTGTGTTATATTTTGTGAGAAATGACGGTTATAGCACATTGTGACAACAGCGAATTGTGTGTGAGTTACATTTTGTGAGAAATGATGGTTATAGCACATTGTGACAACAGAGAATTGTGTGTGAGTTACATTTTGTGAGAAATGATGGTTATAGCACATTGTGACAACAGAGAATTGTGTGTGAGTTACATTTTAAAGACAAGTGGTGAAAGCAAAATATGAATTTAGTTAAAATAACATGGAATGAAACTGAGCCAATCACAAAGCTGATTACTGACTTCTAATTGAATAGTGGCTAGTTGGCACTTTCTCTTTGCCTAATGACTTGTATATATATATATATATATATAGGGCCAATTCAGACCTGTGGATGAAAATCATGGACAGTAGACAAACAAATGAAAAGTTGATTAGAGGCCACAGAGAGGGGATTTCTCAGAAGAGTGTTGAAAGTTCCCTAGGCAGCTAAAAAGACCAATGAGGGCATTCTCAAAGAACCCAATGCAAAAATGGAGCTCCTAAAAAACATCAGAAAGAAACAATCAACATTTTTCAGGCACATCATGAGAAGAGGAAAATTGGAATACCTGGTTACAACTGGCAAAATACAAGGAAAGAGAGATCACTGATGACAAAGAGAGAAGATACTAGATAGCTTAGTGTTATATCATGGAAAACAGTCAACAACAGAACTGATATTATGCACTGTGGATAGAAGATTGTGGAAGGACATAATTGCCCAACGCTAATTGTTATAGCACATGATGATGACGAATGACTTGTAACTTGATCATTATACTGTTTCTTAAATACCTCATGAGAGTGAAGTGGGAAAGGTAATGGTTGATTTCACTTACTGACAGTAATAAAAAAAAATATATAGAATTTATAAAAATAGGTGAAGCTACAAATGAATTAGTGTTTTATAAGTCATAGTATTGGCTAGTGCTAACCATGTGATCATTATTTGCTTTATATCAAATATGCTGAAATAATCATTTATTTATGAATTAAAACTGAAGATAGTGTTTAATTTAATTATTAAAAAAAAAAACAGGTCTGCCCATAATGGTAAAGGGTTAAGGCATAAAAATGCGAAGCTGCAGTAAAGCTGAATGTGAGGAAAAATTAAAAAATAGAAAAAAATGGTATGTAAGAAGCTTTACGTGATAAGTGGACGACACAGACTAAGTTCTCTCAGAAGGGGGGGGGCAGTTGGAAGGAGTGAGTGCCTCAGGAAAATAGACAGAATCAGTCACTGGTATTGTCCTTTGTCACTCTGGCGACCGCAGCTGCTATACTTTGGAAAATCGCCTCATAGTCCAGTA
This sequence comes from Megaustenia siamemsis, assembly GCA_032433765.1. Taxonomy (NCBI): domain Eukaryota; kingdom Metazoa; phylum Mollusca; class Gastropoda; order Stylommatophora; family Ariophantidae; genus Megaustenia; species Megaustenia siamemsis. The sequence goes on along the minus strand of JAVIAB010000073.1, from coordinate 106,652,657 downwards.
TGGTTCGCTGACCTCACAAGGTATGAATGTATCATACTCATACACATAGTTTCCTTTTGGTTGCTCCTTCCCTTTTGCATAGCCTTCTCTACTGCACAAATTTGGGTTCTTTGGTCTACTTACTATGCCATGCTATTTATAGTTCTCCTCTAGTCCCCAATGAGACACTTCGGTGTTCTCCTCTATACCTTTTTTCTGTGCTCCTTACCCCTCATTTGTTTTTATTGTACCCCACTCTCAGACATCTCACTCTTACCGCCTTTTGAGGACCTGTTAGTCTACTGTTCTATTCTTTCTTCTTTGTGTTTGCACACTGACCCCTGAGTGAACTCCTCTGGTTCTGTGTGCATTTGCGCACATTTCTGCACGTTTCTGTACTTTCACGACAGCCGCACTTGGTTGCTATTTCCTTTTCGTTTTGACCTCTGTTTACACACAGGATAGATAATTTTATTTTCTTTAACACATTTCGATTGTTTTTGTTTTGGTTGTTTCGTTATTAGTTTTGTGTGTGTGTTTTTTTGTTTGTTCCTGATGAAGGCCTATTGGGCCGAAATGTCATTTAGTCTGTGTCGTCCACTTATCACGTAAAGCTTCTTACATACCATTTTTTTCTATTTTTTAATTTTTTCTGCCCATAATGAAAGTTTTCATGCACTTTTTTTGCTTACTCCAGACATAAATTGAAATTAAACTGCATATACACAGTGTCAAATTCAAGAGAAATGTGAGTAATTATTGTTCTATATAATTTCAGATCTGGACTTCTTGTATTGTATATTTGTAAAATTACAGGTTAAGACTTTTATCCGCTGTTGATGACAAAATTTAATGTAGAAATTGCTTTTAGTTTCCATTGGGGAATACTTATAAATTAAAAACCAGGCTTATCATTTTGTTTGTTATTGCCCATTCGATCTGTTTGTCTCCTCATAATTTTCATTTGAAACATAAATATAAACCATCTCTTAATTTGTTTGCATTTTAATCTCCTATAACTATGGTAGTCTCATGTAGTAAGCTTATTATAAAATGAAATGTATCAACTGTTGTCACAATGCTATCTGCTTTTGGTGCATAAACTTATATCAGATTAATTAATATTTTCTGGTCTTCCCATTCAATTAACTAATAGGATAAATAGCATCCAGAAACCTTTCATTCTTCTTGCTTGTTCAAGCAAGATGAAGCTAAGATGATAAAACTTAGATGATACCAATTCTTCTTTGGTGTTTAGTGTCTTTACTTAGTATTTATCAGAAATAAATATCTAGCAAATATCCATATCTCTGGATATTTCGTTCATTTGTTTCTGTTCACCTGATAACTAAAGGAGTAGTTGTACCCCTTCATCATCTGCCGTTAAAAGGATGTTAAGTGGGTGTGGTGTGGATGCGTTGCATTGTGGGAAAAATTGTTAGGGAAAATCTACCAAAAACATCAAAACGCTTGATGATAAAAAGAGAGTACCTTTGAAGTTTGCCTGTATCTTGAGCTGCATGTGAGCACATTGCTGGTGTGGTATTAAAAAAAAAGAGAGTAAAAAGTGGTTTTCACACAAAACTCAGATCGTCAGAACATCATTAATCATTAGAGATATAAAGCTGGTTATGCAAACAGACTAGCAAACATGTGTATGTGTCCACATGTGTTTGTTTGCATCCATTCCATTCAGCTTCCTTCCCCATCATTGACCTTATTTCATACTATCCAATCTCTCATATTTTGTCATGAATATTTAACATAATGTTAGGTCATATTGTTTACGGTGGATTCGGTCATTTATTAACTTATACATAGGAACAGCTACAGCAACTTTTGTATAGAATAACCATTATTAGTTATTGTTGTATATTTTATTGTTCTCTAAATTGCTATTCTAAAACTTACAAAAAAGAATTTCCTTTATATTTTATCACAGAGTGTCCATTACAATTTTATTTTACTGTACTGTAAAGTGCATTTATATTTATTTGTTACAGATTGGTAGATGCACTGAACCTTTTTGGGAACCAGCTACATGACTATCCCATATATGCTGGGGGCACTACTTTAGACATAGCACGGATGGCACAGGTTTCATCGTTTTCTTTATATTTTGAATAGATACATTAAAAAAATCTTGTTGTCCTATTTATAAGATAGTTCTATTTTATTGTCCTTTTGAGCCAATGATGGCGCATGAGGCAAAAATTATACTCTCCTTGTTCAACAATCTTTGCTATTAAACATCAGACATTGCTCAGTTCCCGCGTTTTATCTTTGGGTTAGCCTCTAAACCTCAGTAAGGGATTTTGCTTCTCTCCTCGGATTTCATTTTAGATGTTTCTTTAAGTCAGCTTCTTTTTCTTTTACCCTTTGTTTTCCATTTGAGAGCTTGCTCTGAGATTCTTTTGTTGATTTTCTCACATGACCAACTTCTTCCTTTGATTATATATATTGTTGGATTGATTGCCATTTTTCTTATTTCAACACTAGTCTTGTATTAATTCCATGGTATATGAAGTATTCTAGAAGTTTGTTAATGCCACATATATTATTTTTCTGCATCCAGGCTTATTCCAGAGATGCTATTGCGATCATTCTTATTCTTCTTATACAGTTTTCTAAGTGATTTCTTCTTATTTACTTTCACTCATCAATATTAATGATCTGTCTAACAATAATTTCAGTAGTCAGTGACCAAGGCATGTGATGACTTAGCCTTTGCTGATGCCATAGTTATACTTTCGAATAATCATAAGCAAATGCAAGGTAAAATTAGCATATTTGATGAGAGGTCATAACAGCTATAGCTAAAAATAAATAGAGATAAGACTGGATTCATTAAAATGTATACAGTTGGCAGTAACTAGTTATTACTGGGAGAAACATCCCTCCCATATGTAGAATTTGATATGCATCTGTGCAGTAATATAGACATAAGACCAAGAAGGAGCAATAGAACAATACCAAAATAGGATATAAAAGCAAGATATTTCATTCTATTCTATTCATGGAATTCATTTCATTGCAGTCAGAGCATTCTCATATCAGCCTCAATGCACGTACTACAATTACTCAAAGCATTTGCTGACTGATTGTTCCTGTAAGGTGTTGATTACAGATACATCTTTTCCCACTAAGCTCTCTGGATCCTCCTCATCTTCTATTAAGAAATGAGGAACAAACTTGGCGATGTCCTCTTTGTCCAGAGTAAAGTCACTGGCAGAGCTGCCAGCGAGCTTATTGGTTATCTCATTGCCGTAAACGCCCTGCCCTGGACATGGCAGTACTGGTTAAGGCATTCACATTAGATCCATCTAGAAACTGCAGACACTGTCTGTCAATCTTCCGTTGCAAACTTTGCGAGTCTGTCAGCAAGACTTTGTGATCCGTGTTCTGTGTAACCAACCATGTTATCACTGCTGTTGCTGCTTCTATCCCCATTCTCATGCTGGACACTGTAATGCTATAATTGCCAGATTCCTTAGCCACCTCTCTGCCATGTTGGTATGCCACAAAACACCGACTACTACACTGTCTGTGGTATACAGAACCATCCATGTAGATGATATGGTCCTGTGGTGACAATACTTTTTCTCTTTTTTTTCCCCCCCCCCAAACACTTTTAGCTCTGTAGGCTCAGTTGTGACACTCCCTGCCAAGCTGAATAATTACTTTGATTAGTCTGTTTTTTTTTCCCGCTGTTACTTCTATCTGGGAGCCATGTTGGATGAAAGGTTAGTGTGCTCACTTCTTGATCAGAAGGGTCCGGGGCGATCCCCAGAAGTGGCAGATTTTTTTCAGACCAACATAGCTCTGGGGTTCATTCAGTCTCCAAAAATGGGTTCCAGAGATTTTTCTGGTAAGTAAAGGTGGCCTGATGTGATACCAATAACATCACCCAAAAATGTGCCGTGGTCCTAGAAAAACATGATTATTAACACCATACTATACGCCTCACAGATCCCGTGTGTTACCGGGGCCTCATTATGAGGGAGGTAAAGAATAATGACACTGTGACCTTCCAGGCATGTCGTAAGAGGTGACTAAGGAGGTTGATCGATGGCTTGACAAGCTGTCATTGTACAAAGTATTGTTATGGAAACAGCGCCATAGACTTTAGAGCGGTGATCTTTGCAATATGAGCCATTTTGGCATGCAAGGTTTCTGTTTTTGAGATTGTGGTTCTGCCCTATGTGACGTCTTCGGCTTGAAAGGACAATAGATAGATAGATACGCCTAACAGAGTATGGAGTATAAAACCTTTACTTTTTTTTAACTTTACTAATAATTCTTGCCAGTCCTAAAGTAATTCAGATCACATACTCTCCTTATGGGCTCTTCTGCCTTGGTCATCCAAGATTTTCCACATCTGAGGTGCCTAACCTTGGTCGCACCAAGTTCCAAATGTAAGGGATTATTTATGTTTCTTAGCCCTAAATAGGTACCAGATTTTTTTCTGGGAAAGTACAGTAGCACGGGTGTAATACCGACCACATTACCCAAAAAATCATGTGCTGAAGGTCTGTAAAAATTATGGTCACTAACACCATATTCCCTATACGCCACTTGGCGTGACGGGTGCTCTTTACTTTTTTTTTTTTTTTTTAACCAGATTCAAGTAAATCAGAATGGAGATAAGCAAAAAAAATATAACAAACACAAAATATTTAAATATTTAATAATTAATATATTAAATATCGTGGGGTAGTGAGTAGAGCTGCAGAAAACATAAAATAAACATGAAATGATATTAAGCAGCTACACACAAATAAGAAAAGGCCTGAGCAGACCTATGTTGCACTATTATGCTCGGTAAATCAAATAGGTAACTCATTGAACGGATAGGTATATCTCTGGTGAATCCGAGTGCTGTCCATAGACCCTCTCACCTTGTGATCTGCGTTGACGAGAGAGTGAGCATACCTAAATCATAACCCAGCACTGCAGCCTGCACAAGCCTGAATTGCAATGGTTGCTGGAGGTTCACTCTAGCCATGTTCTTAATAAAGCTGACTTTTGAATGGCATTGCTAATGCAGAGATTGAAAGAAAGAGACCTATCAAATGCTATTCCCAAGCACTTAATAGTCAGACTCACGTTGGTTACACAATTGCAGTTTATGACAGGGAAGATGTCTTTTTAACTATTCCATTATTCAGCAAACACCATGTGACTAACAACTGGAAAAATTGAGGGACGAAGAGATAGAGGGAAGCAAAGAGAAAAAATAACAGACAGCTTAAGAGAATGGCTTGGCAGAAGGTCAACAACAGAAATGATAAATAGCTGCCGAGATCGAAAATTGTGGAGAGACATGATCACCTACGCCAGTAGGCACGGTACTTGATGATGATGATGTGACATAAGCCTTGTTTGGGTTAATGAGTACTTTATTATTATTATTGCATCAAGTGGTTATCTGATCAACATTTTCTTGCAATTGCCTAGTTATTTTTGCTCTGTCGCGACCGTGTACATAAATCATATTGTCATCTGGAAGGCAAGAGTGCAACTCAGCTCAACACTATTCAGCTTTACTACCCCGGCAGTGTATATATTGAACAAATCAGTCACTTTTTTCTTCACATCAGAGAAAATTATTTATTTTATTTTTGTCCTTATCACTACATTGCATGCTTTATTTCCATGTCATTCAAGCTTTCCTTTGAAAATTCTTTTGTGTGTGTTTGTTATTGATATAGTTTATGCAGCGACAAGAAAAGACAGTTGTGTTCCTTGGGGCACGGGCCCTGGATGAAGATGCTCTTACTCTCATTGATCTGTGCAAGGCCATGCGATTGGGAATTCGAATGCAAGAAATCAAAAATAGCAGAACAAGCGTCTTACTAGTTCTTCACTTTAAAAAACGGTAGGACTGGCAGCTATATTTTCATGACAATCATAGTGTTTTTTAAAAAGTGACAGTCTTTTTTTGTAACGGGGGAAAAAAGAGTTATACTTAGAGAATATAAGAATCACCATGTGCCATACTGGTTAATGTAAGCGACCTCGTCCTTCCACAATCTTCTATCCGCCGTGCATCATATCAATTCTGTTGTTGACTGTTTTCCATGCCATGACACCAAGCTATCTAGTATCTTTCCACTTTGTCGTCGGTGATCACTCCTTCCCTGTATTTTTCCTGTTGTAACCAAGCATTCCAACTTTCCTCTTCTCATGACATGTCCGAAAAATGTTGATTGTTTCATTCTGGTGTATTTTAGGAGCTCCCTTTTTGTGTTGGCCTCTTTGAGAATGTCCTCATTTGTCATTTTAGCTGTCCAGGGAACTTTAAACATTCTTCTAAGAAATCCCATCTTTGTGGCCTCTAATCGTCTTTTCATTTGTTTGTTTACTGTCCATGATTCGCTTCTACAGGTCATAATTGGCTCTATATAGCACAGATGGACTCTCTTCCTCACTTTTATTGACATAGGTTTGTTGCATAAGACGTTTTTCATTTTCTGAAATACTATTTTGGTCTGAGCTATTCTGCTTATTATTTGTGTGTTGCATCTTCCATCTGATGTTATTATTGTGCCCAAGTATTTCAAGCATTGCACTTGTTTCAGATTTGTCCTGTTTATTTTTATGCTGCATGATGGTGATGATTGTTTCTTCGATATGACCATTATTTCTGTTTTCTCACTATTCAGACTGAGACCTTTCTTGTTGCTTTCTTTTACTATTATGTCTATCATTTCTTGTAGTTCATTCTCTGTCTCTGCTGTTAAGACTGGCATCCGCATATCACAAATTATATATGCTCTGACCGTTGACTTCAATTCCTTTTATATCTACTATTGATCTTATAATAATACTGTTAAGTTTACAACTAACTTGGACATACCATAACCTGTGATGGAAAATCTAAAACTAAAATAAACAAAAGAATTGGAATGGCAAAAAGTAATTTTAATGTCATGAAAAATATATTTTTAACATCAAAACAAATAACACCAGGGCTAAAACTAAGAATAGCAAAATGTTATATCTTCCAGCATTACTGTATGGTGCAGAAACATGTACATTAGTCAAGAAAACGGAACAGAAAATTGAAGCCTTTGAAATGCGGATATATAGAAGAATAGGTAGAATTGGATGGAAAGTAAAGAAAACAAATGATGAAGTCTTAAAACGACTAAAAATGAAAAGAAAACTACTAAATACAATTCAAGCAAGACAAATGAGAATTTTTGGGCATGTTAAAAGACACAGCAGCCTACTAAAAGTAATCTTGGAAGGGAAAATACAAGGTAAGAGGCAGAGGTAGACAAAGACTAACATGGACGAGTAACATCAAAAGATGGACAAGTCAGCCTATGACAACCTGTACCATCAAAGCAAGAGACAGGCGAAATGGCATTCCATGGTAGCCAACCTTCGATGTGGAGACGGCACTCAGTGATGATGATGATGAAAGTGAGAACAAATCTGGCGATAGAACACAGCCTTGACTGACTCCTTGTTTTATATATTGGAACTGCCCTGTTTGGTTGCTAATTCTTATGACTGCTGTCTGTTACCAATGCATGTTTTTTTTATGATTCACAGATCTTTGCCATCAGTGTTTAATTTCTCCAGCATATTGATTATTTCCACATGCTTTACTTTGTCAAATACTTTTGTATAGTCTATAAAGCACATATATAGATATTTCTTTACCTCTATAACTCTTTCTATATATGTTCTCAGGATGTATATTGCATTATTAGTGCCCTTTCCTTCTACAGATCCACATTGTTTCTAACTTATTTCTGGTTGTATTTTATTCCTTACACGTCTCATGATGATTCTTAGTAATATTTGCGTCATGTGGCTCGTGAGATTAATAGTGCGATGGTCTTCACAATCAGTGGCACCTGACATCTTTGGTATGGCTACAAGGATAGATTTTAATAGACTTTGGATATGTGTCTACTGTTATATATGTCATTGAGTAGTTTTGTTATGAATTTTACTCCGGCTCTTCTAATGCATTTATCTCTTCGATTGTTATTATATCGTGACCTGGAGCTTTACCTCTTTTCATGTATTGAATGGCCCCTCCACTTCACTCTACATTATTGGTGTTCCTGCGTCTTTGTTTGAATTGTTTAGCTCCGGTCTAAACAGCTTGCTGTAAACCACAACACAATTGGGGGAGCAGAGGCGCCTGCGATTTGCGGTCGCAATAGCAGTGTCGGTGCACCATCAGCTGACCAAGACCTAACAGTTCTACCTCCTTGTGGTCTCCTCCGGTAACAGTCTGCGTCAAAACAGACTGGCTAACGGAAGCTAGGATCGCCGTGTTCCCTGTAGTGGTGGCTGTTACTGATATAGAGGACCCAGTATTGCAGTACCTCTGGGCTAGACTAGTAGTTTTCCAGCATAGCCTAGGACAGACGAACTCCAACTTCTCCAGTAAGAGCCGGGAATGTCAAGAAAGCCATTACGACCCGCCACATCAATGAGTAGAAGGGTACCCTGCCCGCATAAACTCGTGGCATTACGTCAACAACAACTTACTACAAATATCATCATCATCATTCAGTGCCATCTCCGCATCAAAGGTTGGCTACCATGGAGCACCATTCCACTCTGTCTCTTGCTTTGATGGTGCAGATTGTCGTAGGTTGACTTGTCCATCTTTTGATGTTACTCGTCCATGTTAGTCTTGGTCTGCCTCTGCCTCTTTTACCTTGTATTTTCACTTCTAATATTACTTTTATTAGGCTGTTGTGTCTTTTAACATGCCCAAAAATTTCATTTGTCTTGTTCTAATTGTGTTTAGCAGTTCTCTTTCATTTTTAGTTGTTTTAAAACTTCATCGTTTGTTTTCTTTTCTTTCCATCCAATTCTATCTATTCTTCTATAAATCTACATTTCAAGGGCTTCAATTTTTTGTTCTGTTTTCTTGTCTAATGTCCATGTTTCTGCGCCATACAGGAATATTGAGAAGATGTAACATTTTGCTATTCTTAGTTTGAGCCCTGGTGTTATTTGTTTTAATGTTAGTATATTTTTCATGACATTAAAATTAACATTAACAATACAATACAATGCTACATATCAACACCAAATGAATGTTCATTCAGGATCAGGCAATAAAGAGGAATAGTCATAGGGCTTACACAGAACAAAAGCAAAGGAAGGAGAAAGGAAAGAATATCAGTTTACTAAAGTTATAAATTGATATATGCATGTCAAGTGTGCTTATCAGATGATATCCTTAGTTTTCATGCTCCATTGAATGTATTGTGTTCTTTGTATTTATCTGTCTGCAGGTGGTGTGAGGTGTATTTCACAGATCAGCTTGTACACATCAGTGCTTCCTACATTGACAGACCTGTCATTACAAAACTACTGGAGAGAACTAGCATTATCTACACTACAGTACGTGAATTTAACTACATTTATCAATTGATCGTAAGCAGATTGTTGATACTAAAATAAAAAATGAGATCAATTTTATCAGTTTTTAAATTTCAAAAAGTAGAATTCCAACTGCCATTGAAATGTTTCAAGTGAGCTCTGTGGTGCTGTGTAGAGAGAGTACTGGTGATGTGTAGAGAGTGCACTGGTGCTGTGTAAAGAGTGCACTGGTGCCGTGTAAAGAGTGCACTGGTGCCGTGTAGAGAGTGCACTGGTGCCTTGTACAGAGTGCACTGGTGCTGTGTAGAGAGTGCACTGGTGCCGTGTAGAGAGTGCACTGGTGCCTTGTACAGAGTGCACTGGGGCTGTGTAGAGAGTGCACTGCCAATATTTTCCTTTTGTGATCAGAATAAAGGTTGGGGTACTAGTTATTCTTTTTCTTCTTAGCACCTGATGAGTGGGCGTGGATGTGTTATATTGCTAGTTTACGTCAAGCAGCAATATCTGTATTTTTGGACCTGAAACACCTGTATTTGGCATGGATTTTTGATTGAAAAATGTTTACCTGGACACTGTTCATTTTTGGAAGCTGCAATAGCTCAATGGTTAGTGAACTGGTCTACAAATGACAAGAGTTCGGCGGCTTCCGGGTTCACCCAGCCTTAAATGAGTACTGGGTTTTTTTGCTGGAAAAATAAAGTGGCACGGGCATAATACTGACCACATTACCTCAAAAATTATGTGCTGAATGTCTATAAAAAGTATGGTCACTAACACCATATTCCCTATACACCATGTGGCATGACTGGACTCTTTACTTTTTTTTTTAATCTGTTCATTTTCGGTCTACTCTTTTCAACTTTTAACTGTCAATGGCTCATTAATGTATGCAGTATGGGACCTACTGATTTTCACTGTTAACTTAGTTGACTAGACATCAGATCTCACTACCTAGAGACTAGAGGTGGTAAAAGATGCAAAGAAACCATGAATTCAAAGTGAAAATCCCCACCACCTGTGATGGAATTCAAACTTGAGACCTTCCTACACAGAGGCCGGCATCTTACCTCTAGACCACCCAGTCATATCAAGAGTCACCAGTGAACAGTGACCAGGTACTTTGGTGACCGCCTTGTATGCAAGAGCAGAAAAATAGAATTGCTTTATGCTAAGTAGGAGGCCCTGAAAAATGTAATAGCAGCTTAAACAATCAAATACAAGGAAAACTAAAGAGAGCAGAAAGTTGGATAACCATAACCATGTGGCTGTTTTGAAACACAGCGATAAGCAAAAAAAAATGTATAAAATTTGGAAATTATAAATTTAATCACAGATAATTATTGGAGAAATTGATAACTATTGTGACAAGAAATTAAATACATCAATGCCAAATTATGGTAAGCAGAGAGGTTGGAAATTATGGTAAGCAAAGTTTTGGATAACTTTGGTAAATTATTATATCACACTGCAAAGAAATTAATCAGGTTGGACAGGTGATCACAATGAAACCGCGAAAAAATACCTGCTGCCCATGCTTACTACATGAAAACATAAGACTACAAGGCGAAAAAAGGTGGCTGAGAAGAAATTTGATAAGTAAAACTGAGACCCACTATAATAAATCAAATATGATAACTCAAAAGACACAATTAATGATGACCAAAACACTACACATACCTTCTTTTTGCATCATCTTATACACAAGCAGCAAAATAAAAAGAAGATAAAATCAGCTTTCTGCTGTTAGTTTCATCTGTATTCACAGCTTCAGCTATAATCAAAAAGTTTCCTCTGTATGATATTTTATATTAGTCTATTATAACTTATAACTCTATGTAGCTTTAATCTTCTAATTTCTGTTTCTTTTTTTTACTTGTATAGAAATGCTGGTTATAAGCCTATATTTTTTTTTGTCGCTTTTGTAATGTTGCTCTATAACTTATTGTAACGCAAGTTTAAAAAAAAATATTTTGTAAATGATGTTTTTCATAATAAGTTTATGTCAGTAAATATATAACATACAAAAAAATAGCATTTCTGAGAGAAGTCTTTGTATTTGCTACAAATACTGTACTTTTATTTATCTTGTATTGTTTGTCAGTTAAACTGTTGATGGTTCAATTATAGTGTATCATAGTTTAGAAGATTTTCTCTAGCCTTGGTTCAGAAGACAAAAGACCTCAAACAATCTGCTGAAATGCCGAAAGGAAAAATAAAAGAGAAAGATAACAACTTAGAAGTTAAAAAGCCAAATTGACAATACAATAGTCGAATTTGTCCCAAACTTGTTGGTTGATATATCTTGATGTTAACGTTGTCAACAGTGGTTCTGATGTGTTGTTTTATTTTATTTAAAGTTTTAAAGAGTCACTTTCAAAAGTTTCTGCAGAATTTTCTTAAACAGTCTCTTAATACATCTTCTAACCTCACTTGTGAGGGGATATTTGTTGGTGAATACAATAAACTTGTTTCTGTACGACCGGTGCTCTTCCAGAACCTTTTTCTTTTACACAAGCATCATATGTTCTGATATTTCTTGACCCAATCAGAGGTAGACTGCCATGTCATAGGGGCTCTAACATATTTTCCTCTACATGGTGTTGCATGCCTGTTTTTGCTAGGACAATCACATAATGCCAGTCCTAAACCCTAGACCCTAGCTGGGACTCCTGGACCCTAGACCCTAGCTGGGACTCCTGGACCCTAGACCCTAGCTGGGACTCCTGGATCTTAGACCCTAGCTAGGACTCCTGGACCCTAGACCCTAGCTGGGACTCCTGGACCCTAGAACCTAGCTGGGACTCCTGGACCCTAGACCCTAGCTGGGACTCCTGGACCCTAGACCCTAGCTGGGACTCCTGGATCTTAGACCCTAGCTGGGACTCCTGGACCCTAGCTGGGACTCCTGGACCCTAGATGCAAGAACAATAAGAAAAATAACCTCTACTGACATGAAATGTGTTAGACGAATGATAGGAAATAGCCTGAGAGAGAAGATCGGAGATGAAGAACTGAGAAAAAAGTTAGGAATAGCCCCCACCATATAATACATAAAGAAACAACAGATAAAATGGTTTGGCCACTTGACAAGACAGAGTGATAAAAACACAACACAGCGAGCCCTCAATAAACGTTGCGAGAATACCAGACCCAAGGGTCGACCACCAAAAAGATGGATCGATGGAATATAAGAAGCACTAGGAAACATAATAGTAGCAGAAGCGAACAGAAGAGCAAAAGACAGCAAATTATATCTCTCCTCAACACTGAAAGGCAAATGAGGAAGGAAAGAAGAAGAATCACACAACATGCTTTCCCCTACAGGATTCATCCGTGGTTATCTTGTTTAATTGATCATTAGATGCAGCAGTTGGTACTGACAATGAACTACAGTGGTTCAGCTTTCATCCGACTCTTTGTTACTACACAAATTGGGTTTCTTGTCAATTTAAGTCTCAGTTTAATACATTGTGTTTATTTATTTTGAAACAACCCTGTAGATTCAGCACACTAGTCTCTGTCTCAAAGTTACTTGTAAACTTTCATATTTCCACAGATTTTTAATGTGTTAAAATGTAGGCTAATAATATTGGTCTTTCATTTCCTACTGCATTGGTTTCTGATCATCAGTGAATGCATGTATCCAGAAGATATTTGGTTAATCATAAAAGTGTTTTAATCGTAATACTCTTTTTGTCTTGTTGTATAACCTATTCTTTTAAAATTATCTATGCCAGAGTTGCTGTCTTATTTTATCTGACAATATTCCGGCACTGTTTTCTCCACACTGAGTGTTTTTATGTAATGTTGATCTGTGTTTTTGTTATAGAAAAATTCTAAAGTTTAAGAATTTTTTTTAAACATTTTTTTTTCAGGAGCTAAGTGTCTTGTTAATGCCGAAAGTGTCTAAAATGGTGGGATATTTTTGCCATGCTCGTTTCAAGCACTTTGTTATTGTTCTTCATAACTCACAGTGCATGGTTGAAGGAAAGGATTCTATGTTAAACATTCTCTGTTACACAGACATTTTGTTTTTGACTCCAGAGGTGAGAAATGTTAAAACTTTGTACATGTATAGGAGGCAGTTCAGGCAGTATAGTTGAACCACAAGCAGCTATAGCTTTACTAAGGTCTGTGAGCTGAGAAGGTTTTCCTTTTTCAAAGTTTGTAATGTCTTCAGCTGTGTGAGATATCAATGGCTGATGTCATTTTACAAACAACCGCCCCTTCTCTCAATGCTGAAAACATCACAAGCTCTAAATGATCCCTTTCAGCCTGCAGGCCTTAGTGTCACTATAGTTGTTTGTGGTTAAACAAAGACTTAAAGTGTGTAAAATATAAATGTCTGTGAAATGGCTTTAATAAGTAAAAAAAAAAAAAAAGTAAAGTACCCCAGTCATACCAAGTTGGCTATAGGGAATATGGTGTTAGTGACCATAAATTTTACAGGTTAATGAAGTAGGATTGAGTTAGACTGAAGAACACAGCTTTCATAAACTAGTTTTCAATTATAGCAAGCATAAGAAATGTTCTTTTTTAGTACAATTAATGAGAGTAAAGAAATAGTAAATAATGTTAGATGATAGATTAATGTATAAAATTGGTAATGCCAGTTAGGCCAAAGATCGTTACCATCTTTAGCCGTCATGCTTTGTGTCTTTCAAGGGTCAATTTTTTCAACAAATCGTCTGCCATTTCAGAAATTCTTTGTTTTCTCAGCCTACATAAACATAAATATTTACAAACACATAGATATACATCTTCTTCTTCTTTGTCTTCTGTTTTTCCTCTTTTTACTGCCTTGATGTTGAGGAAAATACAAAGTTGTGGCAACCTGGGTTATTAAAACTTGATGCAGATGAAGAGGTTCATTGGTAAATTCCATTGACAAAGTCACTCCATCCTACTTGGCTGCACAGGTGATGATTATAAATCTCCTTAGTCATCTCTTACTACATGGCAGGCAACAGTGACTCTATTCTTTTTTCCCCTCACCGTGTGTTAGCCACAGATTAATCTGTACATATTATTTTTAACTTTTTATGTGCATATTAGAAACATTGATTATTGAGAAGACATACTAAAGTCATTCAGTGGTCACAATTTAAATAAGGTGATGGTGGTTGTTCAAGTGAAAGCCCTGAAACTGTAGGAACTTGGAATAATCATGGGTCAGGTAGAAATAGTCAAGATGTTGAATTAGAGATGTGTGCAACCAGCTGGCTGCTAAAACAATCTGCATGTTTGTCCAGTCTTAAATCTGCTGAAAGAGGTGAGTCCCTTTAAGATTATCTCAAAAGCAGCAATGTCCATTTCTGCTAACTAATCAAGCAGAAGAATAGGTGCAAACAGGAAGAAGAAATGTACTGTGGTAACCAGAAGTGGTTAGGTTTTTGTGTTTAGAAGAGATGCACAATCACAAGAGATACCATAAAATGAACCCCCCCTAATTATGGTGAAAGAAAGGTAGACTAATAATAATGTGGTAGAGAACAGAACAAAAACATAGATAAACAGTGTGGTACAGACTTTGTATACTCTGCTCATGATGATCATTCTTCTTCTTCTACATTTCAGCTCCCTGTGGTGAATAGGTCTTCAACAAACACTTTCTAAGCCATTCTGTTACTTGCCATTCTTCTAAGATCATTCCATTTCTTCTGCATCATCTTCATCTCTGTTTCCATCTATCTTCTCTAAGAATACCTCGGTCTTTCTCTTTGTCTTTTTCCCTGGGGATTTCAAAAAGGCCTGTTGTGTAATACACTGGTTGGCTTCCCAATGTATGTCCTATCCAGCGCCATCATCTTTGCTGTATCTCTTTATCCACTGGTATTTGACTGGTACATTTCCATAATTCTATGTTAGTGATTTTGTCCTGCCATTTCCATCCTTTTATTCTGCGTAAGCATCCGTTAATGAAGGTCTGTATCTTCATGATTGTCAATTTTGTTGTTCTCCATGTTTCACATTCATATAATAAGATTGACAAGTTTAAAGTTTAAAATTTTTTTTTTTTATTTAACCTAATTTCTTTGGACTTCCATATGTTTCCCAGTGCAATGAATGCTCCTCTTGCCTTTGATATCCTTATTTTGGTATCATTCTCTGTTCCTACTTGTTTGTCTATGTTACTGCCAAGATATGTGTAAGATTGTATATCTAGTAAAGGTATTTGTCCTATTATTATTATGATGACCATGGGCTGTATTAAATTTAGGAACTTTGTTGTTGTTCTACAAGACACCAGACAACATGTATGATACTGATTGTCCTGCCAGCCTGTGGCCAAAGAAAGTAAAATAAACAAAACCAATTTGTCATGTATTCAGTTTTAGCAAGATAATAGCTTATGTGAGATAGATAAATGCTGAGCACAAAATTAGACTGAGTGATGACAAGTTAAGTAAACTCTAGCATAGTGTACTGTCTTTTCTTTCTTTATTTTTACACCCTTTTTGTACAATTTTTTCATCTTCATGACATAAAAATAGCTCTGACCAGATTATCAAAAAAATGTGTTTTCTTCTTCTTCTTCCTTTCAACTCTGTGTGGAACATCGACTTTCAACAAATACTTTCAACTCCGTGTGGAGCATAGACCTTCAATAAACACTTTCAACACCCTGTGGAGCATAGACCTTCAACAAATACTTTCAACTCCATGTGGAGCATAGACCTTCAAAAAATACTTTCAACTCCCTGTGGAGCATAGACCTTCAATAAGCACTTTCAATTCCCTGTGGAGCATAGACCTTCAACAAATACTTTCAACTCTCTGTGGAGCATAGACCTTCAACAAACACTTTCCATCTTCTTCTTTCTTCTTCTACCTTTTTAGCTCCCAGTGGAGCATAGGTCTTCAACAAACACTTTCCAAGTCATTCTGTTTTTTGCCATTCTTTTAAGATCATTCCATGTCTTCCCCATCATCTTCATCTCTGCTTCTATCTGTCTTCTCCAAGAATTCCTTGGTCTTCCTCTTTGTCTTTTCCCCTGGGGATTCCAAAAAAGGGCCTGTTGTGTAATACTCTCAGTTCCCTTCCGTAGTGTGTGTCCTATCCAGCGCCATCATCTTCGCTGTATCTCTTTATCCACTAGTGTTTGACTGGTACATTTCCATAATTCTATGTTAGTGATTTTGTCCTGCCATTTCCATCCTTTTATTCTGCGTAAGCATCCATTAATGAAAGTCTGTATCTTCGTGATTGTCAATTTTGTTGTTCTCCATGTTTCACAGCCATATAATAGGACCGACTTAACATTTCAGTTGAAAATTTTTATTTTTGTATTTAACCTAATTTCTTTGGATTTCCATATGTTTCCCAGTGCAATGAAAGCTCCTCTTGCTTTTGATATCCTTATTTTGGTATCATTTTCTGTTCCTCCCTCTTTATCTATATTACTGCCCAGATATATGTAAGATTGTACATCTAATAAAGGTATTTCTCCTAGTTTTATTTGGTTATTGCCAACTGTATTAATTCTCATAATGTTAGTCTTATCTCTATTAATCTTCAGTCCTAGCTGTTGTGATCTCTCATCAAGTATGCTCATTTTATCCTGCATCTGTTGATGGCTGTGTGATAGGAGAGCTATGTCATCAGCAAAGTCTAAATCATCAAGTTGTTTGGTCAGTGACCACTGGATTCCATTTCTGTTTTGAGTTATTTTCATAATCCAATGTATGGCCAGTAGAAAGAGAAATGGAACACTTTCCATGCCATCCTTTTGTAGATGGTCTCAAAATATGGAAACTGACACCATGTAGCCACACTCAAAGCCTGAAAGGATTCTACCTTTTGCTCTTCTTTCATCTTGTTCTAATCTAGTCATCCAACACAAAATACAGTACATTACTATTATTTATATTTTCTTGTACTTATTTCAGTCTGCACGGAAATTTATTCAAGTGTTTAGTGTTCCAGTAAGTATCCTGTGTGCTGCCATGCATCAATGTTTCATTCATAGAGTAAATAGTTAATAGCATAATAGTTAATGTCTTTCTGATCAAGTGAATAATTTTGGTCAGTTCTTTAAAAACATCCTCATTATATTTATGTACAATACATTTTTCTTCTTCATCCCATAACTCTAGAGTTATTGGGGCACAGACTTCATCACCTTCTCCATTGATCTGTACCCTTGGTCATTCTTTAGGAATCTGCGAAGCCAAGGCCGGCACATTATTTTATTCTATCTTTCCATCTTTTTCTCTGTCTAACACAGACACCAGTTGTTTTGTCTAACCATTGTATCAGGTCAGTTCTTGCTGCTTAATCTTCTATGTCATCAACAAGCCACATATTAATAATTCTGACGCCAAAACCAATAGTACTTTCATATTATATTGGATATCAACACATAAATGTAAAGCATACAAAAATAAAAATAAAAGTCAGATAACAATTACGGGTAGAGGAAATTAAATAAAAACAAAAGATTCTTTATTCAGCCCAGTTATAATTTAATAAAATTCTTTTCACATTTTTTGTGTGGGTATTTTCAATTATGTTGTGTAATGCATATGTACATTAATTTGTAGTAACTATTACACATTTTATACATTGAAACACTATAGTCAATTAAGTTAATAAAAGCTAGTGATCAAATGAACTAATATGTGCTAATGTATTTCCTCATACTTTTCTGCAGCAAAACAAGTAGTGTATGTTTAAAATATGTTTGTCAAATAGTGCTAATTTTTCACCTTACTAGCGGTTTGAAAATTGTAAAATATTAGCAATGTATTTTGTGTTGGAATCACTGTAGACTAGAGCAAGATGAAAGATGAACAAAAAAAAGAATACATTCATACTTTGAGTGTGGCCTATAGGTTATAAGGTGTTAATTCCCATATTATCTGCACACTGTCTTAAAGATGGAAGCACTTAAAAGGCTATCCTCTAACATGTAATGTTGTAAGGGACGTAAGTAATAAGCTGCACTGTATAAGACTACAGCATTTGGAAGTAAGTAGGATGGGGATGGGGCTTTATTATTCCCCACTGTTGTTACCTTTCTCAACGCAGGGAGCCAAGCATCCATTCTGTTAAGCTGGGTCAAGTGAAGAATATTATTCAGAGATTTTACCCGTGTTGACTTTATCTTTTGAATATAAATGATAAGTTTTATTTTGTGTTTTTGTACTTTGACCTATAACATGTCATTGAAATGTATTATTATGTAAATATGTTATTAAAATAAAATCTTGATTTTTATTAACTGTTGTATCTACTGAAGCACTTGAGATCAATTCATTTCTAAAGTTTGTGATCCTATGTAAAAACATGTGCTAATGTAACAGTGAACATTTGTATGTTGTTTTTGAAGCGAAAACACTGGGTACGTATCAAATGTGTTGCCAAATCATGTTCATTTGAATTCTATTTTTGTTATTATTTCATAGAAGTTTGGGAATCTGCAGCTTTAATTTCAATTGTTTTATAAACATTAATTTCTTCATATTTGAATTAATTAATTAAACTTTTTCCTCGACATGCATATTTAATATTTTGTGTGTCTTAATAAAATGTATCATTATTCATAAATTTTAATTGTGGAGAACTACTGAATCCAAATGTGTTATTTTTAAAAGCTATAATTTGTCTAAAGCTTACTGTGTTGTTGCTTTTTGTTCATTTTCATATTTTATATTGTCTGGGATCTACTGTAAAATAAAAGTAAACACAGGGTAATGCAGATTCACATAAACAACAAGCAGTCTAAACAAAAGAGATGGAGAATGAACTACAAGAAATGATATAATAAATAATAATAGTGAAGAATGCAACATGAAAGATACCAGCCAGCCTCAGCTGAGTGAAAATAAAAACAGTGAAAAATGAACATATAGAAAAACAACACTCACCAATCATGCAGCATAAAAATAAACGAGACAAATCTGAAACAAGTGCAGTGTCAAATATTTTGGAACAATAATAATTTCAGATGGAAGACGCAGCACAGAAATAAAGAACAGAATAAAGTAAAGGTAAAGTATGAGACTTGAATCGGCGTCTTAGCACACAAGTTTTTACCCATGTGTGCTCAGCCGCCTATCCAGAAGTGTTCAGAGACTTCTGGATAGTGTCGCTTCACGCATTGAAACTCATGATGCGAGGCAGCATTCCTCACCTTCCCAGAGTAATACCCTGGTACCCATTTCTGCCAGCAGCTGGGTCGACCACGGGGGTATATATATTTTTTTCCAACCTAGTACAATTCACACTGCTTCCAGCGGGAATCGAACACGGGTTGTCCAAACATCGGTAACCCAGTTGAGTTGATTTCCCAACTAGGCTACCAAGGCCCCGAACAGAATAGCAATGGCCAAAGTTGCATTTCAGAAAATGAAAAATATCTTGTGCAACACCAATAGAAGTGAGAAAGAGAGTTCATCGGTGCTATATAGAGCCAGTTCTGACCTATGCAAGCAAATCATGGACGATAAACAAACAAATGAAAAGATGATTAGAGCCCACAGAGATGGGATTTCTCAGAAGAATGTTGAAAGTTAACTGGACAGCTAAAAAGACCAGCGAGGAAATTCTCAAAGAGGCCAACACAAAAAGAAAACTCCTAAGAAATATCAGAAAAAAAGAAACATTTTTCTGGCACATCATGAGAAGAGGAAAGTTGGAATACTTGGTTAAAACTAGCAAAATACAGGGAAAGTGATATCGCAGATGACAAAAGAGAGAAGATGTTAAATAGCTTGGTGTTATGGCATGGAAAACAGTCAACAACAGAAATGATATGATACACTGAGGACAGAGAATTTTGTAAGAACATGATTGCTTATGCCATCTGGTTTGCCACATGATGATGATGAGCACAGATTCAGTGTGTTTGGGCTAATTTTTGTGAAGTCATCTACATATTCTAAGTTTTTTCCTGAATGGAAAACATCGTTTTTCACTAAAACGACATCCATTGTTCTTTGTTTCATCACTGCATCATTACACCATCATCGTATCCTATCTTGCTCTTTTTGGGACTCAGCTTCTATGATGGCTATTCTAAAATCTTCTTTTCTTAGTGAGATTTCCAGCATCTGCAACAGTCTGTTAATAAAGTCCACCTTTTTACACTCTATAATAATAATATATATAATATAATACAATATTTGCTTCAAATGATTGTCTACTTATATAAATAAAGTTAGTCAACATGCTCATCAACAACCAGGCAGAAAGTGGCCAGTGGTCATTGCTGAGTGCTTGTGGTAGATGTGTGCACAGTTGATGAAGATCCTACTCCACTTTTTCTCAGTACTTGAAACAGAATAACCAGTCTGTCTAGCAAAGTGAGTTGGAAACAAAGAACATGTAAGGCAACACAGTGCCCAATAAAGCTTTGATGATTTGAATTTGTTGGCTCGAAGGGTGGAAAGTATCAGTCTGCTGTAATTGACATTCATCTGCACACACATGCAATATCTATTTTATGACTATTTAATGTCCATTTATATAAAACAGATATATTAAATAACATCTATCTATTTATTGACCTTTCAAGCCGTGGCCGGCACATAGGGCATATACCCAGAAACTCTTTCTCTTTTTTTCTAAATTTTCCTTCTCTCAGTCTCAATCCTTGCAAAAAAACATTTATCAAATCTCGCCATTTGTCTCTGTTCTGTGCAAGCATCTCAATCTCATTGAGGGAGCCGATTCCTGCTGCCTTTGCCTCTCTGATCAATGTTCTTCTCTGTGTCTCTGTGGGTCGGTCTCTTTTCCTCCTACCAGTTGTTTCCCCACATGAGGGCTTGCTTGTGGGAAACAACAGGTAGGAGGAAAAGAGACAGACCAAATTAAATAATATACAAAATATTTATATGACACTCTGACTTGTGAAGAAATATCTTTGCTACAAGTAATGGTGCATGTATTCACTTGTTCCCAGCAGTGTGTTTGTAAACAAAGTTATGCCTGGGACATCTATCTGTGGATGAAGACCTTTGGTCAGAAGTCATGTACAGTTATTGTGAGTGATGGAATGAAGAAAGCTTATGTTCATACAGGTTGTATGATGTCAAATTAATTTTATACTTTGTTATCTTGGTGAGTTGAGACAATTATAGTTTCTTGACATTTTGAAAAAAAAAACATAATTTCTTGATACTTGAAGAAAATCTAATTTCTTGATCTATTTATCTATCTATTGACCTTTCGAGCCGTAGCCGGCCCATAGGGCATAGACCAAGATACTCCTTCTCCTATCTGAATTTTTGTTCTAGCAGTTTTCTTTTAAAGATATTTGATCAAATCTCGCCATTTGTCTCTGTTCTGTGCAAGCAGCTCTATCTCATTGAGGGAGCCGAATCCTGCTGCTCTTGCCTCTCTCATCAATGTTCTTCTCTGTGTCTCCCTGGGTCTTCCTCTTTTTCTCTTACCTGTTGTTTCCCATATGAGGGCTTGCTTTGCTATTTGGTTATTATCTCTTCTCATCACATGTCCAACATATGACCATCGTCTTTTCTTTATTACTGAAGATATTAGTGGTTGTTTGGCGATTTCTCTAATTTCCTCGTTTATTTTGAATTCGTTCCACGCTATACCAAGTATTTTCCTTAGACATTTATTTTCAAAT
This sequence comes from Megaustenia siamemsis, assembly GCA_032433765.1. Classification (NCBI taxonomy): domain Eukaryota; kingdom Metazoa; phylum Mollusca; class Gastropoda; order Stylommatophora; family Ariophantidae; genus Megaustenia; species Megaustenia siamemsis. The sequence goes on along the minus strand of JAVIAB010000073.1, from coordinate 106,630,722 downwards.
GCGTTCAACTTTGTTTCTATCTCTTGTTGTTTTCCAGCTTTTACACGCATTCGTAAGGGTTGATAGTACATTTGATTTGAATAGTCTAAGTTTTGTGTTTGCGCTGATGAGTTTTGATTTCCACAACTTTTCAAGGCTTCTGAAAGACATTGCTGCTTTAGCTATTCTAATTTCTTTACTTGTATCCCCTTCTCGATCAATGTGACTTCCAAGATAGATAAAGTGATCGATCTCTTCTGCTGGTTTGTTTTCCATGTATATTTTGTCATCTGTTGGAATTAAACTTTTCATGACTTTAGTCTTTTCATGATTGATCTCAAGCCCAATTTTGCTGGCTATTGATGATAGTTCATTTGTGTTTTCCTGCATCGTTTTTATCTGACTGCTGATGAGAACTATGTCATTAGCAAAGTCGAGGTCCTCCAAATGGTCTCCTTGTATCCATTCGATGCCTTTATTACCAGTGCAGCATTTCTTCATTATGAAGTCCATAACAATTCCAAATAACAAGGGCGATAAAATACATCCCTGTTTAACCCCAGTTTCTATTGGGAAACATTCGCTCATTCCTTCTCCTTTCCTTCCAATTTCTTGATACTAGGAGAAAATCATAATTTCTTGATACTAGAAGAAGAATATTATAATTTCTTGATACTAGAAGAAGAATATGATAATTTCTTGATACTAGAAGAAAATCATAATTTTTTTGATACTAGGAGAAGAATATTATAATTTCTTGATACTAGAAGAAGAATATGATAATTTCTTGATACTAGAAGAAGAATATTATAATTTCTTGATACTAGAAGAAGAATATTATAATTTCTTGATACTAGAAGAAGAATATTATAATTTCTTGATACTAGAAGAAGAATATTATAATTTCTTGATACTAGAAGAAGAATATTATAATTTCTTGATACTAGAAGAAGAATATCATAATTTCTTGATACTAGAAGAAGAATATTATAATTTCTTGATACTAGGAGAAAATCATAATTTCTTGATACTAGAAGAAGAATATTATAATTTCTTGATACTAGGAGAAAATCATAATTTCTTGATACTAGGAGAAGAATATTATAATTTCTTGATACTAGAAGAATATTATAATTTCTTGATACTAGGAGAAAATCATAATTTCTTGATACTAGAAGAAGAATATTATAATTTCTTGATACTAAGAGAAAATCATAATTTCTTGATACTAGAAGAAAATCATAATATGTTGAAACTTGGAGAGAATCATATGTTAACTCTTTCCATATGTTTTGCCACAGTGTGCTTCATGCTGATTTTGGCCACGTATGTTTCACTACATAGTGCACCACTCTCAATTGATTAGCATGAACCATCATGAAACCATATTCTTGTTACACGTCCTGTATCATCTTGGTTTGGTGAAATCTAATACCCTGTTCAATTATCTAAAAATATATATATAATATGTTATATGTTAGATAAATATAAATATGTAGATTGATTCTTAAATCCATGAAAAATGTTGTCTCTGAAATCTCTTCCATTGTATTGATAAAAAGCTTCTGTATGGTAAAGAGTTCATAAATTCATTATATATTGATTATAGGAGAATATGATAATGTATTGAAACTTGAAAAAGAACATAATATATTGATACTTGAGGAAAAACATAATATATTCATACTTGAGGAAAATCATAAAGTGTTGATAATTAGAAAAAGACATAACATATTGATACTTGGAGAAAAACATAATGTATTGATACTTGGAAAATAAACATAACATATTGATATTTGGAGAAAAACAGAACATATTATTTGGAGAAAAACACAACATATTGATATTTGGAGAAAAACATAACATGTTGATATTTGGAGAAAACATAACATATTGATACTTGAAGAAAAACATAACATACTGATATTTGGAGAAAACATAACATATTGATACTTGAAGAAAAACAACATATTGATATTTGGAGAAAAACATAACATACTGATATTTGGAGAAAACATAACATATTGATACTTGAAGAAATGCATAACATTGATACTTGAAGAAAAACATAACATATTAATACTTGAAGAAAAACATAACATACTGATATTTGGAGAAAACATAACATATTGATACTTGAAGAAAAACATAACATATTGATATTTGGAGAAAAACATAACATACTGATATTTGGAGAAAACATAACATATTGATACTTGAAGAAATGCATAACATATTGATACTTGGAGAAAAACATAACATATTGATATTTGGAGAAAAACATACATGTTGATATTTGGAGAAAAACATAACATATTGATACTTGAAGAAAAACATAACATATTGATACTTGAAGAAAAACATAACATATTAATACTTGAAGAAAAACATAACATATTGATACTTGAAGAAAAACATAACATATTGATATTTGGAGAAAACATAACATATTGATACTTGAAGAAAAACATAACATATTTTTTTTATACTTGAAGAAAAACATAACATTGATATTTGGAGAAAAACATAACATATTAATACTTGAAGAAAAACATAACATATTGATACTTGAAGAAAAACATAACATATTGATATTTGGAGAAAAACATAATGTATTGATACTTGGAGAAAAACATAACATATTGATCGAACCAATTGAGAGGAAGAGATATGTTTACAGCACTCAGAAAAAATGACAAATAATCAACAACAGAAAAAAAAAAACAAAGAACAATATATAGTCTGAAGCAGGATCGAACCCGTACTCCTTGGCACAGCGCCTTGCTACGAAAAGCCAAACACTAAAGAACACTGCCAACTAGGCTAACTAAAAAATTAGCCATCATTGGCGATGTCTTTCACGCAGGTGTTCTCATGACTATAGCATAGGGCTGCTATCACAGCTCGAGAAATAAATTGTGTATCTGTATTTTTTCTATTAAGACAAGTATCTCCTAGATAGGGTAGGGCTGAATACTTGCATTGCAGACAAACATTTAGGACGAAACAGCATGAATAGTAGTTTCCAGTGGTTTAGACTGGAGACAAATAATAATAAATAAATATTATTATAGAGCGAAACTTCCGAGGCGATAATCAGCGAATCAATTCAGAGGAAGAGGTATGTTTACAGTACTCGGAGCTGTGCCAAGGAGTACGGGTTTGACCCTTCGTCGGACCATATATTGTTCTTTGTTTCTTTTCTGTTGATTATTTGCCATTTTTTTTCCAAGTGCTGTAAACATACCTCTTCCTCTGAATTGATTCGCTGATTATCGCCTCGGAAGTTTCACTCTATAATAATATTCATTTATTATTATTTGTTTCCATAATGTATTTTCCATAAAGATAGAATCAAGATGCAACAAAGCTTGTCAAATCATTGGACAGTTATCACCATTATTGTCCAATAAGGAAATAACTCTGGAGGCAAAATGAGCACTATACAATACATTCTTCATCCCAATGTTGTGCTACCAATGCCAGAACCCTAGATGCAAGAACAATAAGAAAAATAACCTCTACAGAGATGAAATGTGTTAGATGAATGACAGGAAACAGTCTGAGAGATAAGGTCAGAAATGAAGAACTGAGAAAAAAGCTAGGAATAGCCCCCGCCATAGAATATATAAGGGAACAACAGATAAAATGGTTTGGCCACGTGACAAGGCAGAAAGATCAAAACACAACACAACGGGCCTTCAACAAACATTGTGAGAACACCAGACCCAAGGGTCGACCATGAAAAAGATGGATCGATGGAACATTAGAAACACTAGGAAACATAACAGCAGCAGAGGTGAACAGAAGAGCAAAAGACCACAAATTTTATCTCCCCTCAACGCTGAAAGGCAGATGAGGAAGGAAAGATGAATAATGTATTGATACTTGGAGAAAACATAATGTATTGATACTTGAAAGAAAAACATAATGTATTGATACTTAGAGAAAAACATAATGTATTGTTACATGGAGAAAAACATAATGTATTGTTACTTGAAAGAAAAACATAATGTATTGATACATGGAGAAAAACATAATGTATTGATACTTGAAAGAAAAACATAATGTATTGATACTTGGAGAAAAACATAATGTATTGATACTTGGAGAAAAACATAATGTATTGATACTTGGAGAAAAACATAATGTATTGATACTTGGAGAGAATTATACTTTTCATTGTCTAGAGACAACCCTAAGTTGGCATGCTCATTTAAAAACAGGAGCCATAGAAACACATAATTTGACAAACATGAAAATAAAAAAGCTGAAAACTTTTATAGAAAGAACAAAAATACATAACCATTTTTTAGCCGGAATAGTCGAAAACATACTGCTTTTAAAACATACTTTTTTAGGACAATAACAGTCCCAAGATACTTATTTTATAAGTTTTACTTTTCATTTGATATATATAATATAAATATAATGTAATTTGATAAAAGTAATATCCGCTAAAAGAATCAATGCAACAAACATCAAAAGAGTTCACCAGTGAGAACAAATTCAAGATGGATATGGATGCACAGATGACATTTTGCAGCTAATGGATACAAGAAGAAGAAATAAAGAAAATAAAGATGAGTATGAGATTAAATAAAGAAATTGTAATAAAATGCAATGAAGCAAAAGAAGCTTACTAAAAGAGAGATGCAAAGAGATTGAAATGCAACAAAAAGGAGATGCTAAAGCTATATACACACAAATTGAAGAATTAACAGGAAGAAAATCGCAATAAAAAACTGGATGTTTAAGATCAAAGGAAGGAGAATTGTTGATTGAACAAGAAAGCTTAAGGGAATGATGGACAGAATATTTTAAAGATCTTTATAATGATGAACGAACAGAAGTAAATATTAAGGATAATGGAGAAGGACCAGAAATACTCAAAGAAGAAGTGGAAGAAGCCGTGCGCAATATGAAAGCAAGAAAAGCTCCTGGACAAGATAATGTAACTAAAGAAGAGATTGAAGCCATGGGTGATTTTGGAATAGAAATAATAACAAAAATATTGAATATCTACAACAGTGGATATATACCAGATGACCTGATCAAATCTATATTCATAGCCCTACCAAAGAAATCTGGTGCGATTGAATGCGATGATCATCGCACAATAAGCCTTATGAGTCACATGACTAAGATATTACTAAGAATCATCATGTGAAGAGTACGAAACAAAATCAGTCCACAAATTAGTGATGAACAGTGTGGTTTTGTTAGAGGTAAAGGAACGAGCAATGCCATATACATCATAAGATCTTTAGTAGAAAGAGCCATAGAGGTGAAAACAGATCTATACCTATGTTTTATAGATTATACTAAAGCATTTGACAAAGTAAAGCACCAAGAAATAATCAAAATTTTAGAAGGCATAAACGTAGACAGCAAAGATCTAACAATAATAAACATGTACTGGTAACAAACAGCGGCCATAAGAACTGGAAATCAATTGGGAATGTTTCAACAAATAAAACAAGGTGTTAGACAATGTTGTGTGCTGTCACCAGATTTATTTAATATGGAAAAAGTAAATCCGCCATCCAGGATAGATAAGGGCTCTCTGTCTAAGAGACGTGTGACGCAAGCTGGAGAAAGCCGTAAGGAGTCCGGGTTGCCGAATCACCCTTTGTCTACCAGGAAATCCTCCAGAATTGGCATCTGGAATGTACGTACTCTAAACGAACAGGGAAAAGCTGCTCAGGTAGCAGCAGAAATGACAAACTATAAGATAGATATTCTGGGAATGTGTGAAACAAGATGGCTAGGAACGGAAAGAATAAAATTAAATACAGGAGAAATGATTTTATCATCAGGACACCAGGTACCTGGAGCACAACATAGTGAAGGTGTAGCTATAATGCTATCAAGGAATGCACAGAAAACACTAATAGAATGGGAAGCAGTAGGACCAAGACTAATGAGAGCAACATTTAAAACAACCAAAAACAAAATAAAATTACACATTATCCAATGCTATTCACCAACCAACAATAAGGATAATTTAGTTAAAGATGATTTCTATAAACAGCTACAATGTCAGATGGATGCAAGGTGAGCCAAGGATATTATAATCTTGATGGGAGACCTAAAGTAGGATCAGACAACAGAGGCTTCGAAGAGATTATGGGAAAACATGGACTTGGAGATATAAACGAGAATGGAGAGATATTTGTGAATTTCTGCGCCCTTAATCAAATGAGCCTAGGAGGAACGATATTCCAACACTAAAGAATACACAAAGCTACATGGGTGTCATCAGATCATAGAACGGAAAATCAAATTGATCACATATGTATTAATAATAAGTTTAAGTCAACCTTACAAGATGTAAAAGTATATAGAGGGGCAGATGTAGCTTCTGATCATCATCTTCTGATAGCCAAACTTAAAATTAAATTAAAAAGGTATACTACAGCAAATAAGGGTAGAAAGTATTTCAATGTAGGGTTTTTTAAAGAATAAGGAATTAAAGATAAATTCGCAGTCACAATATCAAACAAATACCAAGTTCTCCAACAACTAGAAAATACAATAAATATAGGAGATCATTGGAAACAGGTAAAAGATATATGGAAAGAGACATGCGAAGAAACACTAGGGAAAAGAGAACGCCAGAATAAGGCATGGATGACAGCACAGACCCTGGACAAAATTAAAGAAAGAAAGAACAAAAAAGCAGACATAAATAAAAGCAAAACGAGAAGTAATAAAGCCAAGACACAGGAAGCTTACACAGAGGTGAACAAAGAAGTGAGAAGATGCATTAAAAGGGATAAGAGGAAATATATAGATGAACTAGCTAAAGAGACAGAAGAAGCAACAAATAAAGGGAATATGAAAGAACTGTACAACAGCACAAAGAAATTAAGCGGAAAATACAAACAGATCAATGCCTTTATTAAAGATAAGAAAGGAAATCTGCTCAGTAATATAAGGGAACACATGGAGAGATGGAAAGAGCATTTTGAAGAACTTTTGAACAGACCCGGCTCAAATAATCCTCCAGATATACTACCAGCAGAAGAAGAGTTACACGTTAACTGTGGAAAACCAAGTAAAGAAGAAATAATGAAAGCCATCAAACTATTAAAAGATGGTAAAGCCACAGGACCAGATGAAATTCCTTCAGAAGCCATCACAGCAGATATTAACACCTCTACCAAGATGTTACATAATCTATTAGATAAAATTTGGGTGAGGGAAGAAATACCTAAAGACTGGAAAGAAGGTTATATGATCAAACTACCAAAGAAAGGAAGTTTACAAGAGTGCACAAATTATAGGGGAATTATGCTACTATCAATGCCAGGAAAAATATTAAGCAGAATCATTCTGGAGAGACTAAAAGAGGCCATAGAGAAACATTTGAGAGATGAACAAGCAGGTTTTAGGAAGAACAGATCATGTGCTGATCAAATAACTACTCTACGTATAATAGTTGAACAAAGTTTAGAACTAAAATCCCCACTTTATATTGGATTCATAGATTACGAAAAGGCATTTGATAGTTTAGACAGAAGAATGCTTTGGAAGTTGCTGAGTCATTATGGAATCCCCATAAAGTTTATTAACCTGATAAAAACAATGGAACAAAATGTAGTGTGGTGCATGAAGGACAGCTTACAGAAGCATTTGAAATAAGAACAGGAGTAAGGCAGGGATGTTTTCTGCCTCCATTTTTCTTTCTACTGGCCATAGATTGGATTATGAAAATAACTCAAAACAACAGAAATGGGATCCAGTGGTCACTGACCAAACAACTTGATGATTTAGACTTTGCTGATGACATAACTCTCCTATCACACAGCCATCAACAGATGCAGGATAAAATGAGCATACTTGATGAGAGATCACAACAGCTAGGACTGAAGATTAATAGAGATAAGACCAACATTATGAGAATTAATACAGTTGGCAATAACCAAATAAAACTAGGAGAAATACCTGTACTAGACGTACAATCTTACATATATCTGGGCAGTAATATAGATAAAGAGGGAGGAACAGAAAATGATACCAAAATAAGGACATCAAAAGCAAGAGGAGCTTTCATTGCACTGGGAAACATATGGAAATCCAAAGAAATTAGGTTAAATACAAAAATAAAAATTTTCAACTCAAATGTTAAGGCGGTCCTATTATATGGCTGTGAAACACGGAGAACAACAAAATTGACAATCACGAAGATACATCTATCTATCTTTCGTTCGCCTGAAGCATTGTCTATATCTGCAATGTCGTTTCCTGTATAAATGTTACTGTCTTTTGTAATTCTTGCAGTGGCCCATATAGTTTTGTCTGTAGTGTTGTATCTATGGGCCAATGGATTTTCCTCAGTCTACTATATTCAGTGCAGTCTTGAAGTATGTGTTCAGCAGTCTGGGGCGCCTGTCCACATGTACAAGTAGTTGAGGTGCCGATCTTGAATTTTGTATACATGTGACTATGGAGTCGATTGTGTCCTGTTCTGAGACGTATAATGATAACTTGTTCATATCTATTCATATTATAAAAGGCATCCTGATTTGGGGCTTGTGGTCCTCTGATTGATTTGATTATCTGTTTCTTATGATGGTATGTAACAGGTGTATCTAGTTGTGTGCCTGTTGAACCTTCCTTTGCCAACTGATCTGCTTTCTCATTTCCTGGTATTCCACAGTGAGATGGGATCCACTGCAGGGCAACCCTGTGGTGCTTGCAGAGTTCAGTCAATAAGGTCTGCAGATGTGGTAATTTTCTGGATTGTAGTGCCTGGAGTACTGATCTTGCATCTGTCAAAAACACTACAGGCTGCGGGCTAAGATTAATGTTCAGCAGTTTTTCTATTGCTAACTTTATTGCTTGTATTTCTGCATCATAATTGTGACAATATTTCCCTGTTGCTATTTTATTCATATCCCTAGTGTTATTTGGGTATTCTATATATGCACCTGCTCCCCCATTTTTTACTGCATTCTGTGCTGATCCATCTGTATACACACGAATCCATAGGTCTTGTGGGTATTCTTCATCCAGGAAACTGAGAGTTATTGTTTTTCGCTGTAGACTATTCTGTTCCTCTTTATCAACTATTCCTTTCACTTCTGTCCGTATTTGAACTGATAATCCAGATTCCTCTGTCCAGGGAGTCTGTTCTGGTATGGGCAGTAGGGGGTTAACAGCTCTTGGCATGTCTGGTGTTTGTCTACTAATACGCTTGGCTTGGTGGATAAAACTGCTTCTCTTAAGTCGTCCCAATGCAAGATTTTGGAATCGGTCCTTCATTGGATGTCTCGGCATGCAAGCAAATTTTTCTGCCTGTATCAGCACCTTTGTGTCCCTCCGTTCTCTCAGTGCTGGTATCCTCCACAATTTCTCCATCTCTAATATTGGTGTTGATTTCATTGCTCCTGTGATGACCCTAAGTGCCTGGTTTTGTACTTTATCCAGTTCTTGAAGTGTGGTGTTTGATGCTGAACACCATGCAGATGATCCATATTCTAAATGTGGGCGTATACTCTGTTGGTAAACTTTACTGAGTATTTTCCCACTCGCACCCCACGTAGTTCCACACAGCTTTCTTAGAATAGCCAATTTTCTCCTTGCTTTTTGGGTTGCCTTATTTATCTGCTGTTTCCAAGATAGTTTGTTATCAAATGTAACTCCGAGATACGTAGCCTGTATGTCTTCTTTCACAGGCTCATTGTTTATATAGATGGCTCCTGCTTTTTGTTTTGGGGAAAGAGTGAAAAGTGTAGTACTGCATTTGTCTGTATTGATGCTGATACACCATCTATTTGTCCATGAATTCAGTGCATTCATAGCTCTTTGTAACAATTTGGAGGCCACTGTTGCATACTCCTCTGTGCACCACATTACCAAGTCATCTGCATACATTGCCACTTTGATACCATGTGGTAGTTCAGTAACTAGGTCATTGATGTAGATCAGAAAAAGTGTTGGAGATAGTACCCCTCCCTGTGGAACGCCCTGGCGCAGTAAGACCTTCTTACTCTTAAGACCATCCAGTTGCACTCTGGCTCTCCTGTTATGCAGGTATGCTTTGACCCATTTGTACATCCTGCCATTTACTCCATAATTTCTCAGTTTCTTCAAAAGCCCTTCCTTCCATACCTTATCAAATGCTTTCTTTAGGTCTATCCATGCTGCTAGTACCAGTTTCTTTTCTTGAAACGCATCCTCAATTTCCTGGGAAAGATAGGTTGCCTGATCTTCGGTAGAGTAACACTGTCTAAAGCCTGCTTGTTGTGGGACAAGGAGATTTTCACTTTCCAGGTACCACTGCAGTCTGAGATTGATTATACGTTCCATTGTTTTACACAAACAGCTTGTAAGGCTGATTGGTCTATAGCTGGATGTCATTGAACCATCTTTTCCTGGCTTTAGTAATGGTATCATAATTGCTTCTCTCCATGCCTGTGGCACTTTACCTGTGATCCAGCAAATGTTGTAGATCTGCAGTAGTTTTGCTTTAGCTGCAGTTCCCAAGTTCTTAATCATTTCATTAGACACTCCATCACTACCTGGTGACTTTTTCATTTTTAATTTGGATATTGCCAGCTCTAGCTCTCTTTGTGTAATGGGTATTTCCATGACTTCATGTGCAGTCTCTTCTTGTCTTGCATTTTGTTGTTTTAGACGGGTCTCTTGACGTTTCTCTAGGCTAATTTCAATATTGTTGTCATTTGCAAAGGAGTCTGCAAAGTGATTTGCTGCATGTTTACCTGTTAGAATGTTTCCATCCTTCTTCAGTGTAATTTTTGTGTTCCCTTCTGTACCCTCATCATTCAGCTGTTTTACAAGCTTCCACACTTTTCTTGTGTCTCGTTCTAGATTCATGTACTCTGTTTTCTCTTTCCAACTTCTCCGTCTGGCTTGTAGTTTAGCCCATTGAAATTTGGCTTTAGCATGCTGATAGTTATTGTGGTGTTCCTGGCAGGGGTTATTTTCTGCTTGTTTTCGAGATGTTTCCATGTCATTGTGCAGTTGCTCTAGTTCACTATTCCAGTATGGTTTGTAGTGTTTCCGTGCCCCTCTGGGTATTGTTTCACTGGCAGCTTGTATTATTAGTCTACTGAATTCATCAACTATTTTGTTGATGTCTCTGTCTGTATTTAGATCTTTAGTCAGTACACTGGTGTAATGTTGATACATTTTCCAGTCTGCCTTTTTGTAATTCCATCTGGAGAGAGTGCTGCTCTCCCTGACGGCCTCATTTTGCACCACTAAAAAGACAGGTCGGTGGTCGCTGCCTCCAAGTTGTTTCCCAACAATACGTGTGATATTCCAATCCAGGTCTGGTGAATGGAAAGCAAGGTCTGGTGTAGATGTGGTATGCCATGATCTGGAATAGAATGTTGGTGGATCTGTTGCCTGGTTTAATAGTATAAGCCCATTGTCATCCTGCCAATTTTCAAGTTCTTCACCTCTCTTGTCCATATCTTCATAGCCCCAGCTCTGTGAATGGCTGTTAAAGTCTCCACATACAATTATTCTTTCTTTTAATGTAATTGTGTCTAGTGCTAGTGGGCGGTCACTCGGACAGTAATAGTTAAGTAGATGGAAGTCTGTATTTCCTGTCCTGAGGTGCAGTATTTGATATTCCGCCCCATCCATATACACTTCAATCTGACATGCATTAATGTTGTTCCTTACAAGAGTCAGTATTCCGCCCTTTTGTCTGTTTTTCCTGTCAGATCGGTAGCACTGGTATCCTCTAATCTTCAAGGCTATGTCGTTGTTTAGATGGGTTTCCTGCAAACAGCATATGCTTACTTGTTCTTCATGCAGGATATTTTCTAATTCTATCTTTTTACTGTACCCATCTCTTTTGCTGTTGATGCCTTCAGCATTCCAGTGCATTATTTTGAGTGGTCTTATTTTGGGTTGGCCAGTAACTCTATTCTCTCGCCCCCTGACTCCACAGAGCGATTGAGAAGGACATCCAGTAATATAGGTTGGGCCCTTTCGAGGCTGAGGGCCCGGCGCTGCACCTGCCTGAGTGTCCATCACAGGGCGAGTGCCATATCGATTTGCAGTTATAGGCATGCTTCCCATTGGCGTGAGTGCGTGGCATCCTGATTTTTGTAGTGCGCCTTTTGGCTGGTTGCCTCCGACTTCAGCACTTAAAATTGCTAGAGCAGACTGTGGTCTTGCACGGGTGTAGGAAGGCCTGGCCAGTCTTGGTTTTCAGTCCCTGGTGACTGTTAAGCCCCATCCCCACGACAAGGAGCTGGCCTTGATGGGGCACGAAGATACAGACTTTCATTAATGGATGCTTACGCAGAATAAAAGGGTGGAAATGGCAGGACAAAATCACTAACATAGAATTATGGAAATGTACCAGTCAAATACCAGTGGATAAAGAGATACAGCGAAGACGATGGCGCTGGATAGGACACACACTACGGAAGCCAACTGAGAGTATTACACAACAGGCCCTTTTTTGGAATCTCCAAGGAAAAGGCAAAGAGGAAGTTCAAGGAATTCTTGGAGAAGACAGATGGAAGCAGAGATGAAGATGATGGGGAAGACATGGAATTATCTTAAAAGAATGGCAAAAAACAGAATGACTTGGAAAATGTTTGTTGAAGACCTATGCTCCACTGGGAGCTAAAAAGGTAGAAGAGACAGATTTGACAAAGTAAAGCACCAAGAAATAATCAAAATTTTAGAAAGCATAAACATAGACAGCAAAGATCTAAGAATAATAAAGAACATGTACTGGCAACAAACAGCGGCCATAAGAACTGGAAACCAATTGGGAATGTTTCAACAAATAAAACAGGGTGTTAGGCAAGGTTGCGTACTGTCACCAGATTTGTTTAATATGTATAGTGAGATTATTTTAAGATCCATAAGGGGCATGAAACATAAGGGGAATAACAAGATACAGTCTTAATCACTAAGAGTGAAAATGAGTTACAAGAAATGTTAGACATTATAGTGAAAGATAGCAAAAATAAAGGACTCAGCCTTAATAACAAAAAAAACAGAAGTAATGGTAACAACAAAGAAAAAGACATAACCTCAGTGCAAAATAAAGACAAGTGGAACAATATTAAAACAGGTAAATGAATTTAAATATTTGGGAACTTTGTTATCCTCAGACGGAAGATGTACAAAAGAGGTGAGATGCAGAATTGCTCAGGCAAAAGCAGCTTTCCAAAAAATGAGGAAGATGCTATGCAATCCATTTTTGACAATAGAAACAAGAAAAATAGTTCTTAAATCTTATGTAGAGTCAGTCTTAACATATGGATGTGAATCATGGAGAATAGGACAATAAAACAAGAAAATCACTTTAGTCTGTAGAAATGTGGTTTTACAGAAGAATGTTGAGAATACCATGGACAGCTAAGATGAGTAATGAAAATGTTCTGAAAGAGCCCAAAGCAAAAAGACAACTAATTTCCAATATTAGGAAGAAACAATCATCATTTGTTGGCCATGTAATGAGAAAAGAACACCTGGAATATATTGTAACAACTGGGAAAATTTAGGGATGAAGAGATAGAGGATAGCAAAGAGAAATAATACCAGACAGCTTAAGAGAATGGCTTGTCAATGGTGAACAACAGAAATGATAAATAACTGTCGAGATCGAAAGTTGTGGAGAGACATCACCTATGCCAGCAGGCCCGGTACTTGATGATGATGATGAATATCCGTTTGAGAAATGTAAGTACAAGAGAATGGCTTGACAATGGTGAACAACAATAATGATAAATAACTGTCGAGATTGAAAGTTGTGGAGAGACATGTTCACCTATGCCAGCAGGCCCGGTACTTGATGATGATGATCAATATCCATTTGAGAAATGTAAGTACAAGAGAATGGCTTGACAATGGTGAACAACAGAAATGATAAATAACTGTCGAGATCGAAAGTTGTGGAGAGACATGATCACCTATGCCAGCAGGCCCGGTACTTGATGATGATGATCAATATCCATTTGAGAAATGTAAGTACAAGAACATCAGATGTCTGATATATTATGATACTTTTCTTGGTTGATAGAATGGGATGATAGAGTTTCATAAAATTTGTGTGTGTTCATGTTGTGTATGTATATAAAAGAGGGAGAGATTTTGTTTGATGATGAAATTTAATCACTTGTGTACAGATTTCTAGATACTTTTTTTTGTGAGAAAAGAACTTAAATGTACCATTTTTCAGGACGTGTGTCATAGGCATATAGATATTAGCAGCTTGTTCATTAATAATGGATTACTCCCTATGTCATTTCTAATTTGACATTAGTGATTGCCCCCAAAGTCTATTCTGATTTACTGTGTGCTCCACCCAAGTCATTTCCTTATAGGTTTATGTTTACAAGTGTAACGTTGTAACACTTATATTTTCTATTTGAATTTCTTCCCCAAGACTAGAAAGCCACATCAGCTTAAACATTACCATGTATAAACTGTAAGTACACAAAAATGAAGTTTTGTGGAAATTAGGAGAATGGTTGTCTACTAACTACCTATTCCCATTAACAGTTTATTTGTTTTCATAAACCATTTCAATTTTTTTTTAATCAATGTATTTATGTGAATACTTATGTATCTTCTTTTCACATTCTTTTTTGCCTGTAAGTTATGGTGATGTGAGCTATAAGTTATTTTGGTTTATAATTTGCCTTTTATATATTTTTTCAGACCTCTGTCATGGCATGTCCTCAAAGTACAAATCAACATATTACAAGAGCATTAAGGTTGTTGACTATTATGGAGTAGCTCGTGCTTTTGTTGGAGGTTGGTAAATAAATATTTAATTTGTTTCAATTATGGAATAAACCATGTTACTTGTTTATGACAAGTCACAGGAATATTTGGTACAAGAAAGAAAAGAAAAGGAAGTAAGAATTCTGTCATATTCCATGGTGTATAAGGAGTATGGTATTAGTGCCCATATTTTATTAACCATTGACATGTTTTTGAGTAATGTAGTTATTATTTTTATGCCAGTATTGTCTCTCTTTCAAAAATCCAGTTTTCATTCTGGCCTGACAGTACAAACTTTGCATATGTTTGCAAATGTTGGAAGGTATATATATATATATATATATATATATTTGCTGCTAACTCTTGTAGTCCTTGGTTGTTTCTTAGTCCCATGGTTGAGCCTTTCCTATTAATTGTTCTGCACAGCGATTCTCGTGGTTTATCTTGTTTTCTTTTACGAGATGGTTTCCACATGAATATCTGATGGGGAAGTCTTTCTTCATTCATTCTCAGCACATGACCGATGTACAACTGATGTACAGTAATCCTTCAGTTATCGTGGTTAATAGTAACCAGAACCGGCCGCGATAAGTGAAAAACCGTGAAGTAGTGTCACCCTCTCATTTTTAGCTTACGTACATTTTTTGTGTATGTATAATATCAATAAGTGTATATGAAACCATATAAGTGCATATGTTATCATTAGAACATTAAAGAATAGTTTCAGACATGTAAATAAAATATTAATAGTTTAAATAACATACATAAAATAATGTATAAATGATATAAATATGATATAATATGATATAAATATGATATAAATATAATATAAATATGATATAATATAAACTTGTCTTTGATAACAAGGTCCATAACTTACCTCTGACTATAGCTTCTCTTTGCTTGATCTTTATAAATGTCGAAGAAACACATGTGCAGTACGGTGGAGGTGAAGAAGATGATGATTTACTGCACAGGTTAATGAGAGCTTTACTGCTCCTCAGATGATGCCTCATCGTCAGGTGCTAGGGGTGGTGGATCATCGCAGGCAGCTTCGGATAGAGCTGGGGTAGCTACAGTAGACGGCGGCATAGATGCAGCAGGAGGAGCTTCTGCAGAACAATTTTGAATTGTGTGGGCACTCCCTGCCTTCTGCTGTCGTGCAGGCAACTTTCACGCCATAATTCCTCAATTAAAAATTTTTGAACAATCCGTGATGTACTGAGGCCGCGATAAGTGAACCGCGAAGTAGCGAGGGATGACTGTATTTCCATCGCCCTTTTCTTATAAAGCTTGACATGAGTTCTTGTTTTTTTTTTATCTGTCTCTTATCTATTCATTTGAAATGTTTTCTTTCCAGTTTATGTTTGAGATCCTACAGAGACATTTGTTTTCAAAGGTATTTAATTTCTTATCTAAAGTCTTGGTGGATTTCCAACTTTCACATCTATATGTTAGCACAAGTATCACTTAGGAGTTGAACAGTTGAAGATTTTTTTTTTTTCATTTACTGAGAACTTTAGATCTCCAGATGTTCATCAGTTTGTTGAAAGCATTTGATGCTAGTGTGATGCATGTCTTAATTTCTCATGTTATGTCTCCATCTCTGGACATTTTGGTTGCCTAGATAGGTAAAATTTGTAACTTTATCTCCTTTCTTGCAATGGGTGGTTGATCGAAGGTTTAACAAGTCACCATCATAAAACATCACTTGTTACTGAAACACAAAGTCAAATCCACAATTGTAATGATATGAAACAACTGATTATGAAAGCAACAAAAATCAACCCTGCTCCAACTTGCCGTCAATATATGAAAAGCTTAGAGAAGACAAAGTGGGATTCAGACAATGCTGGCCATGTATAGATCACATTTACTCTCAGAACCATCAGTAAGAAATTAGTTTATATATATATATACCTTCCTTACCAGGAGGGTCCGGGTTCGATCCCCAGCAGTGGTGGATTTTTTTTTCAGACTGACAAGGCTCCAGGGTTCACCCAGCCTCTAAAAATGGGTACCAGAGATTTTTCTGGGAAATAAAGGCGACCTGGCGTGATACCGACCATATCACCCAAAATGTGCCGTGGTTATAGAAAAATATGGTCACTAACACCATATTCCCCATACGCCTAGCAAGGCATGAAGGGAACCTTTACTTTATATATATATAATAAATACCATACCCTTACGTATGCGTGTGAAAGCTGGAAAACAACAAGAGATATAGAAACAAAGTTGAACGCATTCGAAAATAAATGTCTAAGGAAAATACTTGGTATAGAATGGAACGAATTCAAAACAAACGAGGAAATTAGAGAAATCGCCAATCAACCACTAATATCTTCAGTAATAAAGAAAAGACGATGGTCATACGTTGGACATGTGATGAGAAGAGATAATAATCGAATAGCAAAGCAAGCCCTCATATGGGAAACAACAGGTAAAAGAAAAAGAGGAAGACCCAGGGAGACACTGAGAAGAACATTGATGAGAGAGGCAAGAGCAGCAGGAATCGGCTCCCTCAATGAGATAGAACTGCTTGCACAGAACAGAGACAGATGGCGAGATTTGATAAAATATCTTTAAAAGAAAACTGCTAGAACAAAAATTCATATAGGAGAAGGTGTATCTTGGTCTACGCCCTATGGGCCGGTTACGGCTCGAAAGGTCAATAGATAGATATATATATATATATATATATATATATATATATATATATATATATATATATATATATATATATATACATAGAGAGAGAGCTTGAAGGTGAAACCATTGAAAAGCAAATCAATTTTGTACAGATTTCTTGATGCTGTTCTTTTTGCATCAGAAAAAAACTTAAATTTAACATTTTTCAGGACATGCATAAAGGTGCAGATATTTCCAACTTGTCAATTTATAATGGATAACTCCCAATGCCATTTCTAATTTGACATTAGGGAATGTCCTCAAAGTCTATTCTGTTTTGAAATGTTTACTCAATCTAAGTCATTTCCATTCAAATTTATCCACAAAGCTTATTATTGACCTAAAGGTTCAATTTTCAGCAGGGTTAAGTTTTCCGAAGTGACAATTGTTTTATCCAACTGACATGACTTTGGGGTTCATAAACCTCTAAAAATGGGTACCAAAGATTTTTTCTAAAAAAGGTCGCCTGACTTAATACCAGCCCCATCACCCATAAAAAAATGTTTCTTTGGTCACTGAAAAATGTGGGCACTAACACCATATTCCTGAATGTTCTGAGGAAATCTTTATTTAGTGCAATAAAAAAGTCATCTATGTACCCAAGATCATCTGCAGACTTTGACTAAGTTCTAATACTTTTTTACAAAACATTTCTAATGACCATTAAACTTAAAAATAAATCCATTGTTATTGTTGGCCTGTATTTGTTGCCTCTAATCAGTTATCATTTAAAGTGTTTACCTAGATTATCACATTTATCAATAACTAATTGCAGGTTTCATGGGTATGATGATTGGTGGCTTCCAAGTTGATCCATGTGTTGAGTGTGGATTCTTCTGGGCTTCTATAATAGCAAGCAGAGTTGGATTGACTTTACCAGAAGAAAGAGAAAAGATAGTACAACAATGGTATACTACCACAGAATGCATGATGAAGAACAAAGCTGAAGGTGTTAAAAGTGACAAACGGGAAAGTAACATGCCTTTCACAATATTTCAAACACCATGGAAGGAGCTAGAGGCCAATAATATCTTTTTTAACTGAAATGCACAGAAATGTTTGAAAGAATTTAATTTCTAAAATCTAGAGAAAGTTAACCTGAAAGTACTTCAGGGATTACATACAAATCATCATTCCTGGTCAAATTTTGACATAGCGATGAAAAAAAGTTCTGTTTTCAAAATATCTGTCCATATCGTTTTAATGATATTCTCAAGCTTTAGATTTATTATGTTTTACTGCTTTATCTCCTGTGATTATGATTTTTAAAAAGAAATATTTTGTGCTTAGAACAAGATTTGTCATAATTCCAAGGAAAGTTGAGTCAACGAGAAGTGTAAACATCATATAACATTAAACATTTTGGAGGATGTGTGGAGATTTAAATTATACAAATAATACCATGAATTGCTTTTCTGGAACTGCAAACATGTAATAGTTTAATATGTAGTGTTCTGTTTATATATGACAAAAATTGTATTTTTATAAGTAATATACTTTACTCTATACTAGATTAGACAAGCTCTCTGAAAACTGATGTAAATAAAGTTGTGGAAATCAAAACTCATCAGCACAAACACAAAACTTAGGCTATTCAAATCAAATGTACTATCAACCCTTACGTCTGCGTGTGAAAGCTGGAAAACAACAAGAGATATAGAAACAAAGTTGAACGCATTCGAAAATAAATGTCTAAGGAAAATACTTGGTATAGCGTGGAACGAATTCAAAACAAACGAGGGAATTAGAGAAATCGCCAATCAACCACTAATATCTTCAGTAATAAAGAAAAGACGATGGTCATATGTTGGACATGTGATGAGAAGAGATAACAACCGAATAGCAAAGCAAGCCCTCATGTGGGAAACAACAGGTAAGAGAAAAAGAGGAAGACCCAGAGAGACACTGAGAAGAACATTGATGAGAGAGGCAAGAGCAGCAGGATTCGGCTCCCTCAATGAGATAGAGCTGCTTGTGCAGAACAGAGACAAATGGCGAGATTTGATAAAATATCTTTAAAATAAAACTGCTAGAACAAAAATTCAGATAGGAGAAGGTGTATATTGGTCTATGCCCTATGAGCCGGCTACAGCTCGAAAGGTCAATAGATAGATAGAAATACTTTACACATTGTTCTTGATCCTTCCCATGCTGTTGTAGTATTTTTCGCCACCCACCTCTATTCTGGGCGAGATGTTTGATCTTATCTAATGAGTCTATGCCTGCCAACTTTGCTTCTCTTATAAATGTTCTTTTTAGTGTCTCTCTAGGTCTTCCTCTTTTTCTTTATCCTGGTGTTTCCCATTGAAGAGGTTTGTTTTTGAATTCTCTTGTTGTCTCTTCTCAGCACATATTTGGCATCTTCTATGTCTATCATCTCTTTATAATTGTAGATGAGATCTTTGGTTGCATGGCCTTTTTCTTATTTCAATATTAGTCTTTAATTCATTCCACTGTACACAGAGTATTTTTCTTAGGCAATTGTCTTCAAAAGCGTTTCGTTTTTTCTCAATTGCTTTTGATGTTTTCCAACTTTCACATGCATAGGTAATTATTGATAATACTTTTGAGTCGAATATTCTAAGTTTGGTTTTCTTGCATAGTGTTTTTGATTTCCATATATATTACACATTGTTGGACTTATGCTAATTATTTCAGTTGGCATTTCTATTTAATTTATCTACCTCATTAATGGCTAGGTCCAGCTCAGTGTACTAGCCTACTTATGATCTAGGTGTTCATGCCATTTAAACTGACTTGCTTGTTATCTTGCTCATACACACCAATTAATCTGATACATCATCATCATTGTGTGCCATCTCTGCATCAAAGGTTGGCTACCAGGGAGCACCATTCCACTCTGTCTCTTGCTTTGATGGTGCAGGTTGTCATAGGCTGACTTGTACATCTTTTGATGTTACTCACCACGTTAGTCTTGCACTGCCTCTGCCGCTTTTACCTTGTATCATCCCTTCCAAGATTACTTTTAATAGGCTGTTGTATCTTTTGACATGCTTCAAAAATCTCATTTGTCTTGTTTGAATTGTATTTAGTAGATCTCTTTTCATTTTTAGTCATTTTAAGACTTCATCATTTGTTTTCTTTTTTTTCCATCCAATTCTACCTATTCTTCTATAAATGAACATTTCAAAGGCTTCAATTTTCTGTTCTGTTTTCTTGTTATATACCACACACATATCATGTAATCTGGTGTACACATAAACTAACCCATGCAGTAACCCATTTTATCTATGAACTGTATTCTTTTCTTCTTTTTTTTAAAATACATCAACCGTGTTATAGTTTTTAATTTTTTTCCCATATAGTTTGCTACACTGGTTCTCTCTTTTATTTATATAGATGTAAATGATGTCTGAAAGTGACAGAAAATTTATTACAGAGCTTTAGCTTTGTAACAAGAGACAAACTGATCATCAAAGACAGTCCACAACACCCGAGAAAGTATTTGTCTTTTAGCTTCCTGATACTAAGAGGAGTGGCCCATCTGGGTGAAAACTTTCAGGCACTTTCCTACTGAAAGCTTGAAAAATGTTCTGATTTAGTAAACTTTCTGAATATACTGGCAGCTTCTATTGGTGCAAGCTGTGGCCTGAAATAAACTTTCTGAATATACTGGCAGCTTCTATTGGTGCAAGCTGTGGCCTGAAATAAACTTTCTGAATATACTGGCAGCTTCTATTGGTGCAAGCTGCGGCCTGAAATAAACTTTCTGAATATACTGGCAGCTTCTATTGGTGCAAGCTGCGGCCTGAAATAAACTTTCTGAATATACTGGCAGCTTCTATTGGTGCAAGCTGCGGCCTGAAATAAACTTTCTGAATATACTGGCAGCTTCTATTGGTGCAAGCTGCGGCCTGAAATAAACTTTCTGAATATACTGGCAGCTTCTATTGGTGCAAGCTGCGGCCTGAAATAAACTTTCTGAATATACTGGCAGCTTCTATTGGTGCAAGCTGCGGCCTGAAATAAACTTTCTGAATATACTGGCAGCTTCTATTGGTGCAAGCTGTGGCCTGAAATAAACTTTCTGAATATACTGGCAGCTTCTATTGGTGCAAGCTGCGGCCTGAAATAAACTTTCTGAATATACTGGCAGCTTCTATTGGTGCAAGCTGCGGCCTGAAATAAACTTTCTGAATATACTGGCAGCTTCTATTGGTGCAAGCTGTGGCCTGAAATAAACTTTCTGAATATACTGGCAGCTTCTATTGGTGCAAGCTGCGGCCTGAAATAAACTTTCTGAATATACTGGCAGCTTCTATTGGTGCAAGCTGTGGCCTGAAATAAACTTTCTGAATATACTGGCAGCTTCTATTGGTGCAAGCTGCGGCCTGAAATAAACTTTCTGAATATACTGGCAGCTTCTATTGGTGCAAGCTGCGGCCTGAAATAAACTTTCTGAATATACTGGCAGCTTCTATTGGTGCAAGCTGTGGCCTGAAATAAACTTTCTGAATATACTGGCAGCTTCTATTGGTGCAAGCTGCGGCCTGAAATAAACTTTCTGAATATACTGGTAGCTTCTATTGGTGCAAGCTGCGGCCTGAAATAAACTTTCTGAATATACTGGCAGCTTCTATTGGTGCAAGCTGTGGCCTGAAATAAACTTTCTGAATATACTGGCAGCTTCTATTGGTGCAAGCTGTGGCCTGAAATAAACTTTCTGAATATACTGGCAGCTTCTATTGGTGCAAGCTGTGGCCTGAAATAAACTTTCTGAATATACTGGCAGCTTCTATTGGTGCAAGCTGCGGCCTGAAATAAACTTTCTGAATATACTGGCAGTTTCTATTGGTGCAAGCTGCGGCCTGAAATAAACTTTCTGAATATACTGGTAGCTTCTATTGGTGCAAGCTGCGGCCTGAAATAAACTTTCTGAATATACTGGCAGCTTCTATTGGTTCAAACTGCGGCCTGCAGTAAACTTTCTGATTGAATCTAGTAATACACACATTTAGTCTAAATAATAGTCACTAGTTACTAACACAAATGGCGAGATTTGATAAAAGATCTTTACAAGGATTGAAAACTGCTAGAATAAAAATGTAGATTCAGCAGCAATGGGTAATGTATGCATTCACAGTGCTTGTTAACCATCTTGATGTGACACTTAAAATTATTATTAAAAGGACAATGTTTCTATATATAGATAATCAACTGTTAGCCTACATATGTTAAGTGTTCAATGCTCATTGAAAGCAATCTTTATACACATTTAATTTTAGGTGAACAACATTTTTTGGTCTTCAAAAACAAAAGATTTAGTCATCCCGAAGAATTGTGTCTGTTTTTAATTTGTATTGTTCACAGTGTAGACAGAATGTTTCAGCAAGGAAATGTGTTTGTATTGTTCACAGTGTAGATGGAATGTTTTAGCAAGGAAATGTGTTTGTATTGTTCACAGTGTAGATGGAATGTTTCAGCAAGGAAATGTGTTTGTATTGTTCACAGTGTAGATGGAATGTTTCAGCAAGAAAATGTGTTTGTATTGTTCACAGTGTAGATGGAATGTTTCAGCAAGAAAATGTGTTTGTATTGTTCACAGTGTAGATGGAATGTTTCAGCAAGAAAATGTGTTTGTATTGTTCACAGTGTAGACGGAATGTTTCAACAAGAAAATGTGTTTGTATTGTTCACAGTGTAGATGGAATGTTTTAGCAAGGAAATGTGTTTGTATTGTTCACAGTGTAGATAGAATGTTACAGCAAGAAAATGGGTTTGTATTGTTCACAGTGTAGATAGAATGTTTCAGCAAGAAAATCTGTTTCTATTGTTCACAGTGTAGATAGAATGTTTCAGCAAGGAAGTGTGTTTGTATTGTTCACAGTGTAGACAGAATGTTTCAGCAAAGAAATGTGTTTGTATTGTTCACTGTGTAGATAGAATGTTACAGCAAGGAAATGTGTTTGTATTGTTCACAGTGTAGACAGAATATTTCAGCAAGGAAATATGTTTGTATTGTTCACTGTGTAGATAGAATGTTACAGCAAGGAAATGTGTTTGTATTGTTCACAGTGTAGACAGAATGTTTCAGCAGGGAAGTGTGTTTGTATTGTTCACAGTGTAGATAAAATGTTACAGCAAGGAAATGTGTTTGTATTGTTCTCAATGTAGATATAATGTTTCAGCAAGGAAGTGTGTTTGTATTGTTCACAGTGTAGGGGCAAGATAAACAATCTCAGGTATGCAGACGACATAGTAGTGATAGCAGAAAACCAACAAGATTTACAAAAATCTATTAGATGAAATTGTGACAGAAAGTGAACAAAAGACCTGACTCTGCATCGAAAAGACAGAAACTATGATAATATCAATGAAAACGAACACACAAGAATGTACAGAGTAGAACTAAATATAAAAATCCTGAAATAAGTGCATAGAACCTGGGATCAATAAGATCAATTTGTACTGCAGATATTAGAAGCAGAATAGGACACTCTAAGACAGAATTCCATTGAATGAAAAACGTTATACGAAACAAATAATTGTCAAGTAATGTTAGAAAACGTGTCCTACTGTATTGTAGTGAGTCAGGGATGATAAGCTGGACAACAGAGGGCACTGAGATGTGGTTTATAACAAAAAATGTTACACATTCCATGTTTAGCAAAAATTACGAATGAAGAATGTTTAGAAAGGCCTGGATAAATCAGAAATATCATAAGGAAAAGATAATCCACATTTATCAGACATGTTATGCAAAAAGAGGCATTGTGAATACTATAATAACGGACAGAATAAATGAAAAGAAGAGAATAGGGAAAACAAAGAGAAAAAATATCGATCAGCTTATCCAAATGGCATAATAAAAAATCACCAACTGAAATTATGACATGCATGAAGGACGGAGAGAGATGATCGCCTACGCCAACTGGCATGGAACATAATGATGATGATAGTTGCTCTTTACAACCCTCTGTCTATCACAAAAAAAAGTTGCATGAACTCGTGTTGTCTCCATTATGATTCTATCATCACTGATTACAACATAAAATCACAGAGCAACATAAGTCTAAAGGTCTTACAAAAGTATAGAATAATAAGCAGTATTAAATTTTAAACGACATGGATCTCTGAGGCTTTTAAAGCATTCTTGATATTCCAGAATTTGTATCTATTGATGTCGGCCATCATTGACACACTTAGTCTATCATTGAAAAACTTCATCATCATCAAATACCAGGCCTGCTGGCGTAAGTGATCATGTCTCTCCACAACTTTCAATCTCGACAGTTATTTATCATTTCTGTTGTTGACCCTCTGCCAAGCCATTCTCTTACTCTGTCTGGTAACTTTTCTCTGTGCTTACCTTTATCTCTTTGTCCCGCAACTTTCCCGGTTGTCACAATATATTCCAGCTGTTCCCTTCTCATTACATGGCTAACAAATAGTGATTGTTTCTTCCATATATTGGAAATTACCTGTCTTTTTGCTTCGGCCTCTTTTAGAACGTTTTCATTACTCTTATTAGCTGTCCTTAGTATTTTCAACATTCTTATTTAAAATCACATCTCTACAGCCCTCAGTGATTTTTTTGTCTGTTCTGTTGTCCATGATTCACGTCCATACATTAAGACTGGCTCTACATAACATTTAAGAACTCTTTTTCTTGTTTCCATTGTCAAAAATAGATTGCACAGTATCCTCCTCATTTTTTTGGGAAGCTGCTTTTGCTTGAGCCATTCTGCATCTCAGAATTAAAGTATTTATAAAACTCGGAACTTTCATGCAAGAAACAAAAGATTTTCTATTACATGTTTGTTTGTAGTGTCATGTACTTTACTTTATGTTCTATTTAACAAGTACTGTATATTTGTCATACTTGATAACAGCAAACATATTGTGTGCATTGCAGAGCTCTGAACACAGGTCATATTCATACTCAAAAACTACATTAAAAGAATACTTTGATTGCTCAACAAAACCTACCTCAGTGCACTCAGAAGAGCCTCTTAAGTGTTCACACTCATTCAACATAAATGTATCATTGTATGGATGTGGGAAGTTCAGATAACTCGGTGAAACATCTCATAATTCACTAGGGCCTTCAGTCACACATTTCATCTTCTTTTATTTTTATCCAACCATTTTTACATGAGGCGTTCCATAGAGGAGCTAAGTGTAGCTTTCTGGTCATAGCTAGAGCTAGTTTTCTAACTTAGGTCTCATCTTGAATTTAGGGACTCTGATTCTGTCTGTCCATCCTTGTCTGTGTCATACTTTCGCCTTGTAGCCAAATTTTTTTCATAGTTTATGTTCATGCTGCATGTTGATTGGGTTTAATTCTTGTCAGATGTCCAAATCATTAATTCTTTGGTGCTTGATATAGCCGTTTACATGATTTGCTGCTAAGGTTTTTCTCTATGTTTAATTTTCAATTCTATCGCTTTTTTTTTCTTTGCTGCATTTCTTAAGCATCTCAAACGTTTTCTATTTGTGCTAATCTAGATTCCACATCATGTATCAAGGTTTGGCTCTAGAAAAGGCCAGACCTGCTGATACCTTTTAGATAATCAGCTTATCCGTTACTAATTACAACACTGGAGAAACCACAGAAGTTTGCTTTGGTTTGCAAATGAATTGTTACAGCTTCAATAATTATGTTGACAAAGAGAACTTTATCAGAGAGATCATTGCACAAAGAACATTTTCAGAGAGAGCAAAGAAAACTTTCTGAGTGAGGTAACTGCTCAAAGAAAATTCGATCTAACAGAAAGATGGGAAGGCTTTTTTTTAAATAATAGGATAGCTCGGTCGTTTGTGAACTTGACTACAAAGGACAAAAGGTCGGGTTCGATCCTGATTGACGGTGATCGGGTTCTATCTATCTATCTATTGGCCTTTCGAGCCATAGCCGGCCCATAGGGCGTAGACCAAGATACTCCTCTTATCTGAATTTTTGTTCTAGCAGTTCTCAACTCTTTCAAAGATGTTTTAACAAATCTCGCCATTTGTCTCTGTTCTGTGCAAGCAGCTCTATCTCATTGAGGGAGCCGATTTCTGCTGCTCTTGCCTCTCTCATCAATGTTCTTCTCAGTGTCTCTCTGGGTCTTCCTCTTTTTCTCTTACCTGTTGTTTCCCACATGAGGGCTTGCTTTGCTATTCGGTTATTATCTCTCCTCATCATATGTCCAACATATGACCATCGTCTATTCTTTATTACTGAAGATATTACTGGTTGATTGGCGATTTCTCTAATTTCCTCGTTTGTTTTGAATTCTTTCCATGCTATACCAAGTATTTTCCTTAGACATTTATTTTCAAATGCGTTCAACTTTGTTTCTATGTCTCTTGTTGTTTTCCAGCTTTCACGCGCATACGTAACGGTCGATAGTACATTTGATTTGAATAGTCTAAGTTTTGTGTTTGTGCTGATAAGTTTTGATTTCCACAACTTTTCAAGGCTTCTGAAAGACATTGCTGCTTTAGCTATTCTGATTCTAATTTCTTTGCTTGTATCCCCAACTTGATCAATGTGACTTCCAAGATAGATAAAGTGATCGATCTCTTCCACTGGTTTGTTTTCCATGTATATTTTGTCATCTGTTGGAATTAAGCTTTTCGTGACTTTAGTCTTTTCATGATTGATCTCAAGCCCAATTTTACTGGCTATTGATGATAGTTCATTTGTGTTTTCCTGCATCGTTTTTATCTGACTGCTGATGAGAACTATGCCATTAGCAAAGTCGAGGTCCTCCAAATGGTCTCCTTGTATCCATTCGATGCCTTTATTACCAGTGCAGCATTTCTTCACTATGAAGTTCATAACAACTCCAAATAACAAGGGCGATAAAATACATCCTTGTTTAACCCCAGTTTCTATTGGGAAACATTCGCTCAGTCTTTCCTCTGTTCGAACTGCACATGTGTAACCATCATACATGTCTTTAATAATATATATGAATTTTGATGGTAAGCCATATTGCTTCAGAATTTTCCACAAAGAATCTCGATGAATACTGTCAAATCCTTTTTTGAAGTCGATGAAGTTAAGTACAAAAGGTTTTTGCATTTCAATGTGTTCCTCCAATATAAGTCGTAGAGTAAAAATGTGGTCACGGCAGCTTCGCTCATTTCTAAACCTAGGCAGTTCTTCACGCATTACTGTATCTATTGAATCCTTTATTCTATTTAGGATGATTTTGCAGAATAACTTTGAGGCAACTGACAAAAGTGTCATGCCTCGCCAGTTGTTACAATCTCTGAGATTGCCCTTTTTTTTTAATCTTAACAATGATTCCTTTTTTCCATTTATGAGGCGTCTTCTCTGTTCTCCAAATGATGTTAAACATTTTCCAGAGATATAATTATGGCTATCAATTGCCTTGAGGATCTCAGCTGTTAACTTATACTCCCCAGCAGCCTTGTTATTGGTCATAAGCTTTAAGGTGGTTTCTATTTCGCTCAAGGTGAAGTCATATAAATTTACATCTAAATCTGCTGCTGGTGTTTCAGCTTCAAAATCTATTAAACTGTGGGGTAGTGGACGGTTAAGAATTTCTTGGAAGTGTTCCGCCCAACGGGCTTTTTGTCTGCGCTTGTAGTTAGCATTAATCCAGATTTGTCTAGAATTGGTGTTCCACTGGATGTATAGGTGTTTGTCAGCATCTTTTGTGCAGTATAGAGAGTTCTGCTGCCTCCTGTACTTGCAACTGTCTCTGCTTTACACATTCTGTATCAGGTCTACGTTTCATTAACAAAATCGTTTTTACGATAGCGGCTTGTTTATTGTGTTCTAAGAACCCCCAGAATAATCCACAGGATTGTATTAGTCGCTTGTGCGCTGATGAACAATTTGTGGAGAAGATGATAACCCCATGGATGCGTCCGGAGTGCTGTAATGATGATTCTAATTTAACATAACATGACATAACATTGTTAGTGTGTAAAGAAATATAATGTGCCGAGTATATGTTTCGCTATCAAAGAGGTATTTTAATAAACTACATATACAATTTTCAGCCTATCAAGAAACACACTCTCTGCAAACTTGAAGATAAAAGACCATACACTCCCTATTGACCAAAACCCAACATATCTTGGCGTCATCATGAATCGCAGAATGACTTGGAAAAATCAGATAGACAGAGCAAGGGAAAAAGCTAGAAAACGAACAAATATTATGAAGAAATTGGCAGGAACGGACCTGGGGGGGGGGGCAGACAGTAATATTTTGAAAAGACTATACGTAGGAAGAGTCAGACCAGTTTTAGAATATGAAATCACAGCCTGAGCTGTGGCTTCCAAATCACACCTTAGCAAAATTAACAGAACACAGAACCAAGCTGCCCGTTTCATCACTGGTGCTATGAAATCAATACCTATCAAGACTCCTAGAAACAGTAACAGGTTTAGAACCCTTAGATGACAGACGGGTCACTAAAGTATTGCAACAAGCGGAGAAATATAGAAGGCTCCTTAGATGACATACGGGTCACTAAAGTATTGCAACAAGCGGAGAAATATAGAAGGCTCCTTAGATGACAGACGGGTCACTAAAGTATTGCAACAAGCGGAGAAATATAGAAGGTTCCTTAGATGACAGACGGGTCACTAAAGTATTGCAACAAGCGGAGAAATATAGAAGGCTCCTTAGATGACAGACGGGTCACTAAAGTATTGCAACAAGCGGAGAAATATAGAAGGCTCCTTAGATGACAGACGGGTCACTAAAGTGTTGCAACAAGCGGAGAAATATAGAAGGCTCCTTAGATGACAGACAGGTCACTAAAGTATTGCAACAAGCAGAGAAATATAGAAGGTTCCTTAGATAACAGACGGGTCACTAAAGTAATGCAACAAGCGGAGAAATATAGAAGGCTCCTTAGATGACATACGGGTCACTAAAGTAATGCAACAAGCGGAGAAATATAGAAGGCTCCTTAGATGACATACGGGTCACTAAAGTGTTGCAACAAGCGGAGAAATATAGAAGGTTCCTTAGATGACAGACGGGTCACTAAAGTATTGCAACAAGCAGAGAAATATAGAAGGTTCCTTAGATGACAGACGGGTCACTAAAGTGTTGCAACAAGCAGAGAAATATAGAAGGTTCCTTAGATGACAGACGGGTCACTAAAGTGTTGCAACAAGCAGAGAAATATAGAAGGTTCCTTAGATGACAGACGGGTCACTAAAGTATTGCAACAAGCAGAGAAATATAGAAGGTTCCTTAGATGACAGACGGGTCACTAAAGTGTTGCAACAAGCGGAGAAATATAGAAGGCTCCTTAGCCACCCCATGCACCAAAGAATAACTGGTTCCGGAATTGTACGACTAAAGAGGAGCAACTTCGCTGCAATTGCCAATGAACTAACTACTGGAGACCCAGTACTTTCCCAAACAATATCGAAACCCTTGGGCCCATCTGATATGTCTCCTCATGGAAAACATAAAATACCAGAGCTTAAGGAAAATATAACAGGAATCATGAAAAAGGCACCCAATCAGACACAGAAATAAAACACGTAGCAGAAAAACACATACACGATACCTACCCACAGGACTCTTGGTCCCACATATACACAGATGGCTCTGCTACAAATGCACCAGAAATGAAGGGGGAGATGTGTTCTTGATGCTGAATAATCAGGACGAGATCACCAAGTCAATAGCTACTGGAAAATTCTCAAACAACTTTAAAGCAGAAACTGAGGCCATTAGAGATGCTGCAGCACTGGCTACTCAACACAAAAATAACATGCACAATAAATTGGTGATTCTGACTGATGCACTGACAGTACTATCAGCTCTAAATAGCCCCAAAAACAATGAACTAAATGACTTGAGAACAACCCTGGACCAACTATGCAATAACGTCCAGAGAGTAGTCATTCAGTGGATACCATCACACTGTAATATACACGGGAACGAACGCGCGGACAAATTAGCTAAAGAGGGAGGGAGATTACCACAAGAGAACCATCCGCTCAGTTATGATGAAGCCAAATCCATCCTCAAAGGTCAGTTCCATGAAAAATGGAAACGAGAACGCCCAAAGCATAACGAGAGTGACAGATACCACCAACTATCAAGGAGGGATCAAGTCATCACACTTCGTCAACGCACTGGCCACAATAGAATGAGAAATCACATGTTCACCTAATTCAAAATAGGTACAACCAGCCTATGCCACTGTACACTGGACAATATGACTACAAAACATGTTCAACAGGATTGCCCCCAGTACACAGACCTGAGAAGAGCAATGTGGTCCACGCCCACCTCCCTGGAAGAAAAACTATATGGGGCAATCGATTCGCTTAAACAGACAGCTGGCTTAATGAGAGAGTCTGGAATTCTACTCTGATTGAGTCTTGATCGCAGAGAGAGAGAGAGAGTGAGAGAGAGAGAGAGATAACATATTTTATTTCGTTTATTTTTATTCAGCAGATTAAATTTAAAAAAAATATATAAAACCCAAACGAGAGGAAAAATAACATTTTATTATTTCTTACTTTCTCTCTCTCTCTCTCTCTCTCTCTCTCTTCTCTTTCTTTCTTTCTTTCTTTCTTTCTTTCTTTCTTTCTTTCTTTCATTTTCTCTTTCTATTTTAACATTCTGTACCAAAAGCTAAGACTGGCTCAGGGTATCATCACGCTAAATATCAATATCGGGGTCAGTTTTTGCATCTTTTAATTTATTGACGTTTCCGCAGTTATTCCCACTAAAACCACGAGACTCTCTTATTTAAGCTCTTTTCCGATTTCAGGGACTATTGTCTGAACAATTTTCATCTATATTCTCGCTGTTATTAAAAAAAATAATAATAAAATAAATAAATAAAAAATTAATGAAAAAAATACGGCTACGCTGTGTGTTAATTAAATTACTTATAAAGGAATGTACAAAATATTATAACGATTCGTCTAGATTTTAGGGACTAGTTGGTTTAGAGATTACACAAGAAAGTCCCCGGTTTGATTCTCGTCACAGACTAGGAATTTTTCTCCTCGAATCCGTAATTTCTTCTTGTCTTTGCCATGCATAGTGAGATCTGTAGTGTAGCTCTCTCTTGTAATGGTAAAAAACTGCAGTTTTAAGCAGCGAAAAAAAGTGGCATAAATTGCTATTTTAGTTGTAAAATTTATAGAAATAATATCCTAAAAAGTAAAACCTCTCGACGATAAAAAAAAAAAAAAATGAGAGTACTTCTGATGTCGAGAATATCATACACAATTCAATTCTTCGAGACTGCTAAACATAAAAAGCTGGCATACAGAAACAAACAACTTAATTTTAATAATAGTAAAACGCAGCTCTGCTTGCGTTCGCCCGATGACTAAAAGAATACACATTCTCATCATCCGCCCTTAAGAGGACGTTAAGTGGGCGTGTCTGCGTTGTGTTGTGGTTTGTAGTAAAACTGTGATATTTGCGCCTTTCTGCCCAACACATCCGACTTCAACAGGTTTTTTTGAGAGTTCCGGGTTGTCTTCCCTCTTCGATCCCTACTCGCTTGGTCAGACTATACAGGTTAGTATGTTACTGGAGACACTACAGAGAGGTGGAGTATGATCTGGATGGTTTTGGTTCACCGATCCAGTCGCAAGCCATCAACTGTGGGTCGCTGACAACTACCAGCTCCGCTGCTGGAAGTCGACTATGCCTCCAAACGCAGCACTTGGGGAGCCACTGTAGCCTAGTTGGGAAAACCACCCGACTGGACTACCGACGTTCGGACAACCCGTGTTCGATTCCCGCTGGGAGCAGTGTGAATTGTAGTTGTGGTTTGAAAAAAAACCTACGGTCGACCCAGCCGTTAGCAGAAATGAATACCAGGGCATTACCCTGGGAAGGTGAGGAATGCCGCCTCGCATCGTGAGTTTCGATGCTTGAAGCGACACTATTCAGAAACCTCCGAACATTTCTGGATAGGCGGCCGAGCACATATGGGTGGAAACTCGCGTGTTAAGACGCCGGGTCAAGTCTCGTACTTTACCTTTACCTTGACCTTACGCAGCACTAAAACGTATCTATCCATTCAGTGCTTATCAACTGATGATCTCGATAAAGAATCAGCGAAGGTTTGATTATTGAAAAAAATGTTTGTATTTGTGTGTGTGTTTGTGTATATATGCGCGCGTGCGACACGCTGTTTTTAGTCGTGTCTAACTTTTGTTGTTGTTGTTGCGTTCGCCAGCTTTCAACTCTGACGAAGTCCAGAACTGAATTTTGCGTGTTAATCCATTTTTCCCTGGCAGCCGTGTGTACAGGGGTCCCTCGCCGCGCAGGTAGATATGAGTAACTGACGTTTCAAGCCGGGCCTCGCTGCTGAGACCAGGGGTGGTTGTCGCAGAGAGAAATCATAAATAAAAATCCCAACGGGTTTAGCCGAGATTTGAACCCACAACCTCCCTGTCTCGAGGCCGGCGTCTTGCCTCGAGACCAACCAGTCCCCCATGGACTTGGAATATGAGGAAACTGCAACAAGGAACACTTTTCATGCATAGCCTGCAATGGTTCCTGCCGCCTATCCACCATATACCAGAAGTTCACGTCCTCACGAAAGTGATGATCATCATATTTCTTTAAAAATGTATATGATGATGTTAGGCCATCGTTGTTGACTCCAATTTCGAACATATAAACATACAGTTAGTCATCAGATTATCCCCGTCGCATATTAAACAACAGACCGTAAGATTAGCGTAAGGCCGGTCTAGAGATTTACGATGAGCCATTACGATGACGTAGCACACATAATAATGTCGGACGCACTGCAATGACGCGCCCTTCAGAATACTGATTACTCTAGTGAATGTAGCCTACGACGAACAAAACACGGTGCAATCTCCATAAAGAGATAAAACTTCGGCTGTCGAAGCATTTCACATTAATGAGTGTCATGGAAATAACTTAAAAAAAAGTAAAGTACCCCCGTCACGCCAAGTGGCGTATAGGGAAATATGGTGTTAGTGAACCTATATTTTACAGACCTTCAGCACATGATTTTTGGGGTAATGTGGTCGGTATTACGCCCGTGCTGCTTTACTTTCCCAGAAAAAAATCCGGTACCCATTTAAGGCTGGGTGAACCCGGAAGCCGTCGGTTGGGATCGAACCCTACCCCTTGTCCTTTGTAGTCCAGTTCACTAACCATCGAGCTATCGCGGCTCCCATGGAAATAACTTGCGTCAAGCAAATCCAACAACGGTCATGAACAGCACCAATGGTACGTAAAGCGCAGAACAAGCCTAGACGATGGAAGGTCGCATTCACAACACTTGATTTGTCGAAAATGGAATATTGCCGGCGTACAACATTGTTTTATCGGCGCAGATGTAATAAGTAGATCATCATCTTAACTTAACGCATAGGAGTGCAATTTAGAACCTAAATTAATCAGACATCGAATGCACTTTCTGCAGCGATTGAGAGAACGTGAACTATAGATCCGCTATCTTAGAAACATATATAACAGAACTATTTCATGATCAAAGGGACAAGAAACCAGTTATAAAATGTACATCAGGCTATAAAATCTTAAAATCTGAGGTGGTAAAAGCTATAAAAACAATGAAAAGGGGAAAAGCAGCAGGACCTGAAAGCATACAGATAGAGATGATACAGGCACTTGAAGATTTTGGCATTGAAGTGATTACAGAGATATGCAACGACATATACCACACAGGATACATACCAAATGAACTAAAAACATCAACTTTCATTGCATTGCCTAAAAAGAATGGTGCAGTTGAATGCAGTGACTTTAGAACAATAAGCCTAATGAGCCATGTTACAAAAATCTTGCTAAAAGTTATACAAGGAAGGATTCAGAATAAAATCAATACTGAATTAGATGAGCAGCAATTTGGATTTCGGAAAAATAGCGGGACAAAAGAAGCCATATTCTGCATGAGAACATTAATCGAAAAATACACAGAAGTAAACAAACCAATATATGCCTGCTTCATAGACTACACCAAAGCTTTTGATAGAGTACACCACAAACAACTTATAGAATGCCTAAAAGAGATACATCTAGATGACATGGATATACGACTAATATGCAATCTATACTGGGAGCAAACAGCAATAATAAAATATAACAAAGAGTTCTCTACACCCATTGATATAAAAAGAGGAGTAAGACAAGGATGCATCCTATCACCAAGCTTGTTCAATCTATACACTGAGCAAATCTTTAAAAACATCATAGAGATGCCAGGCCTACAAATTAATGGAAAGATAATCAATAACCTAAGATATGCTGACGATACTGTACTACTAGCAGAAAATCCTAAAGACCTACAACAATTACTTAATGAAATAAACACGACAAGCAAAAATATGGACTAGATATGAATATCAAAAAGACTAAAACTATGATCATAAACAAAGAAAATACTCAAAACCCACAAGTGGATATCAAAATTGAAGGAATAGACCTTGAGACAGTTCAGAACTATAACTACCTTGGACATACTATAACCAGTGATGGAAAATGTACAACTGAAATAAACAAAAGAATAGGAATGGCAAAAAGTAATTTTAATGTCATGAAGGACATACTAACATCAAAACAAATAACACCAGAGCTAAAACTAAGAATAGCAAAATGTTACATCTTCTCAATATTCCTATATGGTGCTGAAACATGGACATTAGACAAGAAAACAGAACAGAGAATTGAAGCCTTTGAAATGTGGATATATAGAAGAATAGGTAGAATTGGATGGAAGGAAAAGAAAACAAATGACAAAGTCTTAAAACAACTAAAAATGAAAAGAGAACTTCTGAACACAATTAGAACAAGACAAATGCGATTCTTAGGCCATGTTAAAAGACACAACAGCCTACTGAAAGTGATCCTGGAGGGGAAAATACAAGGTAAAAGAGGCAGAGGCAGACCAAGATTAACATGGACGAGTAACATCAAAAGATGGACAAATCAACCGATGACAACCTGCACCATCAAAGCAAGAGATAGAGCAAAATGGCGCTCCATGGTAGCCAACCTTCGTTGCGGAGACGGCACTCAATGATGATGATGATCTTAGAAACGGAAGTCCGGTGTCTAACTAAATTTTAGAAAACATTGTTTTTGGTCTACAAACCGCGTGAACACCGGTAACTAAAGTTGCGTTTCGTCATCAGTTCAAGCTTAAATTATTTTGTTTGCGGTTACTAAGCCTTGGTGTTCACAAACCATCATAATTTGTTTTAATTTACTTTGTGAAATTGTTTTATTAATTGAAATAAGTTTAATTTGTATATGTGACTTCTTCTGAGTTCATATCTTTTGGGCTTTTGATCGCCACACGCAAACCTGACTTAATTTGATTTTGGTCAGTCTATCTAACACCACAGAGCCACAGAGAGAGACATCTAATATACTTGCAGTTAATGGTGTGTTGTGTGTCTTATAGAATTACATGATCAGAATGAAAGGGTGGGAACGAAACAAGCACTAGCATCGTGACACTGATCACAATTAGCTAATTGCATGATCAGTAGGCCTGCTCGTATATAATTATTTAATGCGTGGGTCATGATTTTTCTCCTAAAAACTAAAAAAACCTCCATTACACTCGGTGACTCCGTCTGTGGTAGACTATTTAGTGTTACTGTTACTGGTAGTCTAAGTCAAGCAGTTTTTAGTTTAACGTTAGTCGTTAGTTGATGCTGGTTCTTGAGTTGTATGTGATCATTGACGCTACTTGATATGGCTTACATTTCTGATAATCAACTATTGCGTTTAATAAACGGTTATATTAGGCGCATAATCATCATGCGCCATACCGGTTGGCGTAGGCGATCATGTCCTTCCACAATCTGCTATCCGTACATAGCGAATCGTGTCACTTAAGTTGTTGACTGTAACTCAACTGTAGTTGTAGTGTTTACCATGCCACGACATCAAGCTATATATTATTTTCTCTCTTTGTCGTCCGCGATCACTCTTTTGCCTTTGCTGTGTTTGCCGGTTGTAACCAAATATTCTAAATTTCCTTTTATAAAAAAAAGTAAAGTACCCCCGTCACGCCAAGTGGCGTATAGGGAAATATGGTGTTAGTGACCCTATATTTTACAGACCTTCAGCACATGATTTTTGGGGTAATGTTGTCAGTATTACGCCCGTGCTGCTTTACTTTCCCAGAAAAAAATCCGGTACCCATTTAAGGCTGGGTGAACCCGGAACCCGTCGGTTGGGATCGAACCCTACCCCTTGTCCGTGGTAGTCCAGTTCACTAACCACTGAGCTATTGCGGCTCCCCTCCTTTTATCAAGATGCCCCGAAAAATGTTGATTGTTTCTTTCAGACTTGTTTAGGAGCTCCCTTTTTGTGTTGGTCTCTATGAGAATGTCCTCGATATTCTTTTTAGCTGTTCAGGGAACTTTCAACATCCTTCTGAGAAACCTCATCTACGTGGCCTCTAACCGTCTTATCAGTTGTTTGTTTACTCTTCATGATTCACTTCCATAGGTCAGAATATTGGCATTCTATAGCACCAATGAACTCTCTTTCTCATTTCTATTGTGCATAAGATATTTTTCATTTTCTGAAATGCTTTTTTAGCCTGAGCTATTCTGCTTTTTATTTCTGTGGTGCATCTTCGATGTTATTATTGTCCCCAAATATTTGACGTGTTGCACTTATTTCAGATATGCCCTGTTTATTTTTGTGTTGCATAATGGTGATGATTGTTTCTTCGATATGACCATTACTTCTGTTTTCTTACTATTCAGACTGAGACCTTTTTTGTAGCTTTCTTTTACTATTATGTTTATAATTTCTTGTAGTGCATTCTCTGTCTCTGATAATAAGTCAGTGTCAACCGCATATCACAAATTGTTTATGTTGTGACCGTTGGCTTCAGTTCCTTTTATATCTATTATTGATCTCATAATATTTTTGCTGTAAGGTGAAAACAAATCCAGCAACAGAACATAGCCTTGTCTGACTCCTTGTTTTATATATCGGAACTGTCATGTTTGGTTGCTAATTCTTATGGCTACTGTTTGTTGCCAGTTCATGTTTTTTATGATTCGTAGATCCTTGCCATCAATGTTTAATTTCTCCAGCATATTTATTAAAATTAGATGCAATGAGTATATAATATAGTGCTGCAATCTGCATGTTTCTCATTCTTTGATTCGACCTGGCAACCCTATTTTGCTTGCTTTATGATGATGATAACGTGATTATGATAAGATAATCCCTACAGTTTTATCTAGCCTCACCCAAATTATGAAGTGTATGGCAATTTTTCTTTCATTATGACTACCACATGTTACTTCAAACAAGTAGACAAGATTCTGAATATGCAATTGAATGGTTTCAAATATCCACAGTACCAAGGTTGATGAACAGGGTACTCTAATTTTGAAGTAGAGGATATTAACTCATCATGGATTATTGGCAAGAAGCATATTGATTGATTGAAGTTATAATGAACTCTGAATGAAAATACTCCTATTGGTGGAGACAACTTGAACTTTGGAATTATGCATAATATATGTGTGAAAAGACTATATGGCCTTTGGCATCATGATAAATGGTTGGTTGCAAGCAATGTTGATAAGTCAGTAGTTTGGTAAAAATATTAGTGTCTTATGCCAGATGCTGCTTTGCTGAACAGCTTCTCTTATGGCTGAATCTGCCAATATTGGATAGACAGATCCATCTGAAGAACAAACAAGATGTATTCATGATGTCTGGCCTCGTCTCCTTTCTTCTGTGCCCTTTGTCTTCTGAATTTGAAATCAGCACTGCCTCGAAAGTTGCTGTGCCATTTTTATTTTTGTTCTCCATGAGCTGCAATCTGCAGCAAGATTTTCCGTTTCTTTCACTGATAGAGAATTCGTTCAAGGAAGCCTGGCAAACATCCTTATATCTCAGCACTTGTCTGCTATTTATTCTCTTTCCATCCTTAAGTTCGCCATACAATATTTCTTTGTGAATATTGTGATTTTGCCATTCTTCTTTCATGACCCAGCCACCTCAGTTTACGACTCCTATGTGTTGCCATGATGGATAGAAGTTTAGTTCATTGTAAGACAATAGAGTTGGTTATAAAACAATAAAGTTGATTACTTTGTCCTGCCATTTGATGTTCATAATCTTTCAAAGGCAACGCACATGAAAGCTGTATAACCTTTTCTCCTGCCCTGCATAGGTAGTCCAAGTTTCTGATTCATATAGAAGTGTACTAAACACACACCTTTGGTAAATTTGAATCTTAGCCCTGATTGTTAATTTGGTGTTGGTCCATGCTCTATCTTTAAGTTTACCAAATGTGTAAGCTGCCTGTCCAATTCAGGAATTTATTTCTTCTTCAAGGGAGACAGTGGTTGTGATCATAGAACTGATATAGGTGAACTTTCTCACAGATTCGGGGTGTGTTATTTAATGATATAGCTGTGGGGCTGGCTACACCTTGTTGAAGCACCACAGTCTTCTGTATACTTATTGACAGGGAGAATAAATCACATGATCTAGCTAGATTTTCAATCATCGACTGCAGGGCAGATTCATCGTGAGTAACCAGTGCTGCGTCATCAGCGAATAGAAGTTCCTTGATTAGGGTCTCAGTTGTTTTAAATTTTGACCTCAGACGTGCTAGATTGAATAAGGAGCCATCAGATCTTGTACGGATGTAGATGTCTCCAGGACTGTTTCAAATGCATTGTGTAGAAGGGCAGCAAAATATATTCAGCATAGAGTAGGGGCAAGGATACATCCTTGGCTGACTCCACAGTTCATCTCAAAGGGCTGGGAAGATCTATGGTCGAACTGGGTGGTGGCAGACATATTGTTGTGAAACGACTTGATTATCTTGAGTGATGTAGGTGGGCAGCCAACATTTTCCAGCACCCTGTATATAGGAAGGATACGTGCTGCTGGTTGATGTAGGCACTTGAAAACAATTCTTGCGTATGCCTTTCCAGTTATACACAGGAGGGATATACCCGTATAGTTGTTACAATCGCCCTTGACCCCTTTACTTGTGTATAACGTTAAAATCTTGGCATTTTTCATGTATTGGGGTATATTTCTACTTCTCCAGCATTGGACAAGGAGTTTGTAGAGGTGGTGCAGGAGTATTTCAAGATTTTCTTTGAGAATTTCGGCTGGGATGTTGCCGTTACCAGAGGCTTTTCCACCTGAAAGGTCGTGGATGACAGCATGATGTTCCTTCTCAGTGTGTTCATTGTCTAGTTCAGTCAGCACTGAGTATTTTGGGACCAGTTGGTCTAGGAGTGGGCTTGCTGATTTGTCTTCAGAAAAGAGACTTGAGCAATGTTCGGCCTATCTTCCCAGGTGTTTAGTTTTGTCACTGATAGGCTCACCATTTGAGTCTTTTAAGGAGCAAATTTTAGATGTTTGGGCCTAGAGCAATCTTAATGTTGTTACACATTGTTTGTGAATTACCTAGCTCAGCAGCTTTCTGGGTCATAGAGCACAGATTTGACCAGTCCTCGTTCACACATATTCTTGATTCCCGTTGTACTTTGCTCTTGCTTGTTTGAGTTTGTCTTCTGTGTTTTGGCGTGAGTAATTCTTTCAGATTAGGAAAGTCTTGTTCTCCTTCTCTACAAGTGGCATGAGTTTCATAGAATTTTCTTGAACTCAATCCTTGGTGGAGTGTTTATCTTTACCAAAAAAGAGATTCTATCTATCTATTGTCCTTTCGAGCTGAAAACGGCACATAGGGCAGAACTACAATCTCAAAAGCAGAAACCTCGCATGCCAAAATGGCACATATTGCAGAGAAAATCACGAAGGTGTCCAAATGTACCAATACATGTGCAGACAAATATACATACATGAATAGGTGTGATAGCGCATGGGGGTATGAAATGTGTGGTGGGTGTCCTATGTGTATGGGAGCGATATGTTCATGCCTGCACGCGAGGGGGGGAGAGAGGGGGGAGCATTGTTTTCATTTTGGATAATTTGTTAAATTTAAATTCTGTTATTTTTTTTATTTCTTACAAATAATGACCATGTCTACCACTCCTACTTCGATCAAGTTACAGAATTGAATAAGTTTTTCTTTTTCTTTTTTTTGCGTTCGCCAGCTTTCACTTCTGGCGAAGTCCCTATAGACTAGGAATTTAATTTTTGCGTGTTAATCTGTTTCTTCCCTGGCAGCCGTGTGCACAAGGGGTCCCTCACTGCACAGGCAGATAACCCTCTTCTGAGGTACTCATATTTTTTAAGTCAATAAGTAATTGACGTTTCAAGCCGTGCCTCGCTGCTGAGACCATGGGTGGTTGCTGCAGGAAGAAATCATAAATAAAAATCCTAACTGATGCAGCCGGATATAAACTCACAACCTCTCTGTCTCGAGGCCGACTTCTTGCTGCGAGACCAACCAGTCCCTCTAGTTAGGATTGTTAAATTCACATTAATATTGTGGACATGCCAAATGCTGTTGTGTCATTTCTTTTAATGACTGCTAAATAAACTATTCAATAGATTTGTTTTAATTGTAATCCACCTATTTGTGTGCATTGTGCAATTGTCTTGTAGCAATTGTTGTTATAGATCCAGAATGTATATGGCATTGTCAATTAGGGGGGGGGGAGGAGGCGCCTGTGGTCTATCTTCCCACTCCAGGATGTTATTGGAACCTGCTTCATCATCTCGCAATTCCCTCCATAGCACACTGGCCCTACCTCTTCCAACGTGATGGCAATCCATATGTTCATTCCTCCAGGCTGTGGAATCAGGCAGGATTCACAGCGGCCCATTCCCTGTCACCTCCTGTCTTCTGGCACTTTCTCCGCTCTTACATTAGTATTATGTGTAGGCCATTTGTATTGACAGAGGATCATCATGTCCTGGGTCAGTTGTATCTGTGTGATATACCATAAGTCTGTTGGAGATAGAGCATGGTGGTCTTCTTATAAAACCGAAGCTGTCAGTCCTCTGTGTGTGTCGGTAGGTGGTCTCAAATTGATTTAGGAACTGCAAACTCCACCCCGACCACAGGGGGTTCCTATAGAGGAAGTGTTAAGACAATAAAAGGACACTCATTCAAGAGAGAGTGAGGGTGAGTGGATGAGAACCATGGC
Organism: Megaustenia siamemsis; assembly: GCA_032433765.1. Taxonomy (NCBI): domain Eukaryota; kingdom Metazoa; phylum Mollusca; class Gastropoda; order Stylommatophora; family Ariophantidae; genus Megaustenia; species Megaustenia siamemsis. The sequence continues at coordinate 106,589,271 of JAVIAB010000073.1, read as the reverse complement.
ATGTAACATGCACCGGTGGGCTCTGGTCCTGTATCTCTGGGGGGGGGCTCACCTCATCCCTGCTCAGTTATATTGCTGGAACTCGGTTGTACCCAAGATCAACTTTGCAGAAACAGGGAGGATCATGTGTAAGTGTGGTCTTAGGCACAGGAGTGCAGTAGTATCAAACTGAGGCTAACCAGAGTCACAGAGATGATCCTGTCATTCAGTAACATGCACCAATCTCAGCACCTGGTTAATGAGAGACTACAAACACTTCATTTATATTTTGCTGGTGTCAAGAGCAAACCCCAACCACCCTGTTTTGTAACAGTAAGTGATTATGCAAAGTTCTTTTTCTATATTTGGTGATCATTGTTAAATATAATAGGAATTTTAAATTAATAAACTCTGTTTTCTTGGTGATCCTTTTTTTTCCAGAAAATTTCTTTGATTGTTTAAAGTGATAAAATGTACAACCTTCTTTGTGAAGCTTCTACAAACAAGAGTTATACTTGGAAGCTTATGAATGGGACAAGTGTTGATGCTGATGTAAATCAAGCTGTAAGTTTTATGGGAGAAAATTTAATTCATGATTTGTATTCTCTTTTCCATTAGTGTTGCCAAGTACACATTAGTTGTTAATTTTTAAAGAGGTTAAACTATTTATAAAATGTCTGTTTAGTTAATTAAATTATTGCTAAAATTTTATACTTTTGGTTTACAAAATATATGATAATAATTATCTACCAAAGAAATTTAGCAAATTTTTAGAACTTAACAGATCCATAAATTCCGACCACTTTCAACATATGAAATAGAATGGTGATTATTTCGTTCTGATATTGGCAGCAAGCATTCTTTGTGTCTTAGTGTCTTTTGGAGTATCGCCATAACCCATTTTAGATGTTCAAGGTATTCTCAATATTTTTCTGTAAATCATCATTCCTGTGCCTCCAAAAACTTTCTTGTCTGCTATTTGATTGTTCTGGATTCTTGATCGTAGAAAAAGATGTTTTGCATAATATCTTTCTCGTTCTTTGGAACACTGTCTTTGCCTGAGCTATTCTGCACCTCACCTTAACTGTACATTTACCTTATCATGTTGTTGTTTTTATGTAGTTGAATTCCTTGACCAGTTTTAATATTATCCATTATAAATTATTAGTTCATTTTGAAAAAATCATTTCTTTTTATTTCCTACGATTAATTCATTTAAAAAAAATCAAAATTGTATATATTTAAAAAATTGTTTTCACTATAATATCTGCTCTTTACAGTATGAACACTGTTATTATGAGTAAATCCTTTATATAATTTAGATCTAAATATGATCTCATTATATAGATTACTTGAATCTGGTGAAATCAAACAACTCTCGGGACTTCTAAAACTTCATCATTTGTCATTTCTTATGGTTAGCGATACCAATAAAAACATGTATATTATTGTTCTTTTTTTTAAATTTTGTTTTACCGCTAATTTGCATTATGCCTTTTTCTCTGTTATTGCAGTTAAAATTTAAAAAAGCAGCAATCTAATGATTAATCTGTCTTTGATTGCTTTTAGCTCAATTTTCAAGTGGGAAGTGGTACATGCTTGAGTGCAATGAATGAAGAATTCACAATATGCAGCCAAGTTAACTCCCCTGTAACTGGGTAACAGCAGCCATTTTTTAGTGTACTTGATACATGAGTCATTAGAATTATTTATTGTAATAGGCTACATTTGACAAAGTAAAGCACTTGAAAATAATCAATATGCTAGAGAATTAAAAAAAATTCACGGCAAGGGTCTGAGAATCATAAAACAACATGTATTAACAACAAACAGCAGCCATAAGAATTAACAACCAAACAGGACGGTTCCAATATATAAAACAAGGAGTCAGACAAGGATGCGTTCTATCGTCGGATTTGTTCTCACTTTACAGCAAAAATATAATGAGATTAATAGTAGACAAAAAAGGAATTGAAGTCAATGGTCACAAACAATCTGAGATATGCAGATAACCCAGTCTTGATATCAGAGAATAAATTACAAGAAATGATAGACATAATAGTGAAAGAAAACAACAAGAAACGTCTGAGTTTAAATAGTAAGAAAACAGAAGTAATGGTCTTATTGAAAAAACAATCATCACCATCATGCAACATAAAAATAAATGGGACAAATCTAAAGCAAGTTTGCAGAGTGCCAAATACTTAGGCATTATAATAACATCAGACAGAAGATGCACCACAGAAATAAAAAGTAGAATAGCTCAGCTAAAATAGCATTTCAGAAAATGAAAAACTTCTTGTGCAACAGGTCTATGTCAATAGAAGTGAGAAAGATTTCAGCAATGCTATATTGAGCAAATTCTGACCCATGGAAGTGAATCATGGACAGTAGACAAACAAATGAAAAGATAATTAGAAGCCACAGAGATGAGATTTCTCAGAAGAATGTTGAGAGTTCCCTGGACAGCTGAAAAGACTAATGAGGAAATTCTCAAAGAGACCAAAACAAAAAGGGAGCTTCTAAAAAACATCAGAAAGAAATAATCAACATTTTTCAGGCACATCATGTGAAGAGGAAAATTGGAATACATGGTTACAACTGGCAAAATAGAAGGAAAGAGATTTCAGATGACAAAAAGAGAACATACTGGATAGCCTGGTGTCATGGCACAGAAAACAGTTAACAACAGAGTTGATATGATGTACTGTGTGGATAGAGAATTGTGGAAGTATATGGTTATCTACCACATATCTTTTCTTTTCGGGTTTCTATTAAAAGAAAAAATGATTGTATGTGGAGACTTCAACAGCCATTCACAAAGCTAGGACTATAAACATATGGACAAGAGAGGTGGAGTGCTTGAAAATTTACAGGATGACAGTGAACTTATACGGCTAAACCAGACAACAGATCCACCAACATTCTATTCCAGATCATGGCATACCACATCTACACCAGACCTTGCTTTCCATTCACCAGACCTGGAATGAAATATTACACACATCTTGAGAAACAACTTGGAGGCAATGACCATCAATCAATCTTTCAGTGGTACAAAATGAAGCTGTCAGGGAGAACAGCACTCTCTCTAGATGGAGTTACAAAAAGGCAGACTGGGTAATGTATCAACAATACATAAGTGTATTAACTAAAGATCTAAATACAGACAAAGACATCAACAAAATAGCTGGTGAATTCGGTAAATACTATGAGCTGCCAGAGACACAATACCTAGAGGGGCACGGAAACACTACAAATACTGGAGTAGTGAACTAGAGCAACTGCACAATGACATGGAAATATCTCAAAAGCAAGCAGAAACTAACCCTTTCCAGGAATACCACAATAACTATCAGCATGCGCTACGGCCAAATTTCAATGGGCTAAACTACAAGCCAGATGGAAAAGCTGGAAAGAAAAAAAACAGAGTCCTTGAACGAGACACAAGAAAAGTGTGGAAGCTTGTAAAATAGCTTAATGATGAGGGTACAGAAAAGAACACCAAAGTTACACTGAAGAAAGATAGAAACATCCTAATGGGTAAGAAGGCAGCAAATCACTTTACAGACTCCTTTGCAAAAGACAATAATATTGAAATTAGCCCAGAGAAATGTCAAGAGATCTACTTAAGGCAACAAAATGCAAGACAAGAAGGGACCATAGTGAAGTCATGGAAATACCCAGTACACAAAGAGAACTAGAGCTGGTAATATCTAAATTAAAAATGACAAAGTCACCAGGCAGTGATGGAGTTTGCAATGAAATGATTAAGAACTTAGGAACTGAGGCTAAAGCAAAACAACTGCTTATCTTGTCGTCATTTTTGATTTTACCACTGAATGTTGATGGCTGTGCATGGTGTGAACTCACTCAGTTGCACAGTCCAACCCCAGTCAATCAGCTCTTTGGCACGTGGATACACCATGAGCTTTTTTTTTTATTTTCTTCATTCAGAATCACACATAAATGGATTCATACTTACTTGGTGACGAGCCGGCAAAACGACACCACCACCTTGGGACACACGGTAGTGCAACCAGATGCTGAGGTGACCAAGGACAGGTTGATCTCGTACCTCGGAGTTAAGTTTGATTGCAGCCTGTGTTTTCGGGACCCCATTGACCATGTGATAACAAAATTCTGCAAAGGATTAGCCGCCCTGAAGGTCATGACACCTGCCAACATCGAGCAGAGGCTACTTACCTTTCTGTTCCAGGGACTAGTTCTTGCACCAATCGAGTATGCCCTAGCAATTCTTATTGTCAATACAACGCAAATTGACAGGCTGGAGGAAATACAGAAAGAAGCTATGCACATTATCTTGGGGTGTGCAAGGGACACTCCCTGTGTAGCAATGAGGTATCTTCTTGCCTTTCCAACCATGGATGACAGGATCATGATCTAGAGAGTATGAGCATACCTGAAGATAAGTGCAGATCTATCTATCTATCTTTCGTTCACCCGAAGTATTGTCAATATCTGCAATGTCGTTTCCTGTATAAATTTTACAATCTTTTGTAATTCTTGCAGTGGCTCATATAGTTTTGTCTGTAGTGCTGTATCTATGGGCCAATGGATTTTCCTCAGTCTACTATATTCAGTGCAGTTTTGAAGTATGTGTTCAGCAGTCTGGGGCGCCTGTCCACATGTACAAGTAGTTGAGGTACTGATCTTGAATTTTGTTAACATGTGACTATGGAGTCGATTGTGTCCTGTTCTGAGGTGTATAATGATAACTTGTTCATATCTATTCATATTATGAAAGGCATCCTGATTTGGGGCTTGTGGTCCTCTGATTGATTTGATTATCTGTTTCTAATGATGGTACATAACCAGTGTATCTAGTTGTGTGCCTGTTGAACCTTCCTTTGCCAACTGATCTGCTTTCTCATTTCCTGGTATTCCACAGTGAGATGGGATCCACTGCAGGGACACCCTGTGGTGCTTGCAGAGTTCAGTCAATAAGTTCTGCAGATGTGGTAATTTTCTGGATTGTAGTGCCTGGAGTACTGATCTTGCATCTGTCAAAAACACTATAGGCTGCGGGCTAAGATTACTGTTTAGCAGTTTTTCTATTGCCAACTTTATTGCTTGTATTTCTGCATCATAATTGTGACAATATTTCCCTGTTGCTATTTTATTCATATACCTAGTGTTATTTGGGTACTCTATATATGCTCCTGCTCCCCATTCTTTACTGCATTCTGTGCTGATCCATCTGTGTACACACGAATCCATAGGTCTTGTGGGTATTTTTCATCCAGGAAACTGAGAGTTATTGTTTTTCGCTGTAGACTATTCTGTTCCTCTTTGTCAACTATTCCTTTCATTTCTGTTCGTATTTGAACTGATAATCCCGATTCCTCTGTCCAGGGAGTCTGTTCTGGTATAGGCTGTATGGGGCTAACAACTCTTGTCATGTCAGTGTTTGTCTACTAATACACTTGGCTTAGTGGATAGAACTGCTTCTCTTAAGTCGTCCCAATGCAAGATTTTGGAATCGGTCCTTCATTGGATGTCTCAGAATGCAAGCAAATTTTTCTGCCTGTATCAGCACCTTTGTGTCCCTCCATTCTCTCAGTGCTGGTATCCTCCACAATTTCTCCATCTCCAATATTGGTGTTGATTTCATTGCTCCTGTGATGACCCTGAGTGCCTGGTTTTGTACTTTGTCCAGTTCTTGCAGTGTGGTGTTTGATGCTGAGCACCATGCAGATAATTCAATATTCTAAATGTGTGATCGTATACTCTGCTGGTAAACTTTACTGAGTATTTTCCCACTCACACCCCATGTGGTTCCACACATCTTTCTTTAGAATAGCCAATTTCCTCCTTGCTTTTTGGGTTGCCTTATTTTTCTGCTGTTTCCAAGATAGTTTGTTATCAAATGTAACTCCGAGATACGTAGCTTGTATGTCTTCTTTCACAGGTTCATTGTTTATGTAGATGGCTCCTGCTTTTTGTTTTGGAGAGAGAGTGAAAAGTGTAGTGCTGCATTTGTCTGTATTGATGCTGATATACCATCTATTTTTCCATGAATTCAGTGCATTCATAGCTCTTTGTGGGTGTCCGGTTAGCGCAATCGATAGGCGGTTGGCTTACCACGGCAACAGCCGGGGTTCGTACCCTGGCGAGGACACCTGGGTTTTACTAATTCCCTAAAAATTAGTGGGAGCCGCGATAGCTCAGTGGTTAGTGAACTGGACTACTACGGACAAGGGGTAGGGTTCGATCCCAACCGACGGCTCCGGGTTCACCCAGCCTTAAATGGGTACCAGATTTTTTCTGGGAAAGTAAAAGCAGCACGGGCGTAATACCGACCACATTACCCCAAAAATCATGTGCTGAAGGTCTGTAAAATATAGGGTCACTAACACCATATTTCCCTATACGCCACTTGGCGTGACGGGGGGTACTTTACTACTTTATAGCTCTTTGTAGCAATTTGGAGGCCACTGTTGCATACTCCTCTGTGCACCACATTACCAAGTCATCAGCATACATTGCCACTTTGATGCCATGTGGTAGTTCAGTAACTAGGTCATTGATGTAGATCAGAAAAAGTGTTGGGAGATAGTACCCCTCCATGTGGAACGCCCTGGCGCAGTAAGACCTTCTTACTCTTAAGACCATCCAGTTGCACTCTGGCTCTCCTGTTATGCAGGTATGCTTTGACCCATTTCTACATTCTGCCATTTACTCCATAATTTCTCAGTTTCTTCAAAAGCCCTTCCTTCCATACCTTATCAAATGCTTTCTTTAGGTCTATCCATGCTGCTAGTACCAGTTTCTTGAAATGCATCCTCAATTTCCTGGGAAAGATAGGTTGCCTGATCCTCGGTAGAGTAACACTGTCTAAAGCCTGCTTGTTGTGGGACAAGATTTTCACTTTCCAGGTACCACTGCAGTCTGAGATTGATTATACGTTCCATTGTTTTACACAAACAGCTAGTAAGGATGATTGGTCTATAGCTGGATGTCGTTGAACCATCTTTTCCTGGCTTTAGTAATGGTATCATAATTCTTCTCTCCATGCCTGTGGCACTCTACCTGTGATCCAGCAAATGTAGATCTGCAGTAGTTTTCCTTTAGCTGCAGTTCCCAAGTTCTTAATCATTTCATTGGATACTCCATCACTGTCTGGTGACATTTTCATTTTTAATTTGGATATTGCCAGCTCTAGCTCTCTTTGGTGTAATGGGTATTTCCATGACTTCATGTGCGGTCTCTTCTTGTCTTGCATTTTGTTATTTTAAACGGGTCTCTTGTCGTTTCTCTAGGCTAATTTCAATATTATTGTCATTTGCAAAGGAGTCTGCAAAGTGATTTGCTGCATGCTTACCTGTTAGGATGTTTTCATCCTTCTTCATTGTAATTTTGGTGTTCCTTTCTGTACCCTCATCATTCAGCTGTTTTACAAGCTTCCACACTTTTCTTGTGTCTCGTTCAAGATTCAAGGACTCTGTTTTCTCTTTCCAGCTTCTCCGTCTGGCTTGTAGTTTAGCCCGTTGAAATTTGGCTTTAGCATGCTGGTAGTTATTGTGGTGTTCCTGGCAAGGGTTATTTTCTGCTTGCTTCATTTTGCACCACTAAAAAGACCGGCTGGTGGTCGCTGCCTCCAAGTTGTTTCCTAACAATACGTGTGATATTCCAATCCAGGTCTGGTGAATGGAACACAAGGTCTGGTGTAGATGTGGTATGCCATGATCTGGAGTAGAATGTTGGTGGATCTGTTGTCTGGTTTAATAGTATAAGCCCATTGTCATCCTGCCAATTTTCAAGTTCTTCACCTCTCTTGTCCATATGTTCATAGCCCCAGCTCTGTGAATGGCTGTTAAAGTCTTCACATACAATTATTCTTTCTTTTAATGTAACTGTGTCTAGTGCTAGTGGGCGGTCACTCGGACAGTAGTAGTTAAGTAGGTGAAAGTCTGTATTTCTGTTCTGAGGTGCAGTATTTGATATTTCGCCCCATCCATATACACTTCAATCTGATTATGCATTGATGTTGTTCTTTCATCATCATCAAGTACAGGGCCTAGTGGCATAGGTGATCATGTCTCTCCACAACATTCAATCTCGGCAGCTATTTATCATTTCTGTTGTTGACCTTCTGCCAAGCCATTCTCTTAATCTGTCTGATATTTTTTCTCTTTGCTTCCCTCTATCTCTTCGTCCCTCAATTTTTCCAGTTGTTACAATATATTCAAGTTGTTCTCTTCTCATTACATGGCCAAAAAATGATGATTGTCTCTTCTTAACATTGGAAATTAGCTCTCTTTTTGCTTTGACCTTTCTCAGAACCTCTTCATTACTCTTCTTAGCTGTCCATGGTATTCTCAACATTCTTCTGTAAAACCACATTTCTACAGACTCCAGTGATTTTCTTGTCTGTTGTCCATGATTCGCATCCGTATGTTAAGACTGGCTCTACGTAACATTTTTTAAGAACTCTTTTTCTTGTTTCTATTGTCAAAAATGGATTGCATAGTATTTTCCTCATTTTTTGGAAAGCTGCTTTTGCCTGAGCCATTCTGCATCTCACCTCTTTTGTACATCTTCCGTCTGAGGTTAACAAAGTTCCCAAATATTTAAATTCATTTACCTGTTTTAACTCTTTCAGGACCAGAACAGGAAACAGGAATTTTCAGATTTGGACCAGAAAACTCGATTTTTTTTCCTGTTTCCAGAAATTTTACCATATGCCTTTTTCATTTGACTGCTTCTCACAATAATTGAGATAAATGTGGCATGTGTTATATATCACTGGAAAGGGAAATGGATACAGAAAATGAAAATAGCAATATATTTCTGATATGTCATTATTTAAAGGAATAGTTATATTAAAAAAAAAAAATATTCACGGTAGATAATTTTAAATTTAAAATATTGTATTTCACTTACCAATTTCCATCCAGATATGTGTTGCTATCCATTTGTCTTGAAATATTACACAACATAATCCAAATTCCTCGAAAATACAGTTTATTTGATGAATTTATGTCCACAAATAACAAAATTATGCACATTTTTATAAATGATCCCAGAATAAAAAAATTTCAAATTTTTTTACATTGCAACAATATTATTTACAAGTCAAGTTTATTATTTTTATTGACACATATGTACTTATTGTGTGTGATATTCCCTAAAGCATGTTTTAGCGCACAGATGTGGCTTATCCGGACAACCTGTACAATAATAGCTGCTTCGTTTTCTTACTTTCCGCTGCTCCGAACAATGAACACACTGCAGGTCTTTCCCATCAAAATCAATGAGATGGATGGCACCCTGATATCTCTGCGGCTTCGTGTTCCATTTTTTCCCCGGCTTGGATAAATCAACTTGAAGAAGGTTGTTAGGGATAGGTGTCTCTGCTCCTACTATGCTACACAAATCATAAATAAGCAGCTCCTTGAAATCTGCAAAAGGCATAGGCTTTTCGGTGTTAGGGCGGCTCAAGTTATATAAAATATGAGCATTGAGTTGTGTGATCTCAATTATCCACATAAATATTTTCTTCCACCACTTGACTGTCTTCCTTGTGTGGTTCCCATAATATGAGATCATCTGGTCTACTCTGTCACATCCATTCATTGAGTGGTTGTAGCTATGGATGGGTGATGGCTTCCTGACTTGACTCCTACCTTCATTTCTGACCTCATATGTGACACTTCCATGTGTTGTCACCAATTGGCAGGGCTTTTTGGATTTTTTATCCCTCCAGCTGACACACATAACTTGCTCCTCATCATTGATGAACGACTTTGCCTCATTCACTGATATTTTTTTATTTTTGACTTCTGCTGGAAATCCGCGTCTGTTGGAATTTAGCGTTCCAGTGTAGTTGTGATTTTTCTGCCGCAGAAATTGAACAAGTGGCAGGGAAGTATAATACCGGTCAGCAAACAAATGATGATGATCTGTGATGCCTTCCAGTAACTTGTCGAAAACTTTGACAGCATGTGATGAATGTGGGTCTGTTTCAGGCCTGTAAGCTGTGTCCGTACCAAAATATACCAGGAGGTTGAAAACGTATCCGGTGATTGAGTCGCAAAGTCCGTATGATATTTTTTTTGGCTTACTGGCATTGTACTGCTTGTACTTAAATCTTCCCTTGTAGCATATTACCTGCATCGATGCAGATATTTTCAAACGGATAAAACGCTTCTTGAAATTTTTCGATCAATGAATTGATGAACGGCTCAATTTTACATTTTCCAGCCGCATCACGACCAGCCGCATGAAGCATAGATTGATAAATGAGTAAAAATCTTGTCCGACTAAACATGCACCTAAACCAAGGACTACTTTTAAATGATTGAATGGACCAGTAATCCTTTATAGAATTTTTTGCATTCATTCCCATGGCAATCATGACTGCCAGAAACTGAAAAAAAGTATTACGGTCCAGCGGTGTCCATTTAGCAAAACTGGAATACCTGCGTACAGGAGTACTCAATTCCATTTTTTGCTGAGCATAACTGTTGATATTTTGAATCAGATTGTCAACAATTGTGTCAGTCAACAGGCTCAGAAAATACTTGGAAGGTGAAGCATTTTCTGGAAGATCTAACTTACATCCAGAATTTATATTTTGGAAGCTAGATTTTCCTATGGTATCTCCATCTCTGGCTTTATGCCACCCATCAGCAGGCTTCCTAGCCACATCTGTCCTGTCAGCTTTGGCTGACAGAATAGTATCAGTTTCATCGTCAGAATCACTGCCACTAAATTCCTCTGAGTCACTGATAGTGCTGGACTGGAGGCATCGACCAGCTAAACCTAAACAAGAGTTAGAGAGTCTTGGTTTCTTACCACTCGACTTACCACTACGATTATCATGACTATCACCACAAAAACTCTCGTCTGAATCTGACTAGTCCATTTCTGATTCACTAAATAGTAATGTTTCGAACATAGATCTCGCTTGTTCTGCACTATATTGTTTTGGGCGAGATGTACTGCAAGAACTACCAGCAGTGGGCGTGGCCATTTTGTGATAGAAATTTCAGAAAAATAAACAATGAATATAAATGAATAATTTTTAAAGAATCAATCGTCGAAACACGAAGGTCCGCACCAGAAGATCAAGGAAAATAACTCTCACGACCGGAAATCAAGTATTGGTTGAAACAAAATCGCAATTCGGTGAAAACGAAACAAATATTCAGCTACATCCAAAATGTCCGACATATCGGTGTTGTCCAAACGGATCATGCCGAGGACTCGACGCCGGACCTGAAAGAGTTAATATTGTTCCACTTGTCTTTATTTTGCACTGAGGTGATGTCTTTTTCTTTGTTGTTACCATTACCTCTGTCTTTTTGCTATTAAGGCTGAGTCCTTTATTTTTGCTTTCCTTCACTACAATGTCCAACATTTCTTGTAACTCATTTTCACTCTTAGCGATTAATACTGTATCATCAGCATACCTTAGATTATTTATATTATGACCTCCAATTGTTATTCCAGGCATGCCCCTTATGGATTTAAAAATAATCTCACTATAAATATTAAACAAATCTGGTGACAGCACACAACCTTGTCTAACACCCTGTTTTATTTGTTGAAACATTCCCAATTGGTTTCCAGTTCTTATGGCCGCTGTTTTTTGCCAGTACATGTTCTTTATTATTCTTAGATCTTTGCTGTCTATGTTTATGCTTTCTAAAATGTTGATTATTTCTTGGTGCTTTACTTTGTCAAATGCCTTGGTGTAATCTATGAAATATAGGTATAGATCTGTTTTCACCTCTATGGCTCTTTCTACTAAAGATCTTATGATATAAATGGCATTGCTTGTTCCTTTATCTCTAACAAAACCACACTGTTCATCGCTAATTTCTGGACTGATTTTGTTTCGCACTCTTCGCATGATGATTCTTAGTAATATCTTAGTCATATGACTCATAAGGCTTATTGTGCGATGATCATCGCATTCAATCGCACCCAATTTCTTTGGTAGGGCTATGAATATTGATTTGAGCATGTCGTCTGGTATATATCCGCTGTTGTAGATATCATTCAATATTTTTGTTATTATTTCTATTCCAAAATCACCCATGGCTTCAATCCCTTCTTTAGTTATATTATCTAGTCCAGGAGCTTTGCCTGCTGTCATATTGCGCAAGGCGTCTTCCACTTCTTCTCTTAGTATTTCTGGTCCTTCTCCATTATCCTTAATATTTACTTCCGTTCGTTCACCATTATAAAGATCCTTAATGTATTCTGTCCATCGTTCCTTTATGTTTTCTTGATCAATCAACAGTTCTCCTTTCTTTGATCTTAAACATCCAGTTTTTGATTGCGTTTTTCTTCCTGTTAATTCCTCAATTTGTTTGTATATAGCTTTTAGCATCTCTCTTTTAACTATGCTACTTTTGCTTCATTACATTTTACTACAATTTCTGTATTTAATCTCTTATACTCATCTTTATTTCTTCTTCTTGTATCCATTAGCTGCAAAATATCATCTGTCATCCATTTCTTCCTTGAATTTGTCCTCACTGGTGGTATGAACTCTTGTAATGTTTGTTGCATTGACTCTTTTAGCATTTCCCACTGTTCATCAATGCTTTGTATCTTCTCTATTGCATTGTACCGGTTCTGAATTGTGATTTTATATTTGTCTTGCAGCTTCTTGTCTGATTTTAGTAAATCTAAATTTAACTTGATGTTAACTGAGGCTCGTTTTGTTCTTTTTAATTTTACTCTAAGCTTTCCCACAACTGGTACATGATCACTATTGCAATCTGCCCCTGGTCTAGTTTTCACACACACCAGACTGTTTCTAAATCTATTGCTTATCATTATATAATCAATTTGATTACGTGCGTTGTCCCCTGGCTTTTCCATGTCCACAGACGTCTTGGATGTTGCTTAAACCAGGTGTTTCCTATCATCATGTTGTGTGTTCTTGCCCATTCAATAAGTTTCTCACCTCTTTCATTCCTCTTGCCTAAGCCATAATGACCAACTACTTCCTCAGCTCTTTCCTTTCCTACTTTTGCGTTAAAATCCCCTAGAACTATGGTGTTTTCATGTGGTTTTCATGTGGTTGTTCTTTACAAGTGTCAATATTCCACCCTTTTGTCTGTTTTTTCTGTCAGATCGGTAGCACTGGTATCCCCTAATCTTCAAGGCTATGTCATTGTTTAGATGGGTTTCCTGCAAACAGCTTATGCTTACTTTTCTTCATGCAGGATATTTTCTAATTCTATCTTTTTACTGTAACCATCTCTTTTGCTGTTGATGCCTTCAGCATTCCAGTGCATTATTTTGAGTGGTCTTATTTTGGATTGGCCAGTAGCTCTATTCTCTCACCCCCTGACTCCACAGAGCGGTTGAAAAGGACATCAAGTAATAGAGGTTGGGCCCTTTCGAGGATGAGGGCCCGGCATTGCACCTGCCTGAGAGTCCATCACAGGGCGAGTGCCATATCAATTTGCGGTTATAGACATACTTCCCATTGGCGTGAGTGCGTGGCATCCTGATTGTTGTAGTGTGCCTTTTGGCTGGTTGCCTCCGACTTCAGCACTTAAACTTGCTAGAGCAGACTGTGATCTTGCTCAGGTGTAGGAAGGCCTGGCCAGTCTTAGTTTTCAGTCCCTGGTGACTGTTAAGTCCCATCCCCACGACAAGGAACTGGCCTTGATGAGGATAGGTGCAGATAAAGAGCATCCATTGCCACACGAGCTCGACACAAGGAAAGATGTCAGACTAAGAAGAGGCAAATCATGGGTGGGCTGAGCAGAAGATGTCATCAAACAGGTCTGTGGTCTTACCAATATCAACGCTGGTGAGGAGTGGATACCGGTACCTACATCATTCAAGGACACATTCTTGTGTATTGTCACACTCAACAGGAAATGTAGGGAACATAACTCAGTTGCGGTCAATGCGGAGGTCAACAGTCTCATTTGGGATAAAACCGATGAGAAAGATGCAGTCATCTATACAGATGGATCCATAATATGACACCAAAGGAGTGCATGGGCAATTACAGCATGTACGGCAATCAGAATAGTCAAAGAAGACAGTGGTGCATACATTATGACCAAGAGTAGCATGTCGATGGAGGTAATGGCAATGACCAGGGCATTCATCTGGTTAGTCACAAGACTACACCCATGCCTGCATATTAAGTGATTCGATGAACATGATAAGAAAAGTTGAGGTGGGCTCTGTATGCAGGCAATGGGTAGAGTCATTGCAGAAGTAAAAAATACATAAAGTCACCTATGTCTACGTCCCTAGACATGTGGGAGTATGGGCAAATAAAAGAGTGGACAGGTTGGCTAGCTGTGCTGTCATTGAAGACAATCAACAAATAGATTGGGCTGACGTCATCAATGACTTCTGAGATGTAGGAAGGGCATATGGCCTCGACAACCATGAATCCATGTCATTCCTTCGGATGAAAGAGATGGGAGTTAAGAAGGGCACAGCCAGAAATGAGAAACTTAGTGGGCATACAAGAAGACTAATCAACCAATACAGAAGTGGAGTGTCAGTTGCTGGACACTGCAGGGCTTGCTGAGGAGGGGATCTGAGCACCTATGGACATGTTCAGAGTGCAATGATGATGACCTGCAAATAACTCAATACTGCAGATTTACAATATTTGTAGTGCCATTGATTGATGGCTTGAAAAGCTGTCATTGTAAAAAGTATTGTTATGGAAACAGCGCCATATATTTTAGAGCAGTGATCTCTGCAATATGTGCCATTTTGGCACACAAGGTTTCTGTTTTTGAGATTGTGGTTCTGCCCTATGTGCCGTCTTCGGCTCGAAAGGACAATAGATAGATAGATAGATAGTGCCATAGGCATGGAGAGAAGCAATTATGATACCATTACTAAAGCCAGAAAAAAGGGTTCTCGACAGCCAGCTATGGACCAATCAGCCTTACAAGCTGTTTGTGTAAAACAGTGGAACATACAATCAATCTCAGACTGCAGTGGTACCTGCAAAGTGAAAACCTCATTGTACCATAGCAAGCAGGCTTTAGACATTGTTACTTTACTGAAGATCAGGCAATCTATCTTTCCCAGGAAATTGAGGTTTCAAGAAAAGAAATTGGCACTAGCAGCATGGATAGACATAAAGAAAGCATTTGATAAGGTATTGAAGGAAGGGATCCTGAAACTGAGTTTGAGTATTTACTGAGTAAATGACAGGATATACAAATGGGTGAAAGCATACCTGCATAACAGGAGAGCCAGAGTACAACTGGATGGTCTTAAAAATAAAAATGTTCTACTGCGTCAGGGCATCCCACAGGGAGATGTACTATCTCCCAACACTTTTTCTAGTCTACATCAATGACCTAGTTACTGAACTACCACATGGTATCAAAGTGGCAAAGTATGCAGATGACTTGGTAATGTGGTACACAGAGGAGTATGTAACAGTGACCTCCAAAATGTTGCAGAGCCATGAATGCACTGAATTCATGGACAAATAGATGGTGTATCAGCATCAATACAAACAAATGCATTACTACACTTTTCACTCTCTCCCCAAAATATAAAACAGGAGCCATCTACATAGACAATGTGAAAGAAGACATGCTACTTTTCTCAGTTACATTTGACAACAAACTATCTTGGAAACAGCAGATAATTAAGGCAACCCAAAAAGCAAGGAGGAAATTAACTATTCTAGGAAAGCTGTTTGGAGCCACGTTTGGTGAGAGTGGGAATATACTTGGTAAAGTTTACCAACAGAGTATACACCCACATTTAGAATATGGATCATCTGCATGGTGCTCAGCATCAAACAAGAACGGAAGGACATAAAGGTGCTAAAGCACCTAGTAAGAGAAATTTTCATGCATGCTGAGACATCCAATGGAGAGATTTCAAAATCTTGCATTGGGACAGATTAAGAGAAGCAGTTTTATCCACCAAGCCAAACAGATTTGTAGACAAACACTAGAGTTACAAGAGTTGTCAGCACCCCTCCCCCCCTCCCCCCAATCCCCCCTTGCCTTTACCAGAACAGACACCCTGGATGGAGTAATCTGGATTGTCGATGCAAATACAGACAGAAGTGAAAGGAATATTTGACAGGGAGGAACAGAATAGTATACAGTGTAAAACAACTCGAGAATGCCTATAAGACCTATTGGTTCATGTGTACACAGATGGATCAGCACAAAATGCAGTAAAGAATGGGAGAGCAGGAGCATACATAGAGTACTCAAATAACACTAGGGATATGACTAAAGTAGCAACATGGAAATATTGTCACAATTATGGTGCAGCAATACAAGCAATAAAGTTGGCAATAAAAAAACTGCTGAATAGTAATTTTAGCCCACAGCCTGTAGTGTTTTTGACAGATACAAGATCAGTACTCCAGGAACCACAATCCAAAAAATCGCCTCGTCTGTGGACTTTATTGACTGAACTCTGCAAGCACAGGGTTGCCTTGCAGTGGATCATATCTCACTGTGGAATAACAGGAAACGAGGGAGCAGATCAGCTGGGAAAGGAAGGTTCAACAGGCACACTGCCATATGCATCCGTTACATACCATCAGAAGAAACAGATGATCAAATCAATCAAAAGACCACAAGACCCTAAATCTGGATGCCTTTCATAACATAAATAGATGGGAACAAGTTATTATTATACGCCTCAGAACAGGGCACAATTGACTCCACAGTCACATGTATACAAAATTCAAGATTGATTCCTCAATCACATATACATGTGTACAGGCAACCCAAACTGCTGAGCACATACTTCAATACTGTACTGAAAATAGTATGCACCCGGGAGTAGGCTTCTTTCTTAATTGTTTAATTGTTTGTGCTGAGCGCTATTGTGTGTGATACGTCGTAATCGCGTTGATATATCGATCGTTACTTTACAGATGGCCTCCCCCGCCACTTGTCAGTTCTTGTGTTGATTGACCTCAGCTGGAATGTGCTGCTCGTGATTTACTCGAGACAACACGTTTCGTGCCCACTGGGCGTTCGTCTCAGCCTGACCTTGTCTGCTCTCCATAATACTTCTGGTTTGTTATTAAATAACTGTTTCATGTTGTGTTTCCACGACAACTTTGCTGCTGTTATGATTCATCCTGGAGGGTTGACGCTAGGCCAGATAAATATAACTGTGTAACACATAACAACACATTGGTTATAAGAATTTGTTCCAACTTTTAATACTGTCACATCGGACTCTCGTTACACAATGGATATGGCAGGTCACACACTTAACGTGCACTCTTACAATTTCTTCAGTCTATCGCCCTAACACTTGTCTCTGGGCTCCACATGCATTCATACTCGCATCTAAACTACATGTGGACCGTTCCCCATTGAAAGGCCCGGCCCTATACTATCTAACTTCTACCGGCTCGGCTGTCTCTTGGCAACCGCTACTAACTGTCTCTTAATAGTGCTGCTTACTAAACTAACTCAGTCTCTCCAAGTGTCAGAATAAAAGTTATCCTTCTAACTCGCGTGCTAATCTACAGCACTTCTAATTCTATTACACTTGCTTGGTGTCATTATTCTAGATCGTCATTACCTGCCATCTCAGTCACTCCAAGTGTCTGAATCAAAGTGCTTACTATCCTTCTAACTCGTGTACTAATCTACAGCTCTTCTAATTCTATTACGCTAAGGTTAGCCTCTCTATGGGCCGACCAACATGGTCGCCCGTCTCCTAACGAGCGTGTGTGCTCCTGCCGACTACATTTCTCCAAGTGTCTGTACCAAAGTGTTTCTCGATCTTTTGTGTTTACTTCTTAAATCTAAGTCTTATCAGCCAATCAAAATTGACTTCCTACGCGTTTGTCTGCCCACTCACTTCTGGATATGGCTTTCACGTTTTGCACGTGAATTTCGACCCATAGTCTCTTAATTTTTTTCTCGTGACTTCGTCTTAATGTCTTTTTCCTTTTTCTCCTTGACCTTGTTCTCTCGTCTTTGTTTATTCCATTACTCTCTCCATTCCTCTCCCTTCTACACAGCCACCACTATTCTTTAGTCATTAATCTTCCCTAATGACTAACCCTGTTCCATCAACTTCTATTTTCTATCTCTCTTCACTACAACTCCACCTCCTTTATTCCTCTCATCCCTCTCTGGTTTTTAACTATTCATCTCCCTATACTCTTCGATCTATCTCTTCACCTTATGCTCGTCATGCTAGTTATTGTCGTCAGCATTGTCCACAGGTTCTCATATTAGGCCTTATAAAACCCACAGACCTAGGCCTCAGTCTACCGTCTATTTCCAATTTTCTGTCTACTGTTACTAAACTGTCTAGTCTAGCATATCCTATCTCTCGGTACCTCCACCTCTGTCTCTCTCTACCACAAGAATTCTATTTCTCCTTTTCTCACCTCCTGCTATGGCCCTCTATTTGCATACATTGTATTGCGCATGTTTTTGTATCAACTTGTGCGATATCTTTATCGTGTAGTTTGTACTACTTGGACTGGCTCGTTAGCCCTACACTTCCCCTTCTCCTCTCTTAACTCCTGGCATCTCTTCCTCTATTTCTACTACCATTGCCATCAGCAATGTCTCTTATTTATTTCTCCCATTGCCTTCCGCAATGTCTCCTCCTTCCCCCTATTGTATTCCATAATTTACGTTATTGCCACTTGCAATAACGCATGTGTAGTGCGTTCCTGGATTGATAATCCCACCTCTACAATGTCTGTGTCTTCTTCTCTAAGACACTTTGACGCCTCTTCTCCTCTACTATTTACACTTAATTATATACAACAATTTTGGCCATTTCTACTCTTCTTTCTAGTGTCTCTGGTAGCCTATCCATTTCGGATTCACCTCCAGCTACCTTTTTCTTTCTTCACCCGTCCGGGTGTTCTTTTCTCGTACTGACTCTACTCTTTAATTCTCTCTTCCTCTTACTATTTTCTTAGGTCAACTGTCCGTTTCGGATTTCTCAGTTACCTCTTATTTAACCCGTCCAGGTTTGTCTCCTCTCTCTTCTTCCTCTCCTCTATTACTACTTCGTTTATACCCAATTCAGCTTATCCCCTCTCTTCTTTCTCTCCTCTTATTACTTCGTTTTAACCATTTTGGGTTTCTCTCCTCTCTTCTCTATCTCATATTATTACCTCATTTTACCCATTTCGGGTTTCTCTTCTCTCTTCTTTCTCTCCTCTTATTACTTTGTTTTTACCCATTTTGGGTTTCTCTTCTCTCTCTCTTTGTCTCCTCTCACTACTTTGTTTTACCCATTTCGGGTTTTTCTCCTCTTATTACTTTGTTTTGCCCATTTCGGGTTCTCTCCTCTCTTCTTCTTCTCCTCTTATTACTTCATTGTACCCATTTCGGGTTTCTCTTCTCTCTTCTTTCTCTCCTCATATTACTTCATTTTACCCATTTCGGGTTTCTCTCCTCTCTTCTTTCTCTCCTCTCACTAATTCGTTGTACCCATTTTGGGTTTTTCTCCTCTTACTACTTTGTTTACCCATTTCTGGTTTTTTTCTCCTCTTATTACTTTGTTTTACCCATTTCTGGTTTTTTTTCTCCTCTTATTACTTTGTTTTATCCATTTCTGGTTTTTTTCTCCTCTTATTACTTTGTTTTACCCATTTCTGGTTTTTTTCTCCTCTTATTACTTTGTTTTACCCATTTCATGTTTCTCTTCTCTCTTCTTTGTCTCCTCACTACTTCGGGTTTTCTGCTCCTTGTGTTTAAAATCGGCTGTTTGTTCGAACATTCTCGGCGTTTCCCTGTCTTGGGTATGTCCTCTCTTTTCTTCGGTAGGTCCTTGTATAAGACTGTCTAGCTATATGTCCTGCTCTATTACAGTTATAGCATCTTCTATTGTCTTGTACCCAATTTACTTTATGAGTGCTATTGTCTCTCCAGTATCTCTGTCTTGTATGATCAATCTCCATTGGATATTCTTGTCTCCTTGTTCTATGCACCTCTTCTCTTTTCTCCTGTCCTTCCCCTTTGAATCTTTGTCTAATATTTTCTTCTTCTATTGCCACATTCATCACTTGTGCCAATGTTGCTAAATTTCTCCTTGCTAATTACATTTTAAGCCCTTTATTTCTAAGGCCTTCTATAAATATGGCTATTACCATTTTATTAATATGATTGTTATGGACTCCTTGGCCAAATCCTTGTTCTGCTAATTCTAATACTTTATTGCCATATTCTTGCACTGATTCTTCTTGCAGCTGGTGTGTCGACTTAAGATTCTTTATTGCCTGCTGTGCATCTTTATATCCTGCGTATCTCCGTGTTAAATACGACTTAAATTCTTCCCAAGTTTCATCTATTTTTTTAAAATTCTTCTTCTTATACTGCTAGCCACTCTCACTTGATTAACAACGCTAGTTCTTTCAATTCTGGTTGGGTTATTTTATTACTCCTCTGCCATTTTTCAATGTCGTTTATCCATGCCTCAAATTTATCTACTCCTCCAGTAAATGTTGGTATTCGTTTTACTATCTCTTGTACCTGTATCCCCTCTCCTAACTTCTGTACTGCCTCACCAACTTGTTGATCGTTTGCCATACATAGTATTCTTTACTTACTTCCATCTTTCTACTTTGTTCTCACTCTACTTAGTATCTATATTGCTTTTCTATTTAGTCACTCTATTACTTTTCTTATCTCACTTGCAATCTACTATTATAATTCTTATTTCATAAATTATTCCCACATAATATGTGTACAATTTCCAAGTGTTATTCCCTCTTGTCACTCTTTCAAATGTTTGTCATTCAATACACCTTATTTATAATATTACATATGTCCCTGATTAGTGTCCCTAGCTAAATCTACTTCCCCTCCTTTACAACCACCTCCCAGTCCTACACACTACTTGGCCTCAATTGCCTTCGCTAAAAAAAATGTGATCAAAGACGCATCTAATATTTTAATTTACCTCCCTTGGTGTTTCCGTTCACACACAATTTTTTAAATAAACACAATTTACTACTTAATTACTTTTAATACAAACTTAACTTTTATTAACTACCCTGTGGAAAAAACATTTAACCTTTTTATATTCAATTGTCTACTTGTTCATAATTTAATTATTCATTCTATTTTATTGACCTTTCGAGCTGTAGCCGGCCCATAGGGCGTAGACTAAGATACTCCTTCTCTTATCTGAATTTTTGTTCTAGCAGTTTTCAATTCTTTTAAAGATATTTTATCAAATCTCGTCATTTGTCTCTGTTCTGTGCAAGCAGCTCTATCTCATTGAAGGAGCCGAATCCTGCTGCTCTTGCCTCTCTCATCAATGTTCTTCTCAGTGTCTCTCTGGGTCTTACTCTTTTTCTCTTACCTGTTGTTTCCCATATGAGGGCTTGCTTTGCTATTCGGTTATTATCTCTTCTCATCACATGTCCTACATATGACCATTGTCTTTTTTTGATTACTAAAGATATTAGTGGTTGATTGGCGATTTCTCTAATTTCCTCGTTTGTTTTGAATTCGTTCCAAGCTATACCAAGTATTTTCCTTAGACATTTATTTTCGAATGCGTTCAACTTTGTTTCTATATCTCTTGTTGTTTTCCAGCTTTCACACGCATATGCAAGGGTTGATAGTACATTTGATTTGAATAGTCTAAGTTTTGTGTTTGTGCTGATGAGTTTTGATTTCCACAACTTTTCAAGGCTTCTGAAAGACATTGCTGCTTTAGCTATTCATAATGTAATTATTCATTACACCTTAATTAATAAATAACTTATTCACTACAGTTCCTCGAAATTTCCTCCTCATGCAATTCTTAATTAATTATTCACCTCAGTACACTATTCTGTCTCTTATAACACTTTGATTTTCAATGTTCTAATTCCTTGAATCACACATTGTTCACTGTTCACTGTTCTATCTATTGTTCACTTCTGTCTATTGAATTTCTCACCTTATTTGTAGTTCTTTCTTTTCTCGTCGACCACCTTGCTTTGCTGCCGCTGGACTTCTTGTCTTGTTTGGTCTGCTATTCTGTTATTCGTGATGTTGTTTGAATTCTGGACTGCCGTTGTTCGGTTCGTGATGTTTGATTCTCATCTGCGCTGACTTGATTTTATTGATTGCTTTAGTTCAGTTAGTAATGTTTGCTTCTCGTCTGCGCCGGCTTGATTTTATTGACAGCTTCAGTTTGGTTCATAATGTTTGATTCTCGTCTGCGCCGACTTGATTTTATTGACTGCTTTAGTTCAGTTAGTAATGTTTGCTTCTTGACTGCGCCGACTTGATTTTATTGACAGCTTCAGTTCGGTTCGTAATGTTTGCTTCTCGTCTGCGCCAGCTTGATTTTATTGACAACTTCAGTATCTGACTTTCTGCTTTGCGATACTCGTTTCTCTTATTTGTGTTGTCTGTTACAATTTTGAGCTCTCACAGTTTCTTTACTTTATCTGCCGTTTAGCGCCTGGTCCAGTACCAATGTACCCGTGAAAGAGTTTCTTTCTTGTTTGTTATTGTTCTGAGCTGGTTATACTTGCGATCTGTGCGATATGTCGTAATCGCGCTGATATATCGATCGTTTGTTTGTTTACTTTACCGACGGACTTGTCATTTCTCGGGTTGATTGACCTCAGCTGGAATGCACTGCTCATGATTTGCTCGGGACAACATGTTTCGTGCCCACTGGGCGTTCATCTCAGCCTGACCTTGTCTGCTTACCATAGTACTTCTGGTTTATTGTTAAGATAACTGTTTCACGTTGTGTTTCCGCTACAACATTGCTGCTGTTATGATTCGTCCCCAAGGGTTGACGCTAGGCCAGATAAATATAACTGTGTAACACATAACAACACATTGGTTATAAGAATTTGTTCAGACTTTTAATACTGTCACATCGGACTCTCGTTACACAATGGATATGGCAGGTCACACACTTAACGTGCACTCTTACAATTTCTTCAGTCTATTGCCCTAACACTTGTCTCTCGGCTCCACATGCATTCATACTCGAATCTAAACTACATGTGGACCATTCCCCATTGAAAGGCCCGGCCCTATACTATCTAACTTCTACCGGCTCGGATGTCTCTTGGCAACTGCTACTAACTGTCTCTTAATAGTGCTGCTTACTAAACTAACTCAGTCTCTCCATGTGTCGGAATAAAAGTGCTTACTATCCTTCTAACTCGCGTACTAATCTACAGCGCTTCTAATTCTATTACACTTGCTTGGTGTCATTATTCTAGATCGTCATTACCTGCCATCTCAGTCTCTCCAAGTGTTGGAATCAAAGTGCTTACTATCCTTCTAACTCGTGTACTAATCTACAGCGTTTCTAATTCTATTACGCTAAGGTTAGCCTCTCTATGGGCCGACCAACATGGTCGCCCATCTCCTAACGAGCGTGTGTGCTCCTGCCGACTACATTTCTCCAAGTGTCTGTACCAAAGTGTTTCTCGATCTTTTGTGTTTACTTCTTAAATCTCAGTCTTATCAGCCAATCAAAATTGACTTCCTACGCGTCTGTCTGCCCACTCACTTCTGGACATGGTTCTCACGTTTTGCACGTTAATTTCGACCCATAGTCTCTTTTTTTTTTTCTTGTGACTTCGCCATAATGTCTTTTTCCTTTTTCTCCTTGACCTTGTTCTCTCGTCTTTGTTTATTCCATTACTCTCTCTACTCCTTCCCCTTCTACAAGTAGACTGGGGAAAACCCACTTGTCCATAAATACAACACTACAGACAAAACTATAAGGGCCACTTTAAGAATTGCAAAAAAACAGTAATGTTTATACAGGAAATGAAATTTCAGATATAGATGAACGAAAGATAGATCACCTACGCCAACCGGTATGGCACATGATGATGATGATGAAAATGCTACTTCACTTTTTAATTTTGTAAATGTATCAACTACATCACTTGTCTGTGTTGTAAATGTAACAACTACATCACTTGTCTATGTTGTAAATGTAACAACTACATCACTTGTCTATGTTGTAAATGTAACAACTACATCACTTGTCTATGTTGTAAATGTATCAACTACATCACTTGTCTGTGTTGTAAATGTAACAACTACATCACTTGTCCATGTTGTAAATGTATCAACTACATCACTTGTCTATGTTGTAAATGTAACAACTACATCACTTGTCTATGTTGTAAATGTAACAACTACATCACTTGTCTATGTTGTAAATGTAACAACTACATCACTTGTCTATGTTGTAAATGTAACAACTACATCACTTGTCTATGTTGTAAATGTATCAACTACATCACTTGTCTATGTTGTAAATGTAACAACTACATCACTTGTCTATGTTGTAAATGTATCAACTACATCGCTTGTCTATGTTGTAAATGTATCAACTACATCACTTGTCTTATATTGTAAATGTATCAACTACATCACTTGTCTATGTTGTAAATGTAACAACTACATCACTTGTCTATGTTGTAAATGTATCAACTACATCACTTGTCTATGTTGTAAATGTAACAACTACATCACTTGTCTGTGTTGTAAATGTAACAACTACATCACTTGTCTATGTTGTAAATGTAACAACTACATCACTTGTCTATGTTGTAAATGTAACAACTACATCACTTGTCTGTGTTGTAAATGTATCAACTAAATCTCTTGTCTATGTTGTAAATGTATCTACTACATCACTTGTCTATGTTGTAAATGTAACAACTACATCACTTGTCTATGTTGTAAATGTATCAACTACATCACTTGTCTATGTTGTAAATGTATCAACTACATCACTTGTCTATGTTGTAAATGTAACAACTACACCACTTGTCTATGTTGTACTTGTAACAACTGATTATTGTGCTCACTTCCTGATCAGAAGAGTCCAGGCTCAATTCCCAGAAGTGCAAATTTTTTTTTTGCCTGACAAAGCTCCAGAGTTCACCCAGACAATGAAGATGGACGTCAGAGAAACTTCAGGAAGTACAGGTGGCTGTCATGGTACCAACCACCTCACCCAAAATTATGCCACTTTTCATGGAAATTTATGATCACTAACCATATATTTCCCCTTAAATTTATGGCTTATCACAAGTGACCAATTTCAAATTATATTTTGTAGGGGAATAGGAAGTATGGCAAAATAAATAATAAATGTCTTAGGAAAATACTTGGTGTAGCGTGGAACGCATGGAATTCAAAATAAACGAGGAAATTAGAGAGAAATCGCTAATTAACCACTAATATCATCAGTAATCAAGAAAAGATGATGGACATATGTTGGAAATGTGATGATAAGAGATAATAACCAAATAAAAAAGCAAGCCCTCATGTGGGAAACAACAGGTTAGAGGAAAAAAGCCGACCCAGAGAGACACTGAAAAGAACATTGATCAGAGAGGCAAAGGCAGCAGGAACCTCCTTCAATGACATTGAGATGCTTGCACAGAACAGAGACAAATGATGAGATTTGATAAAAGATCTTTGCAAGGATTGAGACTGCTAGGAAAGAAAATTTATAAAAGAGAAAGAGTATCTGGGTCTATGCCCTATGGGCAGGCCACGGCTCAAAAGGTCAATAGATAGATAGATAGAAAATAACAGATTAAGAGTCAACATTACCATTACAATGTCTTTCAGAACTGAATGAAAAGCACATCTAAATTGTTTTCTTTATTTATTTGCTCTCTGTGGTTTGTTCAAATTAAGTGACAGCTTGATTAATAATGTAACATAGAATTTGATAAGTGATGTGTCATTTTTAAGATAAATGAGTAAGCTATTGAAGCTATATAAATCCTCTCATCCCTTAGCACCATGACCCTAAAAAAAAAAAAACCCTCAAATTTCATGTCATCAAAATACCTCCAGTAAAAAAAAACAAAAAAAAAAACAATTACAACATATACAGAAGTGTTTTATACATACCAATATGTTTAATCTTCATCTTCATTGTAAAAAAAATAACTGAAAAAAAAATGGGTTCATTCGAAACAAAATGCTACAGAAAAACTCTTAGAATACTTTGAATAATGGAAAAGATGAATTTTTTGTCTTTTTTTTTTGCGTTTGCCAGCTTTTACCTCTGATGGAGTCCCTGGAGACAAGGATCTGAATTTTGCGTATTAATCAATTTTTACTTGGAAAATACTTGGTATAGAATGGAACGAATTCAAAACAAACGAGGAAATTAGAGAAATCGCCAATCAACCACTAATATCTTCAGTAATAAAGAAAAGACGATGGTCATACGTTGGACATGTGATGAGAAGAGATAATAATCGAATAGCAAAGCAAGCCCTCATATGGGAAACAACAGGTAAAAGAAAAAGAGGAAGACCCAGGGAGACACTGAGAAGAACATTGATGAGAGAGGCAAGAGCAGCAGGAATCGGCTCCCTCAATGAGATAGAACTGCTTGCACAGAACAGAGACAGATGGCGAGATTTGATAAAATATCTTTAAAAGAAAACTGCTAGAACAAAAATTCATATAGGAGAAGGTGTATCTTGGTCTACGCCCTATGGGCCGGTTACGGCTCGAAAGGTCAATAGATAGATAGAATCAATTTTTCCCTTGCAACCGTGTGCACAGGGGTCCCTCATCGCTCAGGCAGACAACTCCGTCTTTGGAGGTACTCATTTTTTCCGTCCATGGGTAGTTGACATTTCAAGCCGGGCCTCGCTGCTAAGACCAGGGGTGGTTGCCGCAGAGAGAAATCATAAATAAAAATCCCAACTGGTTCATCCAAGATTTGATCCCACAACCTCTCTGTATCGGGGTCGGCGTCTTTCCTCGAGACCAACCAGTCTCCCAGGGAAAAATAAATGAAGACCTGAGCATTGAAAAGAATGACTTATAAACAACGTCTTACAGAGAAAATTAAAAGATTACAGCCACATCAGAAAACCCACGTGGCTAGGAAAAAAAACACTAATGGGGGGAATGGTTTCAGGAAGACTAAGACAAGTATGGACCAAAAAAAAAAAGATTATTTCAAAACATCAAAATAACCTTAAACTTCGCAACAGAGGATGGGGGAGAAGTGGCTAGAGATGGGGATTTCTGGAAATGGGTATGATGAGAGCTACATTCTACTAAGAACAAGCAACTAGATGATGATGTCCCGATGTGGTGCCAAATGTTGGACTTACAGTATAGTAAAACAAGACTGCAACCAATTGAGTAATTTTGCATGGTCAAAGAGTTAAAGAGTGACATTTAGACTTATATCTGATGCTGCCTGCTGCTCTTGATAAGAAACCTAAGTCAAATCAGCATCACTGAATATACGTTTGAGATAATAATTAAAATTAATAAATTGCTGTAAAACTTAACGATAACAACCACTGAATAAAGTGATAACAAAATGTGATAAAACTTACAAATGTATAGTCTTAGATATAATGCAGTTCATGCTAATCATAATTTGTTACTTATTATTAGCATAAATCTGCTTTATGACCAATTTTAAATTTGGTTTTTTGTGTACACCAATAGTATTTGTAAAAGCTGTTCTCATATCTATCTATCTTTCGTTCGCCTGAAGTATTGTCTATATCTGCAATGTCGTTTCCTGTATAAATTTTACTGTCTTTTGTAATTCTTGCAGTGGCCCATATAGTTTTGTCTGTAGTGTTGTATTTATGGGCCAATGGATTTTCCTCAGTCTACTATATTCAGTGCAGTCTTGAAGTATGTGTTCAGCAGTCTGGGGTGCCTGTCCACATGTACAAGTAGTTGATGTGCCGATCTTGAATTTTATATACATGTGACTATGGAGTCGATTGTGTCCTGTTCTTAGGCGTATAATGATAACTTGTTCATATCTATTCATATTATGAAAGGCATCCTGATTTGGGGCTTGTGGTCCTCTGATTGATTTGATTATCTGTTTCTTATGATGGTATGTAACTGGTGTATCTAGTTGTGTGCCTGTTGAACCTTCCTTTGCCAACTGATCTGCTTTCTCATTTCCTGGTATTCCACAGTGAGACGGGATCCACTGCAGGGCAACCCTGTGGTGCTTGCAGAGTTCAGTCAATAAGGTCTGTAGATGTGGTAATTTTCTGGATTGTAGTGCCTGGAGTACTGATCTTGCATCTGTCAAAAACACTACAGGCTGTGGGCTAAGATTACTGTTCAGCAGTTTTTCTATTGCCAACTTTATTGCTTGTATTTCCGCATCATAATTGTGACAATATTTCCCTGTTGCTATTTTATTCATATCCCTAGTGTTATTTGGGTACTCTATATATGCACCTGCTCCCCCATTCTTTACTGCATTCTGTGCTGATCCATCTGTGTACACACGAATCCATAGGTCTTGTGGGTATTCTTCATCCAGGAAACTGAGAGTTATTGTTTTTCGCTGTAGACTATTTTGTTCCTCTTTGTCAACTATTCCTTTCACTTCTGTCCGTATTTGAACTGATAATCCTGATTCATCTGTCCAGGGAGTCTGTTCTGGTATGGGCAGAAGGGGTTTAACAACTCTTGGCATGTCTGGTGTTTGTCTACTAATACGCTTGGCTTGGTGGATAAAGCTGCTTCTCTTAAGTCGTCCCAATGCAAGATTTTGGAATCTGTCCTTCATTGGATGTCTCGGCATGCATACAAATTTTTCTGCCTGTATCAGCACCTTTGTGTCTCTCCGTTCTCTCAGTGCTGGTATCCTCCACAATTTCTCCATCTCCAATATTGGTGTTGATTTCATTGCTCCTGTGATGACCCTAAGTGCCTGGTTTTGTACTTTATCCAGTTCTTGCAATGTGGTGTTTGATGCTGAGCACCATGCGGATGATCCATATTCTAAATGTGGGCGTATACACTGTTGGTAAACTTTACTGAGTATTTTCCCACTCGCACCCCATGTGGTTCCACACAACTTTCTTAGAATAGCCAATTTCCTCCTTGCTTTTTGGGTTGCCTTATTTATCTGCTGTTTCCAAGATAGTTTGTTATCAAATGTAACTCCGAGATATGTAGCTTGTATGTCTTCTTTCACAGGCTCATTGTTTATGTAGATGGCTTCTGCTTTTTGTTTTGGGGAGAGTGTGAAAAGTGTAGTACTGCATTTGTCTGTATTGATGCTGATACACCATCTATTTGTCCATGAATTCAGTGCATTCATAGCTCTTTGTAGCAATTTGGAGGCCACTGTTGCATACTCCTCTGTGCACCACATTACCAAGTCATCTGCATACATTGCCACTTTGATGCCATGTGATAGTTCAGTAACTAGGTCATTGATGTAGATCAGAAAAAGTGTTGGAGATAGTACCCCTCCTTGTGGAACGCCCTGGCGCAATAAGACCTTCTTACTCTTAAGACCATCCAGTTGCACTCTGGCTCTCCTGTTATGCAGATATGCTTTGACCCATTTGTACATCCTGCCATTTACTCCATAATTTCTCAGTTTCTTCAAAAGCCCTTCCTTCCATACCTTATCAAATGCTTTCTTTAGGTCTATCCATGCTGCTAGTACCAGTTTCTTTTCTTGAAACGCATCTTCAATTTCCTGGGAAAGATAGGTTGCTTGATCTTCGGTAGAGTAACACTGTCTAAAGCCTGCTTGTTGTGGGACAAGGAGATTTTCACTTTCCAGGTACCACTGCAGTCTGAGATTGATTATACGTTCCATTGTTTTACACAAACAGCTTGTAAGGCTGATTGGTCTATAGCTGGATGTCATTGAACCATCTTTTCCTGGCTTTAGTAATGGTATCATAATTGCTTCTCTCCATGCCTGTGGCACTCTACCTGTGATCCAGCAAATGTTGTAGATCTGCAGTAGTTTTGCTTTAGCTGCAGTTCCCAAGTTCTTAATCATTTCATTGGACACTCCATCATTGCCTGGTGACTTTTTCATTTTTAATTTGGATATTGCCAGCTCTAGCTCTCTTTGTGTAATGGGTGTTTCCATTACTTCATGTGTGGTCTCTTCTTGTCTTGCATTTTGTTGTTTTAAACGGATCTCTTGTCGTTTTTCTAGGCTAATTTCAATATTATTGTCATTTGCAAAGGAGTCTGCAAAGTAATTTGCTGCTTGTTTACCTGTTAGAATGTTTCCATCCTTCTTCAGTGTAATTTTGGTGTTCCTTTCTGTACCCTCATCATTCAGCTGTTTTACAAGCTTCCACACTTTTCTTGTGTCTCGTTCAAGATTCAAGGACTCTGTTTTCTCTTTCCAGCTTCTCCGTCTGGCTTGTAGTTTAGCCCGTTGAAATTTGGCTTTAGCATGCTGGTAGTTGTTGTGGTGTTCTTGGCAAGGGTTATTTTCTGCTTGCTTTCGAGATGTTTCCATGTCATTGTGCAGTTCTTCTAGTTCACTACTCCAGTATGATTTGTAGTGTTTCCGTGCCCCTCTAGGTATTGTTTCACTGGCAGCTTGTATTATTAGTCTACTGAATTCATCAACTATTTTGTTGATGTCTCTATCTGTATTTATATCTTTAGTCAGTACACTGGTGTAGTGTTGATACATTTTCCAGTCGGCCCAACCTCTATTACTGGATGTCCTTCTCAACCGCTCTGTGGAGTCAGGGGGCGAGAGAATAGAGCTACTGGCCAATCCAAAATAAGACCACTAAAAATAATGCACTGGAATGCTGAAGGCATCAACAGCAAAAGAGATGGGTACAGTAAAAAGATAGAATTAGAAAATATCCTGCATGAAGAACAAATAAGCATATGCTGTTTGCAGGAAACCCATCTAAACAACGACATAGCCTTGAAGATTAGGGGATACCAGTGCTACCGATCTGACAGAATAAATAGACAAAAGGGTGGAATACTGACTCTTGTAAGGAACAACATTAATGCATGTCAGATTGAAGTGTATATGGATGGGGCGGAATATCAAATACTGCACCTCAGGACAGGAAATACAGACTTCCATCTACTTAACTATTACTGTCCGAGTGACCGCCCACTAGCACTAGACACAATTACATTAAAAGAAAGAATAATTGTATGTGGAGACTTTAACAGCCACTCACAGAGCTGGGGCTATGAACATATGGACAAGAGAGGTGAAGAGCTTGAAAATTGGCAGGATGACAATGGGCTTATACTATTAAACCAGGCAACAGATCCACCAACATTCTACTCCAGATCATGGCATACCACATCTACACCAGACCTTGCTTTCCATTCACCAGACCTGGATTGGAATATCACACGAATTGTTGGGAAACAACTTGGAGGCAGCGACCACCGACCAGTCTTTTTAGTGGTGCAAAATGAGGCCATCAGGGAGAGCAGCACTCTCTCCAGATGGAATTACAAAAAGGCAAAAAGGCTGTTCTCATATAAAAATATGTTTTCACTTTTTCAGAACTAGCAGTTTCATGAATTGTGTGGGTATAGGCTTTCCACTTCTCACATTCAATTTTCGGGTTACTAAGTCATTTCTGAGAAAGTAAGTCTCATTTTCAGATGACTATGTACTAAGCTGTTACACGTATAATTATGTTTTCTTGCTGTCATAGTTCTAATACCAATACTAATGCCAATACATTTGTCTGTCACTGTAATAATTGTATGTAAGTCATCATTTTAATGGTTAACTAAATGTTTATGTAAAACTAAGCCTTATGTTTTAGCAGTAATTGAAATGGACTTTCAGTTCCAAGAAGGTGGAATAGAATTTGTGTTCCATCAACTGCTGCAGGATTTGCGTTTGAAGGTTGATTAGTTTCAGCTCTGTAATGTAAATCATTGCACTAAAGTTCACTTAACAGATTTGCGCCAGTACTACAGAGTCAGTGCACCTGGCAATGGTTATTTTTGGCAAATAAGGTGGTGTGAATAGGACCTTCCCCAGTTGTGAAGTCGATATGCATTTTATGTCATGACATTGAGAGCTGTTCCATAACCATTTTTGAATTTGTTCATGCCAATTACTTTCAGCTCCTTAATATAGATTGTTGTGTCAACAGAAGGTTCTACTTGAAGGATTCTGTGCCTGCGCTACATTGTTCATTCATACCTGTGCTACATTGTTCATTCATACCGGCTGCGTTCTTTAGCGTGAATCAGACGTTGTGGTTGCATCCATTATGGACAATGTGTGTGCTATGTCATCATGATGGATGATCGTATAACCCTAACCCGGCTGTACACTCAAAATGAAGAGCAAGATAATAAAGATTTTGATAGTATTCTTGAATCTACAACCCTGAGAAACATCTGGATCATCATGTTAGTCAAGTGGTATGTTCCCTAAATTCAGGAGAGCTACAAAGAGAATGGGGGTGGACTTGCAAACCAGTTTATCATTTCATACTGCAGGATTTGCTGGGGAGGAGATCTGAGCACTTTAGGACAGTAGTTTGTGTGCAATAAGGATAATTTGATAACTGACTAATTAATAATTGAAATAACTTTCTGCTGTGTTAGAAACTAGGATTCATATCATATTTGTCACTTGTTTATTCTTACTGTCATATTTCGAATTATTCAAACAGCTTGTCTCATACTGTTATAATGTTTATGTTTTTTTTTGTCAGTGTCATAATAATTTATGTACTTATCTGTAAAAATGGCATAATTTAATACTGGGATGTAAGCTTATCTGTAAAAATGGCATAATTTAATACTGGGATGTAAGCAAACAGCAAATAAAAATTTGCTGTGAACAGTTTAAAAAAAAAAATTAAATATTGAAAACTGAGATGTCTCTGATTTTGCAAAAAAGACAAAATCAAAACACCAATGCTTCAACCGTAAGTAAGGTCTTTAACTAGGATGAATAAAAATAAAAAAACAGAATGGAAATCTTTAAAACATTCATTCATGATCCATGCCGTGAGGCATTGGATATCATGTTCCACTATAACTCTCATTATTGTGTGCCATGTAACAGTTCTACCATCGATCCTTTTCCATCATCGCCATCAAATCTTCCAGAAAATTTTCCCTTTGTCCACTTCTATCTTTCTTCCATTTTTCATGTTGTTATTGAATATCCCAACCTGCCCCTTCTCCATGCATGCCCCAATAACCTGGACTGCCTTTTCCTAATTTGTTCTATAACTTTCCTCTCTTCATCAGCCTCTTTTAATACCTTCTTGATGGATTTATTTTGCTGTCCACAGCAGCTTTACTATTCTTCTAAAAAAACACATTTCAACTGATTCTATTCTGCATTGTATTTCATTGTTTACTGTCCATGATTTGCATCCATAAGGGAGTACTAGTTTGATATAGCACCGTAAGACTGTAACTTTCAATGATACTGATTTGTTACATAACATATTTCTCTTTCTATTAAAAATATTCTTGGCCTTGCAGCTTTACTTTTTACCTCAGCCAGACATCTTCTGTCTGTTGTTATTGCTATGCCCAGATATTTAAAGTGATCTTGTTTGAGCTTTTTTACCTTTGCAGATATATTGCACTTCAGCAATGGAATCTTGGCTTTTGAGACCAACATTACTTCTGTTTTGTTTTCATTTAAACAAGTCCCCTTTTCTCACTTCCTTCAATAACTATATATATATTAATGATTGAAGATCTTTTTCATTCTTGGATATCAGTACTGTATTACCTACATATTTCAAGTTGATAAAATTAAGTCCCCCTAGCATTATTCTAGTTACATGTTCTTCTTGTATCACATTTTTCTGTTTATCTAACTCTTTGAATGTTCTGACATTCCAAGAGTTACCAAGTTGTTAGATTCCATTTTTCATACAGCATGTGGATCATACAGCATCTGGATAACGAATGACAGTGTTAGATGAATGGCACTTGAATGAAAACATCCTAAGAGATAAGATCAGAAATGAAGAATTGAGAAAAAAGCTAGAAATAATTCCCACAATTGAGTACATAAAGAAACAACAGATAAAATGGTTTGACCACATGATAAGGCAGAAAGATCAAAATACCACACAATGAGTTTTCAATAAATGTTGCGAGAACACCAGACCCAAGGGCCATTCATGAAAGAGATGGACAGAGTATTAGAAACACTATGGAACATAACAGTAGGAGATGGATGTCAATAGAAGAGCAAAAGACCGTAAATTATATCTCCACTCGACGCTGAAAGGCAAATGAGGAAGGAAAGAAGAAAGCAATCCTGGTAACAGTCTCATATCACCTGTTGCACATGATGTTGCCGACCGGATGCGGTGACACTGCTGGTGCCCCCTCTGACATCACTACTTAAATCAAAAAGGTTTACACTGAACTTCTGTAAGGATTTCCATAACATTTTCTTATTCTTTACAATATTTTTGTCTGCCATCAGATTTATGTATTTATGTTGGTCTCAAGAATAGAAATTGAATCCAATGGTCACTGACCAAGCATCTTGATGACCAAGACATTGTTAATGACATGGCTCTCCATTATCATAAATTAGGCTAAATACAAAAATAAAAATGTATAACTCCAATGTTAAATCAGTCCTATTGTATGACTGTGAAACAAAGGAGAACAACAAAAGTAACATTCTTGAAGGTACAGACCTTCATTACTGGATACTTGCACAGAATAAGAGGATGAAAATGGCAGGACAAAATCACTAACATAAAGTTATGGGAAAGTATCACTCAAATACCAGTAGACAAAGAAATTTTAACGAAAACAATGGCGCTGTATAGGACACACTGCTGAAGCCAACTGAGAGTATAACAAGCCCATTTTTGGAATCCCCAGGGGAGAAGACAAAGAGGAAGACCAAAATATACTTGGAAGAGACAAGTAGAAGCAGAGATAAAGAGGGTGAGGAAGACATGGAATGATCTTAAAAGAATGGCAAGAAACAGAACAGCCTGGAAAGTGATTGTTGAAGACCTATGCTCCACATGGAGTTGAAAGGTATTAGAACATAACATGGAAATAAAATGAACCAATCATCACAAAATTGGTTGCAGGCTGACTATTGAACAGTGACTAGCTGGCTCTTTCTTTTTACCTAATAACTTGTAACAAAATCACTACAAGATTCCTTAAGTATCTTAGTTAGGAAATTATACAATTAATGACTGATTTCACAAACTATCTATCTATCTATCTATTGACCTTTCGAGCCGTAACCGGCCCATAGGGCGTAGACCAAGATACACCTTCTCCTATATGAATTTTTGTTCTAGCAGTTTTCTTTTAAAGATATTTTATCAAATCTCGCCATCTGTCTCTGTTCTGTGCAAGCAGTTCTATCTCATTGAGGGAGCCGATTCCTGCTGCTCTTGCCTCACAAACTAGCATTGCATAAAAAAAAGATATAGCACTTCTAAAAGTAGACGAAGCTACAAGTGAATTAGTGTTTTATAAGTCTTAATATTAGCTGGTGATGATGTTTGTTATTTACTTTTTTATATCAAATATCTCCACTGTCCTTTCTAGCTGAACACGGCATAGGGCAGAAATTCTAGTGTGACAACCATCAGACCTGGCATCGGGCCTGCATGGCATCTCACCTCATGTCCCTCACAGCTGGTTGTAACTCGTACTCAGGTTACCATTCCCTTTTCATTTTGACCTCGGCCTGACACAAGACATTTTTATTTTCTTTAACATATTTCGATTATTTTTGTTTTGAATATTTCGTTATTAGTTTTACTTACATATCCGTGTGTGTGTTTTTTTTGTTTGTTCCTGCTGAAGGCCTATTGGGCCAAAACGTCGTTTAATCTGTGTCGTCCACTTATCACGTAAAGCTTCTAACATACCATTTTTTTCTATTTTTTAATTTTTCCTCACATTCAGCTTTACTGCAGCTTCACATTTTTATGCATTCATTTGCCTTAACCCCTTACTTGTACTTTAGTTGACTTCCTTATTTGTGTCTTTCTATGAAGATAAAATACACATTTCTTTAGTCATACAATCAAAGTGATTGAAAGAAGCTGCATATATAATATTTTTAAAATTTGCAATGAAAAAGTGTAATTTTGCAGCCCC
The DNA here is from genome assembly GCA_032433765.1 of Megaustenia siamemsis. Classification (NCBI taxonomy): domain Eukaryota; kingdom Metazoa; phylum Mollusca; class Gastropoda; order Stylommatophora; family Ariophantidae; genus Megaustenia; species Megaustenia siamemsis. The sequence continues at coordinate 106,553,446 of JAVIAB010000073.1, read as the reverse complement.
AAAACGCTCAGATTTGCCAATCTTTTAGTTACAAGCATTATCTACTAAAATATCATTTATTCAGCTTTAGCTAACAATTTTATGTTTTGTACGTGGTGTCACAATTTGAAAATGCTTCTATAAAATATCAGTTTTATGAATATCTTGAATGTACTAAGCTCAGGACATCTTCATTCATAAAATAGTCAAATTTCCAAGATTATAACTAAAATTCCACTATGAGATGAAAATAAACAGCTGTTCCCTGTTCTGGGCGAGTTGTTCAATCACTGCATAGGAGCTGATGCCTGCTGTTGTTGGCTCTCCCCTCAGTGTTCTTTTTAGAGTTTCTCTAGATCGGCCTCTTTTATATCAAGCATGCTAATGTAATAATTTATTTATGATTTAAAACTGACGATGGTGTTTAATGTAATTAAAAAAAACAAGTCTACCCCTATGAAAGTTTTCATGCACTTTTTTTATTACTTTCTTCAGACATAAACTAAAATTAAACTGTATCTACTCAGTGTCAAATTCAAGAGAAATGTGAGTAATTGTTGTTCTATATAACAATAACTAACTTCATATTTAGACTACTAGTGATGTTCATTTGTAATATTACCAGTTAAGATTTATCAACAAAAAGAATTTGTATGAATTTTTATTTGGTGTTAATGCAGAGATTTAATGTAGTAATTGCTTTTAATAGGTTTTGGGGAACACTTACTCTTAAGCTTAGAAAGCAAATGTAGGCATATGTTGTGTGTTCTTGTCTTACTTGATTAGTTCATCATCCCTAGCATTCTTTTCACCTAAAACATAACTAACAACAACTCTTCATCCTTTTAGTTTCCAATTTTGTTTACTTAGAAATTCCCTAGAACTATGGTAGCAGTGTCATATTAAGATAATTATAAAATGTGTCTGTTGTTGGTCTGTAAACTTATATCAAATAACAATCTTTTGTCTGGCCATTCAGTTTAACTTATGGAACTTTGTTTAAAATTTCCCAGAAACCTTTAGGTCTTCTTGCCAACTCAGAATCTGAGATTATACCAACTCAGAATCTAAGATTATACCAACTCAGAATCTAAGATTATACCAACTCAGAATCTAAGATTATACCACTCAGAATCTAAGATTATACCAACTCAGAATCTAAGTTTATACCAACTCAGAATCTAAGTTTATACAAACTCAGAATCTAAGTTTATACCAACTCAGAATCTAAGATTATACCAACTCAGAATCTAAGTTTATACCAACTCAGAATCTAAGTTTATACCAACTCAGAATCTAAGTTTATACCCACTCAGAATCTAAGATTATACCAACTCAGAATCTAAGTTTATACCAACTCAGAATCTAAGTTTATACCAACTCAGAATCTAAGATTATACCAACTCAGAACTCAGAATCTAAGTTTATACCAACTCAGAATCTAAGTTTATACCAACTCAGAATCTAAGATTATACCAACTCAGAATCTAAGATTATACCAACTCAGAATCTAAGTTTATACCAACTCAGAATCTAAGTTTATACCAACTCAGAATCTAAGATTATACCAACTCAGAATCTAAGATTATACCAACTCAGAATCTAAGATTATACCAACTCAGAATCTAAGATTATACCAACTCAGAATCTAAGTTTATACCAACTCAGAATCTAAGATTATACCAACTCAGAATCTAAGATTATACCAACTCAGAATCTAAGTTTATACCAGCTCCATTTTGGTGTTTAGTTCTCCTACAGTAAATTATTGTATATTTATCAGAAAATATCTCACCTTTGTTTGTCTTTTAACAATCATTATTTTCTTTTTTATTCAACTTAGCATTCACCTGCTTAGGTGAATTCACCTGCCGGCGTTGATGCAACATGGTAGTTTACAGAAAGCTGTGATTTCTACACTTTTAGACCCGACATATCTATCTTTGGCAAGAGAAGATTTATAATTTCACAAGATTTTCCAGGGCAATGGCCATTTTTGGTCTACTCTTTTAGCCATTAACTGCCAAGAGTTCTTTAACATGTGCTGAGTGCCTTCTGTTTATTGGAGCTCACTACTGAGAGACTAAGGGAGTGGAAAGTAAAGACACAAAGAAACCACAATTTAAAAAAAATGTCTACCTGTGGTGGGATATGAACTTAAGTCCTTCTTGTCATTTCCATGTCTCTTTTCATTTTATCTAAAAATTTTCATTTTTCAAAAGCGTCCTAATGTTCCAAGCTACTTTTCTCAGTGTTTCTCTTGATCTTGTGTTGGTTATAGTAATTTGCTGATAGTTGGATATAATCCGTAACACATTACCTATGCCAGCAAGCATGGCACCTAATGATGCTTATGGAACACAATATTCCTCCAAACACTCTGCTATCAAAGCCAAACTTGGACACTAACTGCCAAAGAGATTAAAGACAAACCATCACTACAGAGATAAGATAACTAACAAGAATTTTGGTTGTAACAAAAAGAGATAGTATCATATAGAAGGATGTAATGAAAAGAATCTTAGAGTTGGAGTAACATCAGAATTGACCATATTAAGACTTGCAACTTTATCACCACCAGACAACATCCCTCAGAGAGTTCGAGTTAACACTCAGAAACAATGGGAAGAAGGGATTAAATAATGAAATAGTAGACATCACAATGATCATCATGAGGGAAACACACTGCAGAGCATTGACATGAAAACCCTATTTTCTCTCAGCGCTTAAAATGAAAAGCAATGGAAGCAGAGGAAATATAAGCTGGTATAATAGAGTGTTCCTGGACTGAGCTTTTTCCAGGAAACAAATATGTGGCAAATTGGTGCCAAGGCATGAATTGTAGTAACCATTTCTGAGGCTAAGTGCAAAATATGAACTCATTCTACATCACTGCACTGCAAAAACCTCCAAGTGAACACCATACTTGCAGGTTCAGGCGGATTTCAACATGAGCAAAAAAATTCTACATTTATAAAATGAGCTGACCTCAAGAAAACTGGTGCTGATTGCCCGATCAGCTTTTGGTGAGTCCTATATAGGTTTATCAAAGGTGTGATTTTCCTGCTTCAGAAGTACATGCCATCATTTGAAGGTGACCATCATTCAAACCATCCACCTCCCACACCAATGAGACTGTGACACATGTTGAGAAATCATTAGCATTAACTAATGTCTGACAGTCATAGAGGTAGCAGAGGATTGAGGAATAGAAGATGCTATGCGCCTTAAAGTTCTAAGTGAACATTTTGGTATGAGATGTATATTAGTGAAATTTGTACCCTGTCTTCGAAAAGATACAATCGTATGTCAGTTTGCAGTGATCTCCTTCAGCTCATTCACAATGATCCCATTTCATATCATAGATAATCATTGGTGATGAAACCTCGATGGACAGGTATGGTCTGGAAACAAAGCTAATGTCATCCCAATGGAGAACAACGTCGTCTCTTTGATCAAAGAAGAAGACTACAGGTGAAGTCCAATGTCAAGACAATGTTGATTGTATATCTCAACCTTGTTGGACTAATTCATTGCATGAATACGTTCCTAGAGGGTAGATAATTAATGCACAGTTTTACACAGCCATCATACAACACCACCATGACGCTGTGCACATACATCGTTCTGAATGAAGAAGAGAGAAGGGGAGAAAACTGCAAGGGAGATGAGAATGAAAGAAGGAAAGAATGAGAGAAAATGGGAGAAAGTGGGGTAATTGGTTAGTGAGAAAGGGATGCATTGATCCACCATGGAGTGAGGCAACCCATATGGATAATCAGACGATGCTCTAAGGTGAATCAGCTACGGCTGTCAGAAGGACATGACACCAGGCCAGCGACTTGGACACCCACCTTACCCTGATGGCCCTTAGGTTAAAGTGGGATGCTACTGGGGTACCTGCATCTTGAGTGATGTCAAACAGATGTTTACAGCATCTGTCTCTGAGGCGGGGCATCCTGATTCATCTATCTATCATCTGACCTGTCATCTTACATCACTTAGATATGATAGCATAGTTAATGTTGCACGATGTACGAGTGAATCCTTCACTCAAAATCATCCTGATCTCAAAAGAACCATTAGGGAAGAGAACCATATCTTTCTGGAGAGCCTGGTTGCAAGTCTTGCATTGATTGCGATTGCAACAGATAGTTCCCCAATGGTTATGGAGGGAGGTGGGCCTGTCTCCTGACAAGCATATTGTGAAGGTTGTGATCACACTTAAAGGCAACTAATGGAAGGTCAGGGAAGAGTATACGTGTAGTTGAGCTAGAGCGGAGAATGGGTGGGTAGTGGTAAATGATTCTGATCACCACACAGTGGTGATGGGTAAGAACAAGTACTACCCTGTCAGAGGGGTGCAGGTAGAGAAAAGATACCATACAGCTTAAGAGAATGGCTTGACAGAAGGTCAACAACAGAAATGATAAATAACTGTCAAGATCAAAAGTTGTGGAGAGACGTGATTATCTATGCCAGCAGACATGGTACTTGATGGTGACGATGAACTATCAATTCTATCATATTTTGTCATGAATTTTTAATGTACTGTTGAGACACTGTTTTCAGTGAATTAAGTCACTATTACCTTCTACATGCCAACAAACTACAAGTCATGAAGAATAATAAAGATTATGTATTGTTGTAGTTATATCTTATTGTGTTTTCTAAATTAATAATCTGGAACGTACAAAAAGCAGTGCTTTCACAGCTTATCATTGCAGGGTGTCTTAATTATAGTTTTATTTTGAGGTACTGAATAACAAGCATGTGTTTATATTTGTAACAGATTAATAGATGCCATGAAGATCTATGAGTACCAGCTTCAGGACTATCCTATTTATTCTGGGGGTTCTACTTTGGATATTGCTAAAATGGCGCAGGTTGTATAATTGTTCTTTCTATTTCAAACAAATACATTTTTTCATCCTATTGCTATATTTAAAAGTTGATTAATGCTACTTAAATTATTTCTCTGCATTTAAGCATGTTTCAGTAATGCCTTTGCTACTATTCCTATTAAGTGCTTGCGACCTGAAGTCACAAAAGCAGGGTTAGATAACCATCAGCTTACTAAAACCTAGCAGTTCTAACTCCTCATGATCTCACCCAGTAACAGATGTCAAAACAGGCTGATTAACAAAAGCTAAGATCACTGTGTTCCATGTAGTGGTGGCTGTTATTAATATAGAAGACCTAGTTTTGCAGTACCTCCAGGCTGGACTAGTAGTTTCTTAACGTAGCCATGGATAGACAAACTCCAGCTGCTCCAGTAATATCAAGAAATGACAAGAAGGTCATTATCACCTTCCACATCAATGAATAATAGGATACCCTGCCTGCATCAACTCATGACATTACAGCAACAACACTTCTCATTGTGCTTTTACAGTTTTCCTCATGATCATTGTTATTCACTGTCAAGCATCAATATTTATAACTTGTCTAACAATAATAATTTCTGCATTCAACTACTTGTAAAGTTTGGGTAACATAACCTTCAATACACTTGAAACAATGTATAGAGGGGGTATGGTTGAAACAGACTATAGCAATAGTAAGTTTGAAACAGGAGATAGCAGCGATAGGAAATTAGTGAGAGAAGGGCAAGATGTAAACAAAGGGGGCATAATAATACCCCTCTACACACTAGTGCCTCATACTTTGAATTATACTTGAAATTGTTCCAGAAGGCTGTTTGAACTCTGAATTCTTTGAAGTCCAAATCAGTTTTTCCAATTAGAAATGAAAAGTGGGCTCAACAGCCTTGGTTGGCATCCACCCTAAGAGAAGGAACACTTCTCTATGTCAAACCAAGATCCGGCCTACCGAATATGGAATGTGTCAGCCATGGCGCAGGTTTAAGGGAAAAATCAGGGGACAAGCGCAGATATGAGTACTGACCATGCGAGGAGCTCAAGTTTTTGACATGACGTTGCTCCATCATGTTACAGGACAAAGTCAAGTTCATTTGATCAAAAAACATGAATGCTAAAGAAGAACCTGGGAACTTCTTGTTGAGAACTAGACTACCTATTTCTCCTAATCTTGGTGATACTAACAAGTCTGCAGAGAACAGTTTAAGCACCCCTGATCTAGTACATTAACATCTATCATATAGATTACGCTTACCTTGTTTAATATAATTGTACATATGTTCACATATTGGCCCCTATAAGATCTTGCCACTCTCTAGGTATGAGAAAGAGTTCATTTCACCATTTTGCTGCTCTTAGTTTAAGATGATTTGCCTGTAGTTTTAGCTATGACCATGTATGTAGAAACAATATACTGTGCTTTCTTTTTTAATCTAATTAGATTCATTATTTTATTTATGTGCTTATTCTTAAACAAATATTACTATTTCTTAGGTGGTGTACATATTGACAGACTGGTAATTTAGACACTTTCTTCTTTTCATGTAAAGTAAAGTTCCCCGTAACGCCAAGTTGCGTATAGGGAATATGGTGTTAGTGACCATATTTTTATAGACTTTCAGCACATGATTTTTGGGGTAATGTGGTTGGTATTACGCCCATGCCGCTTTACTTTCCCGAAAAAAAATCTGGTACCCATTTAAGGCTGGGTAATTCTGGAAGGCATGTCATAAGAGGTGACTAAGGAGGTTGATTGATGGCTTGACAAGCTGTCATTGTAAAAAGTATTGTTATGGAAACAGAGCCATAAGTTTTGGAAGCAGTGATCTCTGCAATATGTGCCATTTTGGCACGCAAGGTTTCTGTTTTTTGAGATTGTGATTCTGCCCTATGTGCCGTCTTCGGCTAGAAAGGACAATGTGATAGATAGAATTCTGGAAGCCATCGATCAGGATCAAGCCCGACCGCTTGTCTGTAGTAGTCCAGTTCACTAACCTACTGAGCAATCGCGGTTCCCATTTCTTCTTCACATATATGCCAATTATTTATTTTAATTTTGTCACTGTCTCTACATTGAATGCTTTATTTCCATGTCATTCAAGCTTTCCTTTGAAAACGTTTTTGTGTTTGTTATTGATAAAGTTTATGCAGCTACAAGCAAAGACAGTTGTGTTCCTTGGGGCACGGGCCCTGGATGAAGATGCGAATACTCTCGTTGATCTGTGCAAGGCCATGCGATTGGGAATTCGAATGCAAGAAGTAGGAAATGGCAAAACAAGCATCTTACTAGTTCTTCACTATAAAAAAAAGTAGGACACTATATTTATAATTACGATGTTTATTTAGTAAGAAAAGTAATGCAATTGAGTAACAAAAGATATGCATAGAGAAATTCATCATCGAGTACCATGCCTGCTGGCGTAGGTGACCATGTCTCTCTACAACTTTCGATCTCAACAGTTATTTTTTCATTTCTGTTGTTAACCTTCTGCCAGGTCATTCTTTTAAGCTGTCTGGTGTCTTTTCTCTTTGCTTCCCTTTATCTCTTCGTCCCGCAACTTTCCCAGTTGTCACAATATATTCCAACTGTTCCCTTCTCATTACATGGTAAAAAAATGATGATTGTTTCTTTCTAATATCGGAAATTATCTCTCTCATTGCTTTCACCTCTTTCAGAACGTTTTCATTACTCTTCTTAGCTCAACATTCTTCTGTAAAACCACATTTCTACAGCTTCCAGTTATTTTCTTGTCTGTTGTCCTATTGCCCCGATCTCATCTATATGTTAAGACTGGCTCTACATACAACATTTAAGAACTCTTTTTCTAGTTTCTATTTTAAAAAATGGATTGCATAGTATCTTCCTCATTTTTTGGAAGCTGCTTTTGTTTGAGCCATTCTACATCTCACCTGTTGTACATCTTCCATCTGATGTTAACATTGTTCCCAGATATTTAAATTCATTTACCTGTTTTAATATTGTTACACTTGTCTTTATTTTGCACTGAGGTGATGTCTCTTTCTTTGTTGTTACCATTACTTCTGTCTTTTTGCTATTTAGGCTGAGTCCTTTATTTTTGCTTTCCTTCACTATAATGTCTAACTTTTCCTGTTACTCATTTTCACTCTTAGTGATTAAGACTGTATCATCAGCATACCTTAGATTACTTATATTATGACCTCCACCTGTTATTCCAGGCATGTCCCTATTGGATCTTAAAATAATCTCACTAAACATATTAAATAAATCTGGTGACAGTACACAACCTTGCCTAACGCCCTGTTTTATTTGTTGAAACATTCTCAATTGATTTCCATCTCTTATGGCCATAGAGTCATAGAGAAAATACAAAGATAATAAGAATATATTCAGTTAGCAAGAACTAAATTACATTGAAATGAAGTATCTCTATATACAATATATGAATGAAAGAGTGAAGAGAGTCCTAACCTTTAAAATAAGGTTAAGTGAGGAAGAGTTATGCAATTTGTTGATCTCACTCTCACTTGATTCTGTCTGATTCCTGTGGCAAGAGAAGTTGAAAGCACCTGAAGATGAAATCAGGTACAGCATGTGATCAGGGTATTCAGCCTGCCTTGCCATGCTCATCATGCTCCTCATCACATTACTAGTAGATGCCATTTTACTTATTGAACCAACTTATATTAAATAAAATTATACATTCACCTAGATGTTTAGGACAACAAAATGGAAAAAGAGCAAGCACCCCGTGGTGAAATGAAGCAGTCAGAGAAGCAATTTAAAAAAAAGAGGAAACTGTCTAAAAATTGGAGAGAAAATAAGAATCAAGAAGAACTAAAAACAAAATATGCCTTAGTTCTGAAAAAATGTACAATTTTTATCAAAGAATCTAAACAAAACAAATGGACAGAATTTGGACAAAATATGAGCAGGGACTTCAAGACAGCCACAAGAGATTTCTACAGTGCAGTAAAAGCAACAAGAGCAAGAAAAGGAAACCACGATCCTACCAAGCTCATAAATGACGGACAGCAAATATCAAATAACCAACATATGCAACGTTGATGGAAAGAATATTTTGAAGACCATTTATTAAACATGGCACCAACTACCAATGAGACAAAAAAAACCACGAAACAATGCACAAACACTGAACCCAACATCATGAAAGAGGAAATCGAAGAAGTAATCAAATATGCACCAAAAAGGAAAGCACAGGGGATAGACAATGTACCAGTAGAAATAACAGCAGCAGCAGAAGAAACAGGAGTGACATGGCTGCACAGAATATTCAGTGTGGCATGGCACCAACAAAAAGCCATATAAAAGCAATAGAAGACTGGCAACAGGCAATCATCATACCAATATTGAAAAAGAAAGGTAGCAAGAGAAACTGCAATCAAAATAGAAGTATATCACTTCTCAGCCATGTAGGAAAGCTATACGCCAAAATTGTGGGGAAAAAAAGCAGAGACCAATAATATAACTACAGCTAAGCGATTCTCAAATGGGGTTCTGAAAAAACAGGATGTACTGACTCTCTATTCACCTTAAAATAGCTAGCAGAAAAGATGACAGAACATAATAAAAATTTGTATATAGCTTTCATTGACCAGGAAAAAGCACTCAACCAAGTAAACAGAGAACAACTGTGGGAGATACTAACAACATACGGAGTAAGCCAACACCTAGCCAACCTAATTAAAAGTCTCTACATCAACAACAGCTGCACAGTCAGAACAGCAGCAGGCCACACAGACCACTTTGAAGTTAGATCAGGTGTAAGACAGGGATGCATACTATCCCTCCTACTGCCTTTTACATACATGGACTATATATGCAAGTTAACCAACCCATCAAAGACAGAGGAGATAAACAAGCTTCTATTTGCAGATGATCAGGCACTAACACATGGAAAAATAGAAGACCTACAAGAACACTTAAGTAGACTCAATAGCACAAGCTCAAAATACAACATGAGAATCAACATCAACAAAACAGAAGTCATGAATATCGCAAAAGATAAACAGAACATCAACATAACTAGAACGAGCAGACAACTAAAACAAGCAAAGCTTGTCAAATCATTGGACAGTTATCACCACCATTGTCCAACAAGGAAATAACTCCATAGGCAAAATGGGCACCCTACAATACAATCTTTATCCCAACGTTGTGCTACCAATGCTAATCCTGGACCCTATATGCAAGAATATTAAGAAAAATAACCTCTTCTGAGGTGAAATGTGTTAAACAAATGACAGGAAACAGTCTGAGGGATAAGATCAGAAATGAAGAACTGAGAAAAAAAGCTAGGAATAACCCTGGGGATAGAATATACAAAGAAACAACAGATAAAATGGTTTGGCCATGTGACAAGATAGAAAGCTAAATACATAACACAAAAAGCCTTTAATAAACATTGTGAGAAGACCAGACCAAAAGGCTGACCAGAAAAAGATGGATTGACAGAATATTAGAAACCAGTAGGAAACATAGCAGCAGAAGCAAAGAGAAGAGCAAAAGACTGCAAATTATATCTCCCCTTGAAGCTGAAAGGTAAATGAGGAAGGAAAGACGAAGAAGACCTGATGCATGGTGGTCTAGGGGTAAGATGTCATTTTTTCGATAGGAAGGTCCCAAGTTTGAATTCCACAACGGGTGGTGCACATTTTTCACTTCTAATATTTGATTTCTTTTAGGCTTTAATCTCCCCTGGTCTATGGGTAGTGAGGTCTGATTTATAGCCCTATTGGATAATAGCTAATAACAGGAGGTCCATGTATACATTAAAAAACCCTTGACAGTTAAAAGTCTACGGCCAAAATAGTTGCTGCCTGGACAAAATTGTTAAGCAAATCTGCACATGCCAAAGACTGAAGTGTCGAGCTGAAACGCGCAGTTATCGTGGATTGCTATAAACTTGTGGCACAACACATACATGCTCACAATGGGTGAACACTGACAAAGAAGAAGATACATCCACATAAGACTTAAGCTTTCCTTGTTTCTCTGGAATTCTAGGCCTCTTATGCAAACTGTTACTGAAAGTAACGTTTAGACAGAGAGTAATTTTTCATTTCAAGTTGTCATAAAACATTGTGAGTTGAAGAGAATGATTCACATTTATTGATCAGTATCTATTTTCTTCTCCAAAGTAATTTCTTTAAAGCTCAAATTTTCAACAACTTGTATAGCTAAAAATAGAAAAGCCCACTATTTTCTGTCTTCAAATAGTTCAACTTCATTTCAAGTGAAGATCAAAAGATTGCTGCTGCTTTGTCTTTTGCAGTCAAAATTCAGGGAGTGTTGATAACTGTGCACAATTATACATCTTATATTACATATTTTAGGCCAGTATCAAATTGGTAATTATAATAACAGTAGTTGCAGAGTCTTACAATACTAGTCCAGCAACCCTAGTTTTCATTTACTTTTAAAATATGTTTCTTCAGAACATTATAATTATAAATGTTTACCAGATCATGTTCCAACTGAAAAGTTCCTGGGGTTTACTAATTATAGATAATTATTGGATGGAAGAAAACAAACGATGAAGTCTTGAAAAAGCTAAAAATGAAAAGAGAACTACTAAGCACAATTCAAACAAGACAATTGCGATTTTTGGGCCATGTTAAAAGACACAACAGCCTACTAAAAGTAATCCTGGAGGGGAAAATACAAGGTAAAAGAGGCAGAGGCAGACCAAGATTAACATGGACGAGTAACATCAAGAGATGGACAAATCAGCCTATGACAACCTGCACCATCAAAGCAAGAGACACAGCAGAATGGCGCTCCATGGTAGCCAACCTTCGTTGCGGAGAAGGCACTCGATGATGATGATGATGATGATGATGAGATAATCATTATAGGTTGACAGGTAGACTTAGAATCTTTGAATCTAGATTTTTTTTTTATGTTTCAAGGTAGAAGAGTTTAAATAAGAGCTCTTTCTAATATATACTATAAGGTCCTCATGGTGAAAGTAGCCTTTGTTTTATTGTAAATTATCTTAGTTGTGTTCACAGCACCCTTATTGAAAAATTACATTTACATAGTATTTCCAATACACCTCAAGGCATGGAGGGAACCCTTTAATTTTGTAATTTTACCAATGTTATATTATAATATTTATACAATGTTATATTAGGCCTTGCAAATATGCCTACCAGATATGTGTTTTCTTTATGTTCCATTCAGTGTATTACTCTTGGTATTTGTCTGTTTGCAGGTGGTGTGAGGTGTATTTCACAGATCAGCTTGTACACATCAGTGCTTCCTACATTGACAGACCGGTCATTACAAAACTACTGGAGAGAACTAACATTATCTATGCTACAGTATGTGAATCTGACTGCTTTTATTATGGGAAGGGAAGGAGACTGTCAATAAGTAAAATAAAAAGAAGATACAAATTAATAAGTTTAGAAATGTCAAAAAGTAGAATTTCAAATGTCATGAAAATTATATTCTCCAACTTATCTGCTGACTAGGGACCTGTGGTGCTGTGGAGAGAGTGCTCTGAGCCAATATTTTATTTTTTAAATTTTAGATTAAACAAATCTTGTTTCTTTTTTATTTTGTGTGATCAGAATAGTGGTTGGGGTCCCTGTGAATGTAGTACAAGTACTGTGATAGTTTTCATGTTTGTAAGAACATGGAGTATGAGGAAAATAAACATAGAGTGGTATTGAGCAGTTAAACTAACAGAAAGACAAGACAAGCTACAACGTTTCAACAAAAGCCTTCATTAGGTATAACAAACAAACTATACACATAAAACACAAATTCCAAGTAAGAATGCACAACAAATATACAGCTAGAAAAAAATGGCAGAATAGACGGTGGCCATGATTTTTGTAGAATCTGGTTAGAAGATTATTAAACAATAGGGCAGGCAGGATTTAATTAGACCAAAGGAGAAAACATGAAATATAGTTACTTCATACTATGGCAGAAAGACCTGAAGACTGTAGTGCTAGTTAGTCTGTGTGTTCAATATGATTGTTAAGCTCAATATAACTATTAAGCTCAATATGGCTGTTAAGCTCATTATGACTTAAGTTTAATATGGCTGTTAAACTCAATATGGCTGGTAAATTTAATATGGCTTTTAAACTCAATATGGCTGGTAAGCTTAATATGGCTGTTAAACTCAATATGACTGGTAAGTTTAATATGGCTGTTAAACTCAATATGACTGGTAAGTTTAATATGGCTGTTAAACTCAATATGACTGGTAATTTTAATATGGCTGTTAAACTCAATATGACTGGTAAGCTTAATATGGCTGTTAAACTCAATATGACTGGTAAGTTTAATATGGCTGTTAAACTCAATATGACTGTTAAGTTTAATATGGTTGTTAAACTCAATATGGCTGGTAAGTTTAATATGGCTGTTAAACTCAATATGACTGTTAAGTTTAATATGGTTGTTAAACTCAAAATGACTGGTAAGTTTAATATGGCTGTTGAACTCAATATGAATGGTAATTTTAATATGGCTGTTAAACTCAATATGACTGGTAATTTTAATATGGTTGTTAAACTCAATATGACTGGTAAGTTTAATATGGCTGTTAAACTCAATATGACTGTTAAGTTTAATATGGCTGTTAAACTCAATATGACTGGTAAGTTTAATATGGCTGTTAAACTCAATATGACTGGTAATTTTAATATGGCTGTTAAGTTTAATATGGCTGTTAAACTCAATATGACTGTTAAGTTTAATATGACTGTTAAGTTTAGTATGGCTGTTAAACTCAATATGACTGTTAAGTTTAATATGGCTGTTAAACTCAATATGACTGTTAAGTTTAATATGGTTGTTAAACTCAATATGACTGTTCAGTTTAATATGGTTGTTAAACTCAATATGACTGGTAAGTTTAATATGGCTGTTAAACTCAATATGACTGTTAAGTTTAATATGGCTGTTAAACTCAATACGACTGGTAAGTTTAATATGGCTGTTAAACTCAATATGACTGGTAATTTTAATATGGCTGTTAAACTCAATATGACTGTTAAGTTGAATATGGCTGTTAAACTCAATATGACTGTTAAGTTGAATATGGCTGTTAAACTCAATATGACTGTTAAGTTGAATATGGCTGTTAAACTCAATATGACTGGTAAATTTAATATGACTGTTAAACTCAATATGACTGTTAAGTTGAATATGGCTGTTAAACTCAATATGGCTGTTAAGTTGAATATGGCTGTTAAATTTAATATGACTGTTAAGCTCAGTAATAATCTAGGACTTATGGACATGTAATTGTTGGTGGTTGTGGGGTAACTAAATCATGCACTTTTCTAGCTTATCTCCATCATTTGCTTGTTGCTGTATTAGATGTTTAACAAGCTGTAGCCCTACATTGAAGAGATGTGCGCTATGTTATGTAGTTTTGCCTTGTATCACATCTTCCCATATATAAAGATTGATCTGTGTTGATCAATTTTAAGAAGAAAATAATGTGTAAAGTCACAGCAATGGCCGTTCCTGTAAAACTTGGTAACATGGCATACAGTTTTTTTTTAAGAAAACTATACAATTTACGTGGAATCTGTGCCATATGGAAGGTATGTGTAAATAGGTTTATATTGAGAGGTTTATTCTACTTCTTTGTTTCATTGTAGACTTCAATCGTAACGCTTCATGCTGACCACAGTGATCAGTCCAAGGTTCGTGACATCCCTTGAGTGGCTTGTTCTGAAATGGTATTGCTGTTGTATGACCTTCTCTATTCATTTTAGAAACTTGTAACCAATGTTTAGCGGTTATTTACTGGTTATTTACTAGTGCCACCCTTGTCAGAGGTTACGGTCTTTAAGGTGTTGGTAAGGTGGCACAATAATCTGCTATGTTCTGCATGATCAGTTTCTGCTTCTCTATTTGTCTCGTGATACGTTCTTAAGATTACATCTGCCCTTACAAGGATGTTTAGTGGCTGTAGTTTGTAATGTGTTTTGGTTTACAGCAAGCTGCTATATATATATATATATATATATATATATATATATATATATATATATATATATATATATATATATATATATATATATATATGTATGTATATGTATATATGTATGTATGCATGTATGTTTTTCAGCACAGTACTTCTGACATCAGCATGACATATATTTTTAAGTTTTGATTTGGATTCCTTCTTACTTGCCAGACATGTTAGTATGTTTCCAGACCTAACATGATGAGGTGAAGTAGAATTTGTTTCAGTTCTGCTTCTTTGCACTTGATGGATGTCTGCAATTAGTTACCCGTTGTTTTCAGCTTAACTTCTCTCAGGTATCTTATGTCCCCATTTAGTTAATGTTTCTTTAAGTGTTTTAATGTTAGTGTTACTCTTCTTGTCATGTTGTATATTCTGGTTGTTTTTATTATCTATGCTAGAATTACTGTCTGGTTATATCTGACAAGGCTCCAGGGTTCACCCAGCCTCTAAAAATAGGTACTAAAGATTTTTCTGCGACGGCCTGGCATGACACTCATTACATTACCCAAAAATGTGATATGGTCATGAAAACAAATGGTCACTAAAACAGTAATTCCCCATAATGCCTAGCAAGGCGTGGGGAGAACTTTTACTTTACTTTTTGTCTTTTTTTTTAGGGGGGGGAGGTGACTGTTTTCTCCGCATAAGAATTTGTTAAGTAATGTTAATAGGTATTATCATTGTAAAAGAATAATTCTGAAGTTGAATTAATTTTTATTAAAAAACGTCTTTTTTTTCAGGAGTTAAGTATCCTGTTAATGCCAAAAGTGTTTAAAATGCTGGCATATTTTTGCTTTTCACGTTTCAAGCACTTTGTTATTGTTCTTCACAATTCACAGTGCATGGTTGAAGGAAAGGATTCTATGCTAAATATTCTCTGTTACACAGACATTATGTTTTTGACTTCTCAGGTGAGAAATGCTAAAATTCTGCACATATATAAGAGACAGTCCTGGCAGTAGAGTTGAACAAAGATGTATCTAGTGTGTAAAAT
The DNA here is from genome assembly GCA_032433765.1 of Megaustenia siamemsis. Lineage (NCBI taxonomy): Eukaryota > Metazoa > Mollusca > Gastropoda > Stylommatophora > Ariophantidae > Megaustenia > Megaustenia siamemsis. The sequence continues at coordinate 106,537,586 of JAVIAB010000073.1, read as the reverse complement.
ATAGTTTAGTATAATAGTGTTAATAAATGCATATAATTATATATTCAAGTATGTCCTGTGCATGACCTTTTAGCAAAGGTAAGGTAAAGTACGAGACTTGAATCAGCGTCTTAGCATGAGAGTTGTCACCCATTTGTGCTCAGCTGCCTATCCAGAAGTGTTCGAGACTTCTGGATAGTGTCGCTTCAATAATTGAAACTCATAATGCGAGGCGGAATTTCTCACCTTCCCAGAGTACAACACTGGTACCCATTTCTGCCATTGGCTAGGTCGACAGTGGGGGTATTTTTTTTCCAACCACGAGTACAATTTACACTGATTCCAGCAGGAATCGAACACGTGTTGTCCGAACGTCAGTAGCCCAGACGGTTGGTTTTCCAAAGAGGCTGCAGAGGGCCCCCAAGACCTTTAGCAGTAGTGACTTATGTTTGACAAGCTGATGTTAACAAACCATACTTGACCAAGATCCTACTAAACGTGCATGTGTTGGTCCTTGAAAAAAGGTTATATGGAGAAAAACAAAAATGACAATGACATGAAGGTACAGACCTTCTGATTGTGCAGAATAAAAGTATGGAAGTGGCAAGACATAATCACTAATGTAGAATTATGGAAAAGTACCAGTCAAATACCAGTGGATAAAGAGATACAACGAAGATGATGGCATTCAATAGGGGACACATTGCAGAAGCCAACTGAGAGTATTACACAACAGACCCTTTTGTGGAATCCCTAAGGAAAAAGACAAAAGAGGTTGACAAAAATATTCTTGGAGAAGACAGATGGAAGCAGAGATGAAGATGATGGGGAAGACATGGAGAAATGATCTTAAAAGAATGGCAAGAAACAGAACAGCTTGGAAAGTGTTTGTTGAAGACTTATGATCCACAGGGAGTTGAAAGTGTTTGTTGAAGACATATCCTTCACAATGAGTTGAAAGTGTTTGTTGAAGACCTAAGCTCCACAGGGAACTGAAAGTATTTGTTGAAGACCTGTCCTCCACAGGGAGTTGAAAGTGTTTGTTGAAGACCTATCCTCTGCAGGGAGTTGAAAGTGTTTGCTGAAGACCTATCCTATACAGGGAGTTGAAAGTGTTTGTTGAAGACCTATCCTCCACAGGAAGTTGACAGAATTGAAAGTGTTTGTTGAAGACCTATGCTTCACAGGGAGTTGAAAGTGTTTGTTGAAGACCTATGCACCACAGGGAGTTAAAAGTGTTTGTTGAAGATCTATCCTCCACAGGGAGTTGAAAGGTCAAAGAAGAATGAGAGTGAAAAAAAAAGCCAAGAATATCAGATGATAAATTAGTAATGCCAGTTAGGCCAAAGATTATCATCTTCAGTTGAAGAATCAATTTTTTTCATCAGATTGTCGTCATTTCAGGTGTTCTTTGTTTTCTTAGCTTCCAAATGCATAAATATTTACACATAATCATACAAGCCACCTTAAAACAGTACATTTTATGCCTTTTAGTCAATGTGACATCACCCAAGAATTTGTCGTGGTCATTGAAATATATGGTCATCGACACCAAATTACCCATACACCTAGGAAAGCATCTACTGCATTTTTTGTTGTTGTTTTTTTGTTTTTGTTTTTTTTTTTGGTGAATGCGGGGTAAGGTGCAGTGGGTAAACTGATGTCAGAATCAATAACAACTTCAAATTGATAAAGAAGGTGGTGCTGTTTTATTCACTGATGGGTATGTGTGGCATTAAGATAATCAGGAATGAAAGGAAATATCACAGCAGTGCAAAATGGAGCTCATGTGGTAACTGCTTCAGTTATGAATATTAAGAAATGTAGTAATGGCAGTGCTGATTTGATGCTCTAATATAACATTAAATAGAACATTTGTCATGTCAAAATCTAATTCAGTGCTTTAAAAAGTTTAAAATTAATGGCTGAGGTATGAGTAAATAGAATACACACGTATAAAACTCAAATATTCATGAATTTGTATGCATATTCTCAGTCCTGAACTTTGAGAGAGCTAACTGGCTCAAAAACACCTATAAAGTAGAAATGTGAATTTGCATAAGTCACATAGTTGCAGAAAAAACTCCTCAGTCTTATGTCATTCCTCACTTCACATTAAAAAGAAGATCCCAAGTTTGAATCTCACCACAGGAAGTATGAATTTTTCTGTTTGTCTGTGGATTTTTATTGGCTTTATACTCTTCTCCCCTGGTTTCTTGGTTGTGAGATCCGATGTCTAGTCCTCTTGTAAACAGTGAAAAACAGGAGGTTTTGTGTATGCTCCATGTATATTAAGAACCCTTAGTAGTTGAAAATAGAGAAGAGAGGACAGTTATAACTAATGCCTGAAAAAAATAAAGAGTAAAATAAAAATCTACCCAAATCTACCCTCCATTTTCCAGTTCTTCACCAGTGCTTCAGAGTTCATGCATCTGAGCTGAAACTATCTTCAATGTGTAGCGGCAATGCTGGGTAGGGGATCTGAACACTACTAGTTGTCTGATGTGCATGAGGATGATCTGTTGACCATAATATATGAACAAATTAAATGCAGAACACCTGGGTTACAAGAAAAATTATACCTATTGCTAGCTCAATAGAAAAGAACAAGTAACAATATGTAGACGGAACAGGACGTATCAGATTTGAAGTAATGTCTTTTTAAGAAATTAAAGATAGAAACCTCTAATGAATGTAACTGTGACACAGGCAAAATGGCTGCCGAGTGTCTGCTACAATCATATCAAGCATATGATGAACAGAGAAGGCTCTTGTCGACATCATTGTAAAATACCCGGACAAGCTGTATGGGGATATTGCTGGCTTTGAGCTGATCAATTTTTTATTCGAACATATTAAAATTGATATTTAGAGATCAGTTATTGAGTTATTTACAGGTCATCATCATTGCACTCCGAACATGTCCATAGGTGCTCAGATCCCCTCCTCAGCAATTCCCTCAGTGTCCAGCGACTGACGACTCCAGTTCTATGTTGGTTGATAAGTCTTCTTACACGGCCACCAAGTTTCTCATTTCTGGCTGTGCCCATCTTAACTCCCATTTCCATCATCCGAAGAAATGACGTTGATCTATGTTTGTCGAAGTCCTGTGCTCTTCCCACATCTCGGAGGGCATTGATGATGTCTGCCCGATCCATCGGTTGCCCGTCCTCAACGACAGTGCAGCTAGCCAACCTGTACACTCTCTCATTTCCCCGTACTCCCGCATGTCCAGGGACATAGACAAAGGTGACCTTACGTATTTTGGATTTCTGCAATGTCACTACCCATTGCATGCATACAAAGCCCGCCTCCACTTTTTTATCATGCTCATCGAATCACTCAGTATACATGCGTGGGTGTAGTCTTGTGACTCTAACCATTTGAATGCTTTGGTCACTGCCATCACCTCCATTGTCATGCTACTCGGATGTAGACTTAAATCTGCTGAAGGAAGTGAGTCAGTCTCCTTGAGACTGTTGGTATTGTGGCGATGTCCATTTCTGTCAACTAATCAAGCAGAAGAAGAGGTGCAAACAAGAGGAAGAAATGTACTATAGTAACCAGAATATTCTAGAGCTGGTGAGGTTGTGTGCTTAGAAAAGATCTAGTAACAATCACAAGAGATACTGTAAAACGAACACCTTAATTATGATGAAAGAAAGGTAGACTAATAATAACCTGCCAGAGAACAGAACAAAAACATAGATAAACAGTATGGACCAGACTTTGTATTCTCTGCTCATGATGACCATGGACTATAAAGTGGAGGAACTTTGTTGTCGCCCCACTAGACACCAGAAAACATGTAGGATATGGATTGCTCTGCCAGCCTTTGGCCAAGGAAAGTAAGATAAACAAAACCAAATTTGTCATGTATTCAGATTCAGCAAGATAATAGCTTATGTGAGATAGATAAATGCTGATTACAAAATTAGACTGAGTGATGATAAGTTAAGTAAACTCTGGCACAGAGCACTGTCATTTTAATATATATTTTTTTACATATTTTTGGACATTTTTTAAATCTTATGACACTAACATAGTACCACCAAGATTATCCAAAAAGTGTTTCTCCTTCCTCCTTTAAACTCCATGTGCAGCATAGATGTTCAACAAACACTATCCAAGCCATCCTGTTAAAAAGCATGCAGATGTTCTCACTAGATGGGAACTAACACCATATAGCCTATAAGCCACACTAAAAGTGTAAATGGATTTTTTCTTTTGTTCTTCTTTCATCTTACTCTAGCCTACAGTCATTTCAACACAAAATACAGTGCAATACTGATATTTCTACTTTTCTAAATTCATTTCAGTCCGCACTGAAGTTTATTCAAGTGTTTAATGTTCCAGTAAGTATACTGTGTTTTGTCATACTATGGCAGATTAAGTGAATAATTTTGATCAGTTCTCTAAGTGTCCCTTTTATAATTATGTACATTGGACACATAAATGCTAAGCAAACCAGAAATAAGAGCCAAATAAAATGGTTGACAGATCTAATCTTCTTCATTTAGCCAAAATATTACATTTTTTCGCCATAATTATATTTGTATTTTCACTTATAGTTTGTTATTGGCACATATAATAATTAGACCTTAATCTGTCATTAGCTAAATGTTAAACATTTTATACATTGAAGCATAAGTAATCAGTTAAGTTAATTTAAAGCTAATAGTGGTCAAATAATGACAAATGTGCTGCATTACCTTTTCATACTTTTTCTGCAGATGAAACAGTGTATGTATCAAATAGTGCTAATTTTTATTACATTTTGTTTTCATTCTCTTACTGCTTGGAAATTGTAAAATCAAATATATTTAAAAGATAAAGAATCTCCCATAAAATATAATGTTAGTATAATGGAGTTAGGCATAGCCAAAAGACATAAGTAAAGGTAGAAACAAAGAAAAAGACATCACAACAATGTACAATAAAGACAAGTGGAACAATATTAAAACAGGTAAATGAATTTAAATATCTGGGAACAATGTTAACCTTAGATGGTAGAAGTATAACAGAGGTGAGATGCAGAATGGCTCAGGCAAAAGCAGCTTTTCAAACAATTAGGAAGATACTATGCAATCCATTTTTGACAATAGAAACAAGAAAAAGAGTTCTTAAATGCTATGTAGAGCCAGTCTTAACATATGGATGTGAATCATGGACAATAGAACAACAGACAAGAGATTCACTGGAGGCTGTAGAAATGTGGTTTTACAGAAGAATATTGAGAATACCATGGACAGCTAAGGAGAGTAATGAAAACATTCTGAAAGAGTCCAAAGCAAAAAAATAGCTAATTTCCAATATTAGGAAGAAACAATCATCAGTTTTTAGCCATGTAATAAGAAGAGAACAGTTGGAATATATTGGGACAACTGGGAAAGCTGAGGGACGAAGTGATAGAGGGAAGCAAAGAGATAAGATACTTGACTTGAGTGTTACAAGACTACAACATGTAAAGCGAGGCAATGGTTTTTCTCACTGTTAATACTTTCCCCATATAAATGAGCTAAGTTTTCATTCAGGTTTTTTTTAGCTGGGTAAACTGAATAATGCCATTATATGTTATAATTAACATTTACTTTTTTTTAATCATTGCAGAATAAAGTTATTAGTATTTTTTTTTTAAATTAAAGTGTAATTTGAATGGCAACACTTGGGAGTTGGAAACAAAGATGGCTGAGCCACCTGAGAAGAATGGAAAACAAATATTTTCCCAAACTATTATTATTGTATGGCGAACTTAGGGATGGAAATATACTGACGGGTGAGCAGTGCTGAGACATGAGGATGTTTGCAGGTCTTCCTTGAGTGAATTCTTTATCAGTGAAAGAAACTGATAAGAAGAACTGAGCGAATGTTTCCCAATAGAAACTGGGGTATATTACACTGGTAATAAAGGCATCAAATGGATACAAGGAGACTATTTGGAGGACCTCGACTTTGCTGATGACATAGTTCTCATCAGAAGTCAGATAAAAATGATGCAGGAAAACACAAATGAACTATCATCAATAGCCAGCAAAATTGGGCTTGAGATCAATCATGAAAAGTTTAATTCCAACAGACGACAAAATATACATGGAAAACAAACCAGCAGAAGAGATCGATCACTTTATCTATCTTGGATGTCACATTGATCGAGAAGGGGATACAAGCAAAGAAATCAGAATCAGAATAGCTAAAGCAGCAATGTCTTTCAGAAGCCTTGAAAAGTTGTGGAAATCAAAACTCATCAGCACAAACACAAAACTTAGACTATTCAAATCAAATGTACTATCAACCCTTACGTATGTGTGTGAAAGCTGGAAAACAACAAGAGACATTGAAACAAAGTTGAACGCATTTGAAAATAAATGTCTAAGGAAAATACTTGGTATAGCGTGGAATGAATTAAAAACAAATGAGGAAATTAGAGAGATCGCCAATCAACCACAATCCATCTGTCATGTCCTACCTTTTGCCCATTAATCTTCTTTTTAGTCATCTGTTGGACATATGATGAGAAGAGATAATAACCGAATAGCAAAGCAAGCCCTCATGTGGGAAACAACAGGTAAGAGAAAAAGAGGAAGACCCAGAGAGACACTGAGAAGAACATTGATGAGAGAGGTAAGAGCAGCAGGAATCGGCTCCCTCAATGAGATAGAGCTGCTTGCACAGAACAGAGACAAATGGCGAGATTTGATAAAATATCTTTAAAAGAATTGGAAACTGCTAGAACAAAAATTCAGAAAAAAAAAAGATAAGAGAAGGAGTATCTTGGTCTACGACCTATGGGCCGGCTACGTCTCGAAAGGTCAATAGATAGAAAGAAACTGGGAAAATCTGGCAGCAGATTAGAAAGCATGAACAAAAATAAAAAGCAACACAACAATATTAGAGGTAGTATTTATGTCAAAATCAGAAGATAAAAGGCACAGGAGAAAGAAGATGAGACCAAGCACAACAAATGCATCTTTTCATTCTGCGATCGGATCTGTCTATCCAACTATTCGCAGATTCAGCCACAAGAGAAGCTACTCAGCAAAACAGCAACTGACATAAGACACTAATATATTACCTAGACAATTGACTAACCATGATTGCTTGCTACCAATCATTCTGTGAAGATACCAAAGGCCATATATCATTTGAATGTATAGTAATTAAATCTTGACTCTGATTAACTGCTGTATGCATTGAAGCACTTGTGATCATTTATTTAAAAGTTTGTGGTCGCATAAAAAAACATGTGCTAATGTAAAAACAAACTTTTTGTTTTTGCAGCGAAAACACAGTGTACGTATCAAATGTTATGTCAAATTGTGCTTCTTTCTATTATTTTTTGTTCGTTTTTAATAGAAGTTTGAGAAATTACAGCTTTGATTGAACTTGTTCTATAAATTGTAATGTTTTCAATTACTGAATAAATTACATTTTCTCACTGATGTGCATGAATTGTGTGAAATTCTAATAGAATGTATTTTTATTTTTAAATCTTAGGTGTTGAGAATTATTGAGTAAATAATTTAACTTTCTTCTTCTTGTTTTTGTAATCAGATAACCTTTAATGATTCCAACGTTGGTTATATTTTGAAAGCCATGGATCATCTAAACATATATTGCTGGAAAGATGCTTATTATTTGGTTGTTTTTTTGTTCACTGCCACTTCCAAGATGTGGAAAACAAATTTATTTTGGACATCACAGACTTCATCTAGTCCCTGAAAACGGGTACCAGATATGATTTAAAAAAAAAAAATGGAAATCAGGAATCCATGTGTGATACTGACAACATCAAGCATAAAATGTGCCCCTTCTATCTTCTTATTTTGGCCCATCTGCTGTTGCCTTGAAGCGTCACACGAGAAAGGAGGAATGTATAATATAAACTGATGTATGTAGATGTTGTATTGCTTGTCTTTTGGTTGTTTCACTTTTAGATGTAGGTGTTCTTGGTTGTCCATAAGCTGTTAGAATAGAAATGTGTTGGTTCTTGCATTTGTCTTTTATTCCATCTATCCATCTTTTTATAGACTTCCTTGCTCTTTTTTCTGATGTTTTGAGGTAGAAAGCTTTTGATGTTGTTTGTTCTGGTTTGATTCTTACCAAATGTTCAAACCATTTCATATGTTATTTCTTTATATATTCCAAGCACAGTTTAATTTCAAATCTGCTTCCTGGTTTTCACGTTGTGTATTTAAACTATCTTTGTGTTGTTTATTATCTTTCTCAAGGACTTCATTTACAGGCTGTGCTATTTGTAGTTGAAAAATAAGGGCACTAACAGCTTCGGGTGTCGAGGAAACCCTTAAAAAAATAATGCAATGATCATTTCATTGTGATAAGCTGTACATTACCTTTGTTTGTATCCTGCCTACTAATACAGTATCTGTTGACGTATAATTCCAAATGACTAAAAAATGTGAATTTAAAAAAGTGTTTGTCCCTCTTGTCTGTGGTCTGGTAAAACAAAGTTGTCAGTAGCTGATGTGTCTTGTGGCCATACCTTACAACTTTGTCTTTACTTTTTCCTGCCATGTTATCTTTGGTCTGACATTCATATTGCCTTCTGTCCCCACTTTATATTGGATCCATAGATTACGAAAAGGCATTTGGTGGTTTAGACAGAGGACTATTTGGAAGTTGCTGAGTCATTATGGAATCCCCCATTAAGTTTATTAACTTAAGAACAACAGTGCATGAGGGAATGAAATGTAGTGTTGTGCATAAAGGGCAGCTTACAGAAGCATTTGAAATAAGAACAGGAGTAAGGCAGGGATGCCTTCTATCTCCATTTCTCTTTCTACTGGCCATAGATTGGAAAATAACTCAGAAAAGCAGAAATGGAATCCGTTGGTTACTGACCAACAACTTCAGGACTTAGACTTTGCTGATGACATAGCTTTCTTATCACATAATCAGCAACAGATGCAAGATAAAATGAGCATACTTGATGAGAGATCACAACAGTTGGGACTGAAAATAAATAGGAGATGAAGAGCAAAATTATGAGAATTAATCCATTTGGCAATAACAAAATAACAATAGGAGAAATGCCACTACTAGACGTACAATCTTACGTATATCTGGGCAGTAATATAGACAAAATAACTCAGAAATCGCACACAAAAAAAAATTTAAAAAAAAAAAAAAAAAATTTAAAAAAGCCAACAGAAGAGGTCAATTACACATAAAATTGATAGTCATAAATTTAAAGATGAAGCCATAAAGGAAAAGTTTAACATAGAGCTAAGTAATTGTTATACAGCACTTGGTGAAACAGACTTAGATATCAATGAAATGTGGGACTCACAGAGCAAAATACTAATGACAGCAGCAGAAGCAAGTGCCGGACTGAAGAAAATGGAAAAACGAGCTTGGATCTCAGACACCACATGGAAATACATCAAAGAAAGAAGAGAAGCGAAGAGAGCCATGACTAATGTAAAGACAGATCTTGGAAAGGTTCTGGCAAAAGCAACATACAAAGAATTAGACAACAAAGTGAAAAGTTCAGCAAAAAGAGATACAGGAGCTTATATAGACAATTTGGCAGAGAAAGCAGAGACAGCTCCAATTACAGGAGACAGCAGAACTCTCTATACTGTACAAAAGATGCTGACAAACACCTTTACATCCAGTGGAACACCAATTCTAGACAAATCTGGATTAATGCTAACAACAAACGCAGACATAAAAGCCCGTTGGGCGAAACACTTCAAAGAAATTCTCAACCGTCCACTACCCCACAGTTTAATAGATTTTGAAAGTGAAACACCAGCAGCAGAATTAGATGTAAATTTAGATGACTTCACCTTGAGCAAAATAGAAACCACCTTAAAGCGTATGACCAATAACAAGACTGCTGGAGAGGATAAGTTAACAGCTGAGATACTCAAGGCAATTGATAGCCATAATCTAATACATCTCCAAAAAATGTTCAACATCATTTGGAGAACAGAGAAGACGCCTCATAAATGGAAAAAAGGAATCATTGTTAAGATTCCAAAAAAGGGCAAACTTAGAGATTGTAACAACTGGAGAGGCGTGACACTTTTGTCAGTTGCCTCAAAGTTATTCTGCAAAATCATCCTAAATAGAATAAAGGATTCAATAGATACAGTAATGCGTGAAGAACAGGCTGGGTTTAGAAAAGGGAGAAGCTGCCTTGACCACATTTTCACTCTACGACTTATATTGGAGGAACACATTGAAAAGCAAAAATCTTTTGTACTTAACTTCATCGACTTCAAAAAAGCATTTGACAGTATTCATAGAGATTCTTTGTGGAAAATTCTGAAGCAATATGGTTTACCATCAAAAATCATAAATATTATCAAATACATGTATGGTGGTTACACATGTGCAGTTCGAACAGAGGAAGGAATGAGCGAATGTTTCCCAATAGAAACTGGGGTTAAACAAGGATGTATTTTATCGCCCTTGTTATTTGGAGTTGTTATGGACTTCCTAATGAAGAAATGCTGCACTGGTAATAAAGGCATCGAATGGATACAAGGAGACCATTTGGAGGACCTCGACTTTGCTGATGACATAGTTCTCATCAACAGTCAGATAAAAACGATGCAGGAAAACACAAATGAACTATCATCAATAGCCAGCAAAATTGGGCTTGAGATCAATCATGAAAAGACTAAAGTCATGAAAAGTTTAATTCCAACAGATGACAAAATATACATGGAAAACAAACCAGCAGAAGAGATCGATCACTTTATCTATCTTGGAAGTCACATTGATCGAGAAGGGGATACAAGTAAAGAAATTAGAATCAGAATAGCTAAAGCAGCAATGTCTTTCAGAAGCCTTGAAAAGTTGTGGAAATCAAAACTCATCAGCACAAACACAAAACTTAGACTATTCAAATCAAATGTACTATCAACCCTTACGTATGCGTGTGAAAGCTGGAAAACAACAAGAGATATAGAAACAAAGTTGAACGCATTCGAAAATAAATGTCTAAGGAAAATACTTGGTATAGCGTGGAACGAATTCAAAACAAACGAGGAAATTAGAGAAATCGCCAATCAACCACTAATATCTTCAGTAATAAAGAAAAGACGATGGTCATATGTTGGACATGTGATGAGAAGAGATAATAACCGAATAGCAAAGCAAGCCCTCATGTGGGAAACAACAGGTAAGAGAAAAAGAGGAAGACCCAGGGAGACACTGAGAAGAACATTGATGAGAGAGGCAAGAGCAGCAGGATTCGGCTCCCTCAATGAGATAGAGCAGCTTGCACAGAACAGAGACAAATGGCGAGATTTGATAAAATATCTTTAAAAGAAAACTGCTAGAACAAAAATTCAGATAGGAGAAGGAGTATCTTGGTCTAAGCCCTATGGGACGGCTACGGCTCGAAAGGTCAATAGATAGAATATAGACAAAAAAGGAGGAACAGAGAATGATACCAAAATAAGGATACAAAATGCAAGAGGGGCCTTTGTTGCACTAGGAAACATGTGGAAATAGAAAGAAATTAAATTAAATAAAATGATAATAATATTTTATAAAAATAAAAATTGTCAACTACAATGTTAAGTCAGTTTTATTATATGGCTGTGAAACATGGAGAACAACAAAAATGACAATTATGAAAATACAGACCTTCATTAATGCATGCTTGTGCAGAATAAAAGTATGGAAATGGCAAGACAAAATCACTAATGTACTATTATGGAAAAGTACCAGTCAAATACCAGTGGATAAAGAGATACAAGGAAGACAGTGGCATGGGATAGGACACACACTCCGGAAACCAACTGAGAGTATTACATGACAGGCCAGTTTTTGGAATCCCAAAGGAAAAAGACAATGAAGAAGACTAAAATATTCTTGAAGAAGACAGATGGAAACAGATGAAGATGATGGGAAGGACATGGAATGATTTTAAAAGAATGGCAAGAAACAGAATGACTTGACTAGTATTTGTTAAGACCTATGCTCCACAGGGAGTTGAGAAGAAGAAGAAGTAGAAGACATAGCCTTCTATTTTCAGTATGTCTTTTATTGCTATTAGCATTTTTTCATAGTTTGCAGCTATTGAGTAATTTTTGGCTCTGATTTTGTTTGTTGTTTGCATTTGCCAACATTATATATGTAGCAAAGTCTTGAGTGACTGAATTTTATGTGAATATCACTTTTTCTTATTTTTCACACGGGTAGCCATGTGCTCAGGTGTCCCCTGCCATACAGGCAGATATTCTTTAACTTCAGAGTACTCTCATATTTTTATTGTTCATTGAGTTGATTTTCCCTATTAGTTTTGCATCGGTAGAGGTAATTTTATAGCCATTAAAAAATATTTCCAACTACTGAGAGTTCTTTAGTGTGCACAGAATGCACACAGTACCTACTGTTTTTCATTATTTTCTGAGTGTGCTAGACATCGGATCTCACCACCCAGAGACCAGGGGAGGGTAAAGCCACAGAGGCAATTTTATTATTTATTTTATTTGTCACTGCGTGTGGTGGGAAACTAAACCCGGGACTTTCTAGTCCAGAGGCCAATGTCTTACCTCTAGATCACCCAGCCCCCTCTATTTTTGTTTAGAATGATCAATAAGATTTTAAAGAAACGACCAACATGGAATGCTTCATTCATGTTATGGAAGCCAACATTAGAGACAAAGGCAGATGTGAAGAACTAAGTATAGGGATCACTCTCACTGTAGAATACATTATAAAATAGTAGATTAAATGGTATGATCATGTAATAACACAGAAGTAACAAAACACAATCCACAGTGCTATCATCAAATGGTTTATGAGTGTACATTTTTGTTGCACTCCAGACCTGCCATGCTTTCTTTGGTGTTGGCTACTACAGACTTTGCCACTATGATGGCTGTTGTTTTGACTATGGATCATAACTGTAAATTCAACTTTCATTGCTTGTGATGATTCTAGAGATGAAAGTTTCATTATCATTAGCAATCTCATGCAGCTAAAGGCAAACATCAAAACACAAAAGTGCAAAATGTCCCAGCATGCTATAACTGACAACACAAAACATCTGTGCTAATTCATTGTCTTTTTAAGAGTAAACAAATAAAGAGAGTAGTTGTCCTGCAAATGCAGGAAAATGTGATATACTATGTATTGAATAACGTATTCTCCTTTCCTTTTTCATTTGCCTTTCAGCACTGAGGTGATGGGAGAAGCGATAGCTCAGTAGTTAGTGAACTGGACTACTAAGGACAAAAGGTCGGGTTTGTTCCTGATCGAAGACTTCCAGGTTCACCCAGCCTTAAATGGGTACCAGATTTTTTTTCTGGGAAAATAAAACAGCACTGGTATAATACCAACCACATTACCCCAAAAAAGATGCCCTGAAGGTCTGTAAAAATTCTAGTCACTAACACCATATTTCCTATATGCCACTTGGTGTTACAGGGCTCTTTACTTTACTTTTTATTTTTTTAACTGAGGGGATATTAAATAACATGTAATACTTCTATGACAATCAGACTTGTGGAGAAATGTCTTTACTATGATTTCTGCTGCATGTATTTACTTCTTCCCAGCAGTGTCTTTGTAAGCAAGGCCGGGCTTGGGACATATACCTGTGGATGAAGACCATTAGCCAGAAGTCATGTACAGTTATTGTGAGTGATGGACTGATGAGAGCTTATATTCATACAGGTTGTATGATGTGAAATATCCATTTATTGTTTGTTATCTCGATGCTTGGGAAAAAATAATAATTTCCTGACTGTTGGAGGAAATCATAGTTTATTAATACTTGGAGAAAACAATATTTAACTGCTTGATTCTTTAATGAAAATCATAGTCTTGATGCCTGGGAAAAAAAAAATAATATCAAAATATTTAAAGAGTTGGTATGGGGGTAAGATGTCAGCTTCTGGGCAAGGAAGTCACAAGTTCGAATCCCACCACAGGTGATGGAACATTTTCTCATTGAATCTATTCTCTCAGGGCATTATCCATCCCGTGTCTGGGCAGTGAGATCCAATGTCTAGTCCACTCTGGGCAGTGAGATCCAATGTCTAGCCCACTCTGGGCAGTGAGATCCAATGTCTAGTCCACTCTGGGCAGTGAGATCCAATGTCTAGCCCACTCTGGGCAGTGAGATCCAATGTCTAGCCCACTCTGGGCAGTGAGATCCAATGTCTAGCCCACTCTGGGCAGTGAGATCCAATGTCTAGCCCACTCTGGGCAGTGAGATCCAATGTCTAGCCCACTCTGGGCAGTGAGATCCAATGTCTAGCCCACTCAGATAATGGCAAAAGTCAGGAGGTCCCATGAGCACTCTGCACAGATTAAATAACCTTTGACAGTTCATCATCATTGAGTGCCATCTCCGCATCGAAGGTTGACTTCCATACAGCGCCATTCTGCTCTGTCTCTTACTTTGATGGTGCAGGTTGGCATAGGCTGACTTGTCCATCTTTTGATGTTCACTCGTCCATGTCAGTCTTGGTCTGCCTCTTTTACCTTGTATTTTCCCTTCCAAGATTACTTTTAGTAGGCGACTGTGTCTGTTAATATGCCCCAAAAGTCTCATTTGTCTTGTTTGAATTGTGTTTATTAGTTGTCTTTTCATTTTTATTTTTGTATTAAGATTTCATCATTTGTTTTCTTTTCTTTCCATCCTATTTTTCTATAAATCCACAAAGGCTCAATTTCAAAGGCTTCAATTTTCTTTTCTGTTTTCTTGTCTAATGTAGGGAGCCGCGATAGCTCAGTGGTTAGTGAACTGGACTACCACGGACAAGGGGTAGGGTTCGATCCCAACCGACGGCTTCCGGGTTCACCCAGCCTTAAATGGGTACCGGATTTTTTCTGGGAAAGTAAAGCAGCACGGGCGTAATACTGACCACATTACCCCAAAAATCATGTGCTGAAGGTCTGTAAAATATAGGGTCACTAACACCATATTTCCCTATACGCCACTTGGTATGACGGGGGTACTTTACTTTACTTGTCTAATGCCCATGTTTCATGTTTCTGCACCATACAGGAATGTTGAGAAGATATTCTTAGTTTTAGCTCTGGTGTTATTTGTTTTTATGTTAGCATATTTTTCATAATTGCTATGTATTAAAAAAATTGATACCAGAGGTTCTCTTAGAAATTAGGGTAAAGGGTGTCCCATAGCATATAACATAGACAAGCCAAGTGTTCAACTTTATCATACTGGGCCACAAAAAGTGGAGGTGAGGAAGCCAGTGTTATTCCTAGCTCAGTGAACAAGGTACCCATTTTCATCTGAGTCATTTGGACATGTCATGCAGGGATCAAACTCATTTTCACTTTAAGGCCCAGGTGGTGAGCTACCGCAACTGACGCAAATTAGACTGGTTTCTAAGTTAGTACCAACCATGTCTTCCATGTATATACCGATGATGGTCGTGGAGAGAATGGAGATCATCAGCAAGTTGCGCGTCCTACTACTTATACATCATGTACAAACCGTCAGGCTTGCGCTTTATTTTAATTGCTCCAAAGCGACAGAATCTTTTAAAATCAAAATGTCAAGTTGTTAGAGAACTCCATTACCTGCCATATTATAGACGATACTTACGGAAACTAAAAATACAAGGATATTTATACAGAAGAATGTGTGAAACCTTTGAAATAATGCCTGACATTGGTGCCAAAGCTTGCAGACTGTTACTTTATCTCCCTTTATTCCACAATACCATCTTCTTCAGAGTTGTCTCCCGGCTTCAATTTTCTATTCTATTCTCTTGTCTAATGTCCATGTTTCTGTACCATATATGAAAATTGAGCAGATATAACATTTTGCTATTCTTAGTTTTAGCCCTGGTGTTATTTATTTTGATGTTAGTATATTTTTCATGGCATTAAAATTACTTTTTGCTATTCCTATTCTTTTGTTTATTTCAGTTTTACATCTTCCATCACTGGTTATAGTATGTCCAAGGTAGTTGTAGTTCGGAACTGTCTCCAGGTCTATTCCTTGAACTTTCATATCAACATGTAGGTTATGAGTATTATCTTTGTTTATGATCATAGTTTTGTTTTTTAGCCCTGGACAAATTGTCAAGCAATAAAAATTACATCCATTGTGAAGACAAGCATTCCAAGAAAGGTACATATATAGTGGCTTGTCATAAACTAGTGGCACAATTCATCCACCCCTACTTAATGGATGAATGCAGAAGAAGATACTTGAGAAAACAGTAATTAATTGATTCGAGAAAATCATAAATTACTGATACTTTCACAAATGTTAAATATCTAGACACTTGGAGATAATCATAATTTAACCTGTGTTGAACTCTAACAGAGAGATATTACACTTTGCAAAGCTCACAGTAGTATAAGAAGGCAGATTTGGCTATATGAAGTCTTTTATCATGAAACTGTATGAACAGTTGAAAATTTGAACTTTAAGGGAGTACTGGAGTACTTTGGAGAAGAGAGTACACATTGAACAACATATATAAAACTGCAAGTGAAATAATGCCTTCTATTTATAAAATTTCAGTGAGTGAAGTGCAGAGTTTGTGTAAGAGAATATCAGAAAGACAAGTCGCAAAGTATTCCTGACTAACAGTAAAATTTCTGCTGCACTATTCAACTAGTGAATACAATAAACTTCATTCACATTTTTTTCTGCTGCCAAGTATGAACATGGCTTCTTCTTGATGAACCTAGTTCTTACACTGATAAAATCTTTTTTTACAAATGAAGATCATGAGTTAACTGATTTTCTTAAAGCTGGTTGGTCCTCATCTACATGTTTTTCAACCTTTACCATAATGTTAATTTCTGGTTCCTGAAAAAGTAATCAGTATGTCAAATGACCAGGATGATCTTAGGTCCTGACAACTTCTGCCCCTTCCTGACCTTTTGCCCATTATTCTTCTTTTTGAACAAGGAGCTTGCCATGTTTATTTATTTGTTTTCCCGTTTCTGATCAAAACATTATATTTTGTTCTGTTTCTCTTTAAGTTTATTTGACCAAAACAATTGTACATTTTTTTCTTCAAGTTTTATGATATTGCTAAATATATCTTAAGGCACATTCATTTTCTTTGGAATGGTCTCCCGTGATTACTGATTTGACATTATAGTTAAATCTCCCAATGTCTTTCCTTATTTGACATTATGTTTTACTTGCTATTAATGTCTTCTCTGATTTAACATTAGGGATTGCTGCCTCAGGCTTTTCTGATTTGACATTAGGCCATAAGGTTAACTTCTAAAATTCTTCTATAGTTAATGATTTGACTGACATTAGGGTTAACTTCTAAAATTCTATAATTACTGCTTTGACTTTAGGGAATCATCATCATCATGTGCCATACCGGTTGGTGTAGGAGATCATGTCCTTTCACAATTTTCCATCGCATTCATTCCTGATTAGCAGTGTTTACTCCCAGTCTTTTCCATATATGTTTATAGCCCTAACCACATAACCCCAAACATATAGCTCTAAAGCTGAAATCAACCTAAGACTTACATGTGTAAACCCTATCTACACAATGAGGTATGATAGAGGTTAGGAGAATGCTTGTCTACAAAGAAATCACCTGTTTCCATTAACATCAGAATTTCACTGGTTTTTTTTTATTTTTTTGTCTAGACAATTCTTGCTGCATGTCTTTTTTTTTTTTTTTTTAAATCACTGTGTTTATATGAACACCTACTTATTATCTTTTGACATTATTTGTTCCCTGTATCTATTTATTATCTTTTGATATTATTTGTTCCCTGTATCTATTTACAAAAGAAAAGATCTGTGTATGTGCTTTATAGACTACACGAAAGCATTTGACAAAGTAAAGCATGTGGAAATAATCAATATGCTGGAGAAATTAAACATTGATGGCAAGGATCTGCGAATCATAAAAAACATGCACTGGCAACAAACAGCAGCTATACGAATTAACAACCAAACAGGACAATTCCAATATATAAAACAAGGAGTCAGACAAGGCTGTGTTCTGTCCCCGGACTTGTTTTCACTTTACAGCGAATATATTATGAGATCAATAGTAGACAAAAAAGGAATTGAAGTCAACGGTCACAACATAAATAATTTGCGATATGCGGATGACACAGTCTTAATAGCAGAGACAGAGAACGAACTACAAGAAATGATAGACATAATAGTAGAAGAAAGCAACAAGAAAGGTCTCAGTCTGAATAGTAAGAAAACAGAAGTAATGGTTATATCGAAGAAACAATCATCACCATCATGCAGCATAAAAATAAACGAGACAAATCTAAAACAAGTGCAACGTTTCAAATACTTGGGCACAATAATTACATCAGATGGGAGATGCACCACAGAAATAAAAAGCAGAATAGCTCAGGCCAAAATAGCATTTCAGAAAATGAAAAATATCTTATGCAACAAGTGTATGTCAATAAAAATGAGAAAGAGAGTTCATCGGTGCTATATAGAACCAATTCTAACCTATGGAAGTGAATCATGGACAGTAGACAAACAAATGAAAAGACGGTTAGAGGCCACAGAGATGGGATTTCTCAGAAGAATGTTGAAAGTTCCCTGGACAGATAAAAAGACCAATGAGGAAGTTCTCAAAGAGGCCAACACAAAAAGGGAGCTCTTAAAAAACATCAGAAAGAAGCAATCAACATTTTTCGGGCACATCATGAGAAGAGGAAAGTTGGAATACTTGGTTACAACTGGCAAAATAAAAGGAAAGAGAGATCGCGGACGACAAAGAGAGAAAATACTGGATAGCTTGGTGTCATGGCATGGAAAACAGTCAACAACAGAACTGATACGATGCACTGTGGATAGAAGATTGTGGAGGGACATGATCGCCTACGTCAACCGGCAGGGTACATGATGATGATGATGATGATCTATTTATTATTTTTTCACATTATTTGTTCCCTGTATCTATTTATTATCGTTTGATATTATTTGTTCCATGTATCTATTTATTATTTTTTGATATTATTTGTTCCCTGTATCTGTTTATTATCTTTTGACATTATTTGTTCCTTGTATCTATTTATTATCTTTTGATATTATTTGTTCCCTGTATCTATTTATTATTTTTTCACATTATTTGTTCCCTGTATCTATTTATCATCGTTTGATATAATTTGTTCCATGTATCTATTTATTATTTTTTGATATTATTTGTTCCCTGTATCTGTTTATTATCTTTTGATATTATTTGTTCCCTGTATCTATTTATTATTTTTTCACATTATTTGTTCCCTGTTTCTATTTATTATCTTTTCACATTATTTGTTCCCTGTATCTATTTATTATCTTTTCACATTATTTGTTCCCTGTTTCTATTTATTATCTTTTCACATTATTTGTTCCCTGTATCTATTTATTGTCCTTTGAACCAAAGTTGGCACATAGAGCAGAAATTCTAGACTCTTGTCTAGACAGTCCTCCAACTGTCAGACCTTGCACAGGACCTGGTTTGTGTCTCGCCACTTGTCTCTATTCTGGGTGAGTTGTTCAATCTCAGCGAAGGAGCTGATGCCTGCTGTTGTTTCAATGTTCTTTTTAGTGTTTCTCTAGCTCAACCTTTTTTTTACTGTTAACCTCTGGTTCCCATTGAGGACCTGTATTCATATTTCTTTGTTGTCTCTTCTCATCAGATGGCCAACATATGACCACCTTCTTCTCTTGATTATAGTTGATATTTATAAATACCTTGTAGTATCTCATATTTGAGTATAAATGAGTTATTTTGGTTAATAATTTGCCAATATGGCATATTTTTCAGATCTTTGTCGTGGCATGTCCTCAAAGTACAAATCAACATATTACAAGCACATTAAGGTTGTTGACTATTATGGAGTAGCTCGTGCTTTTGTTGGAGGTTGGTAAATAAATAACTAGGGAAAGGGCAAATAATTAATAGCTACCTAGTAAGGGCAAATAATTAATAGTTACTTTGTTTAAATTATGGAATTAAACTATTTTACATGTTTATGACAAGTCACAGGGATAATTTAGTTAGAAGAAAGAACTGTCACATCCCATGGTGTATGAGAATTATGGTATTATTGCCCATATTTTATTGACCATTTACGTGTTTTTGGAGAGTGTGGTCATTAGTTTTACGACAGCATTGTCTTTCTTTCAAAACAAAAAAATGCAGTTCCCATTTCAGGCTGGGGAAACCTAAAAACTGTCAATCAGTACTGAATCAAGTTTCTTGATCACTAACCACTGCCTTACCAGGACTCTCCATACTTTAATACAAGTTCCTGAGATTTCTAGGACAAGTCACTGAGACTATACAAGTATCTAGATTACTTAAGGACAAGTCACTGAGACTATACAAATCTCTAGATTACTTTAGTACAAGTCACTGAGACTATTCAAATCTCTAGATTACTTTAGTACAAGTCACTGAGACTATACAAATCTCTAGATTACTTTAGTACAAGTCACTGAGACTATACAAATCTCTAGATTACTTTAGTACAAGTCACTGAGACTATGCAAATCTCTAGATTACTTTAGGACAAGTCACTGAGACTATTCAAATCTCTAGATTACTTTAGTACAAGTCACTGAGACTATACAAATCTCTAGATTACTTTAGTACAAGTCACTGAGACTATGCTAGTCTCTAGATTACTTTAGTACAAGTCACTGAGACTATGCAAATCTCTAGATTACTTTAGTACAAGTCACTGAGACTATTCAAATCTCTAGATTACTTTAGTACAAGTCACTGAGACTATACAAATCTCTAGATTACTTTAGGACAAGTCACTGAGACTATGCAAATCTCTAGATTACTTTAGTACAAGTCACTGAGACTATACAAATCTCTAGATTACTTTAGTACAAGTCACTGAGACTATACAAATCTCTAGATTTCTTTAGGACAAGTCACTGAGACTATACAAATCTCTAGATTACTTTAGTACAAGTCACTGAGACTATGCAAGTCTCTAGATTACTTTAGTACAAGTCACTGAGACTATGCAAGTCTCTAAATTACTTTAGTACAAGTCACTGAGACTATGCAAGTCTCTAGATTACTTTAGTACAAGTCACTGAGACTATGCAAGTCTCTAGAGTAGGGAACAGGCAAATAATTGCAATGCTGCGGTAAAGCTGGTAGCAAGGAGCCAATGGTGGGGTGTACTAAACACTCCAAGGTATGGTGACAGCTTTACAAATAAAGAACACAACACAATACTGACGTTTCGGCCTGTGGCCTTCTTCAGAATACAGGGACAACGACAACAAGCGGTGAAGCACAATTACTACATGTTAGATGATCAAGTGGAGGGCGAGGAAAGTAGGATGCAGAAATAAGAAAAGAGAGAAATGAATTTTACATGATGATAGGTATGATGGGCGTCAAAATATATAAAATAGAAAAAGAGAGAGAAAAATGTATAATAAATTGTACTTAGCTGAGCTCAGAGCAGGAAAACTGTAATCCGTGCTGAAACAAGTCGGAATGACTAAAAGCACTGAGAACGTGTATAGAAAGCAACACGTGACAAAGACAGGTCAGTAAAGAGGGCAAAAGGATCTAATATCGGGAAAACCAAAAGGGGGGGGGGGGGGGGGGGGGGGGGGGGGGGGAAAGGGGGGATAGACGAGGACACTCCTGGGACACAACAAGCAATACATATAAATCACTCAACAATGGAAGTGAGAGATCACGCGAGAGGTTAAGAGAAAGAAATTGAATGACACGACAAAGTAGTAAACTAGGCAGTGGGTGAGAAAGATGGACTCTACAGAATGAATGGCCTCGAACTGAAAGAGTTGAGAGGTAGGTCAACGAAAGGAAGGATTGGATACTGGAGGAAGAGATAAGGAGAGGAAGAATAATAAAGCCGGTATAATGAGAAGGGCGATAGAAGGGTGGTCCGGAGGAAGTTAGTCTATCGGGAGGTAGGGAAGTGTTAGAGGAGGAGGTATGGAGAGGAGGGATAAGAAGCAGGTATGTGAAAACTGGATAGGGGGAGAGGCGGTAGGTCAGAAGTGAATGGAAAAAGAGAAAGTCTGGAAGAAGTGGAGCAATAGGGGATGGTGTGCAAGAGGTATGAACCATAGGAGGTAAAGAAGTAGGGAAATGATAGAACAAAGGGGGGAATGAAAGTGGGCATCAGGATAAGGGGGATACTGGAATAGTAGGTATAGATGAGTAGTGACTACAAGTGAATAGAGAGGAGAGGGGTGAGCTAGGAGTAGATCAGCAGAGGGGTGGTAGGAAGGACGAGGGACAATAGAGGTGGGCAGAGAGATCGTACGTACAGTCCAGGTGGAGAGGTGATATAGTGATAAAGAGGTAAAGGACATGAAGGTAGTCAGAAGCGAAAAAGGTGTAGGGAGAGGGGGGGGGGGGGGGGAGGAAGAAGGCAAGATGGGGGTTACTCAAAGAGGATATGAAAAGCAGGGATGGACGAGGAGTAGAGGACCCAAGAAGAGAAATAGGAAGAGAGGTCCATAGGTGGGAGGGTGGAGTCGAAGGCCGGAGGGTCCTCAGAGGGACAGGGATACATTGATGCCACGAGGGGTGAGGCAGCCCCAATGAGCGATCAGACGGTGCTCAAGAGTGAGCCGACTGTGGTGATCAGAGGAGCATGATACTAGGCCAGTTACCAAGACATCAGTCTTACCTCGATGGCCCCTCGAGTTAAAGTGGGCTGCTACAGGAGTGTCCGCTTCTTGGGTGATGTCATTCAAGTGTTCACGGCACCTATCGCCGATTCTGCGACCAGACTGACCGATGTAGGTCAACTTGCATCGCTTACAGATGATGGCATAAATGATGTTCCGCGATGTGCAAGTGAATCCCTCTCTGATCTCGAAAGGACCATTAGGGAAGAGGACAGTGTCGGTCTGGAGAACGTGGTCACAAGTTTTACATACTCTCCGGTTGCAGCGGATAGTGCCTCGATGGCTGAAGTGGTCAGCAGGAAGACGGCCCTGACAAGAAAGTCTTGGAGGTTCCGGTCATGTCTAAAGGCCACTATTGGCGGGTCAGGGAAGAGCAGACGAGTAGTAGGGTCAGATCGAAGAATAGGGAGGTAGCGGTGGATGGTCCTAATAGCGGCGTAGTGGTGAGGGTGATGGGTGAGAGCGAGCACAACTCTATCAGAGGGGGGATGAGTAGAGGGGGTAAGAGCAGACTGACGTGAAGTGTGGAGAACTCGACGCAGGGCAGGGAGGAGAGCTGATTCTGGATAAAGGCATCGGCGGAAGAAATCAAGCATGAGGTGGGCATTGTGAAGAAAATCTTCGTCGTCTTGGCAAAGGCGACCAAGTCTGAGAAGCTGAGAATATGGAAGAGAGCCCCCGCAGGATGTAGGATGAGAGGAGTCGTAGCGGAGGAAACTATGGGAGTCTGTGGCCTTGTAGAAGACCGAGGTGAGAAGATGAGAGGTGCCCAAGGAGACTAGGATGTCCAGGAAAGATACGGAGGAGGTGGAGATGTGGAAGGTGATGTGGATAGAGGGGTGGAAATGTCCGACATATTCGATGAAACGGGAGATCTCATCTTCTGGAAGGTCAGACAGACCAATGCAGTCATCAATGTACCTATGATACATAAGGGGAAGAGGGCCCTGGTAGGTTTGGATAATTTGGTGCTCTAGATAACCCATGAAGAGACAAGCATAGCTAGGGCCCATTTTAGTGCCCATCGCCACACCGCTGATCTGGGTGAAGAAATTGCCATTGAACTCGAAAGAGTTGAGGTTCAAGACTAATTCTGCTAGACGGAGGAGGACGCCAGTGGCGATGGAGGGTTGGATCCTACGGTCCAGGAAAAACTGAAGAGCTTGAAGGCCGTCGGAGTGGGGAATAGAAGTATACAGGGAGCAGACATCCATAACGAAGAGGCGGTAGTGACGATCAGGAAGGAGGGTGATAGAGGAAAAGATGTTAAGGGCGTCGTTAGTATCTTTGACATACGAAGGGAGGCCCATAACTATGGGTTGAAAGACACTGTCGAGGAAGTCAGAAATAAGAACCGTAGGACATGAGATGGAAGAGACAATAGGACGTCCAGGAGAGTCAGGTTTATGTATTTTAGGCAGCATATAAAAAGAGGGTCTGCCCAAGCAGTGGTCAGGAAGGATCATGCGGGAGGAGCTAGAGGGAAGTAATCCATCCTGAATGAAACGGAGGATCGTACGACGCACCACGGCGTTATTAGAGACAGTAGTGTCGTTGGGGGTGGGGAGGTAGAAAGTCGAGTCGGATAATTGTTTATCCCCTTCCCGGATATAAAGGTCTTTCCTCCATACCACCACAGAGCCGCCCTTGTCAGCCGGCTTGATGACAATATCATCACGTCGGCGAAGATCCTGGAGGGCTTGGTACTCTTCACTACTAAGATTAGAGCGTCGAAGTCTATGGGGACGAAGTGCCTTAATATCCCAGTAGGTACTGTTAATGAACTGGTCCAAAGCCTGTGATTCGCCCGAGCGGGGAGTCCAGTCAGATTTACGGGAGGAAAAGCGGGCAAATTCGTCTGTAGGAGGAGGTTGAGAAGAAGAGTTCGGATGATTAAAGTAATAGAGTTTGAGTCGTAGTCGTCTGTGATACTCCTGAATGTCCCGTAAGAGAGAGAATGAGTCACTCAAAGGGCGAAGGGGGACAAACTTAAGACCCTTGCTGAGAAGAGAGCGCTCATGGTTGGAAAGGGGCAAATCAGGGGGAATACAAGTGACAAGGGAGCTAGAGTCAGAGGCATTGGGGAGAGGAGGAGGTGAGGGAGGAGGAGGAGGAGGACGGAGGTTCAAGAGTTTACGTTTGTGCTGAGAGGATAAAAAGTCATACACAGATCGGTTGTGGTGGTGGATGGTATGGCGGATGAAGCGAAGAGTCCCAGGAAAGTTAGAGGTGAGTAGATGGAGTTGGGATAGGAGGTGTTGTTGGCGGGTGTTGAGGTGGGATATAAGACGAGAGTGGCTAGAAGCGACAAGACGAACACGTTTCAGGCCATGCTGGAGTTCAAGGTTCTGCAGTTGGCGGCGAAGATAGTTAGAGAGGTGGGGTTGACCGACTTGAGGTGAGAAGTGAGATCGGAACCCACACGGGAGAAATTTACGATGGAGGCAGTTGTTCAAGAAATTGAGGTGACAGGTAAATCTAGTTTTCTTGAAAGTAGTGAAGGCAAAGTCCTGGGAGATGTTAGAGAGTTTGGGGGGTAGAGTGGAGAAAGAGGCGATGATGGAGTGACGGATAGAATGAGATAGATGTTTGAGGGAGGGCATAGTGAGGAGATGAGAGAAGATCGAGAAGAGAAATGAGAGATAAACCAACTAGATGAAGATAGGTAGGATACGTGAAGGTATAGAGAAGCCAATAATAGAAAGAGGGAAGGTAGTGAATAGAAAGTATGAGGAGCAAAGTGCAAGAGGGAGGCTCAACCGCCCGTGCCAGTGGAATCATCCAAATTATTAACTCATCTCCCAAACAAAGAAAGGTAACTGTAGTCCCCGTCATAGCAGTCTCAGCACACGCCAAAAGACATAAGGCGAAACCGCACAGAAAGTGAACACAGCCAACTGTTCCTTGTCATACAATATCATCATTCATTGTAAACAAAGGGAATATAGAAAAATGATCAAAATGGATGAGACACACAGTTCACGGTATGCACAGAGCACTGAACTCAGTAGCTCCTGCAACAAGCTGTATTTGGAATATGATTAAACTGCAACAAGGAACACTTTTCATACATAGCCTTCAATGGTTCCTGCAGCCATCCACCATATTGACCGGAAGTTTATGTCCTCCTGAAAATGATTATTGTTATATTGTAAAAAATGTATAGTGCTTGATGATGTTAGGACATCATTTTTGACTCCAATTCCGAACATATAATACACAGTCATCGGATTATCCCCATCGCACATCAAACAACAGACTGTAAGATTAGCGTATGGCTGGTCTAGGGATATACGATGAGCTATTATGATGATGTAGCACACACAACAATGGCTGTGCCCATAGGTTCCCGATTACTCTAGTGAATGCAGCCTACAATGAATGAAACACGGTGCAAATTCCTTAAAGAGAAAAAACTTCGGTTGACTTGACGGAGCAGTCCACATTAATGTGCTGTAACATGTAAATAACTTGCGGCAAACAATTCCAACAACGGCAATTGAACAGCACTCAATGTGTTGACGTAAAGTTGACGTAAACCGCAGATCAACTCTAGACAGTGGTGCATTCACAACATTTGACTTGTCAAAAAGGAATATTACCATATGTACAACTCCGCTTCATCAGCACAGATTTGTGAAGTCGAACATCATTCTGACTTTAACGCAGAAAATTACATTGGAGAGCTGAAATTAATCAGTCCCCAAATGCATTTTTTACAGCGATCGAGAGAACATGAACTTTGTTCCACCATCTTGGAAATGGAAGTTCATCTTTGGGTAGTGAGAACTAATGTTTAGCCCTCTCAGATAATGACAAGGGAGAGGAGGTTCAGTGTGCACTCGAACATGTTAATGAACCCTTGGCAGTTGAAATTGATAAGATTAGGCCACAAATTTGGCCACTGCCCTGACAAAATTGTTAGCAAAAGCCTACCCACACAGTAGATCCTGGCAGCGCTACAGAATTCATGCATGTGGGCCAGGATTCTTCCACAGTTTTTTCAAGGGAATATCAAAGCAGCTCTGGATTCATCCTGTGTGCAATGTTTATGATCCTAACAACAACAGCAATTGCAGACTTGGACTCACTTCTAATACATTTTCACTTTTTAACACGGAAGACATTACACGGAAGAACAGAAATGGAGGAGAGCTGTGCTTTCGCAGGAACTACAAGTATTTGGACCATGGAGATCATGGTAGTAACTATAGCAATGGCCTGGCTAGAAACACAACCTTTTACTCATGTATGTTTTCCGAGTGACTAGAAGATTATGTGTGAAGATCACCGTGTGTTACCGGGCCTCATTATATGGGATGTAAAGAATAGTGACACTGTGACCTTCCAGGCATGTCGTAAGAGGCGACTAAGGAGGTTGATCGATGGCTTGACAAGCTGTCATTGTAAAAAGCATTGTTATGGAAACAGACCATAGATTTTAGCAGTGATCTCTGCAATATGTGCCATTTTGGCACGCAAGGTTTCTGTTTTTGAGATTGTGGTTCTGCCCTATGTGCCGTCTTCGGCTCGAAAGGAATAGATAGGTAGATAGAAGATTATGCTGAGGAAATTTAAGGAGGCTGGGCTCAAAGACAGTGGTTTGTTTCACTAAATAACTCAGGAACATGAGAAGAGCTCTTGAGGATATGGGCACACAGATTTCTCTACCTCTATTCTGTGGTGGAGACACATCAAAGGGGCAAAACTGTATAAGTGATCTGCTGGTAAAGTTATTGCATAAAGCCTCATTTTATAGTACAACATCTATTGAGTTATAATGTTCATGGTGTCAGATCTGATCAGTCAAGACTGATGCCATCAGAGTTGGATCATTTATCTACAACCTTGTCTAGACTGCACAAACATCTAGTCACAATTGGAGATACCAGAAGGGAGTGCTTTGCTGGAAGACACAGAAGAATAACATAGACTTGGAATCATCAGTCACCACACATTGAGAGACATGCCACATACTGGATAGGTTGTACGAACACTTACAGATGTATCTTATATGTAATGAGAATCATCCATTGACTAAACTATCATCCATCTATTAATTAAACTAGTCCTGATGACCAGTAAACTTTTTTTTACAAAATCCATTGTTATTGTTGGCCTGTATTTGTTGCCACTATTCAGTTATCATTTAAAGTGTTTACCTAGATTATCACATTTATCAATAACTAATTGCAGGTTTCATGGCCATGATGATTGGTGGCTTCCAAATTGATCCATGCGTAGAGTGTGGATTCTTCTGTGCTGCTATAATAGCTGTCAGAGTTGGAATGACTTTTCCAGAGGAACGGGAAAAAATAGTACACCAATGGTATGGTGCAGTAGAATGTGTGCTTCAGAACAAAGCTCAAAGACTTAAATATGATAAACGGGAAAGTAACATGCCTTTCACAATATTTCAAACACCATGGAAGGAGCTAGAGGCCAATGCATATTTTGCCGAAATGTGCAAAAGTGGTTGAAAGAATGTAATTTATCCTAAATCTGAGGACAGTTTAAATGAAAATACCTCAGAGAACAAGTAACCTTTCTTCATCTGTCTCAAATTTTGACATGTGACAAATGGAGGTTGAAGATATTTCCAAAATATCTGTCCTTATGTTGTTATAATGATATTTTCACATTTATATTTGTTATGATTTTTTTTTCCTCTTGTAATTATAATTGTTTTGAAAATATTTTGTACATGAAACAAGATTTGTCGATGCAAAAACTGAGCTAAAAATGTAGAAAACTTTCAAAACCAAACATATTTATCCATGAACTTTTACAACTCAACCAACATGGTGTATTTATTATTTATACTGTTTTATCCTCCTTTTTTTTCTTTATAAAAAATGCATAATGTTCTGGCTATTCATTTTTTTTTTTCAAATTATTTGCTATACTGGTTCTTCCATTTATATAAATGTAAATAAGTGGTGTTCTACAATGGCAGAAAATTAATTACATAGAACTTTAGCGTTGCAACAGGAGGAAATCTGATTATCAGATGTTCTTTTCATTTGTTCAAAGCTACCATTTGTATTCTCTTTCAATAGATAGATATTGCTAAGTTAGTGCACAAGCCTTTGAGGGTAAGATTTAAAATAAAACAAGAATATGTGTTAAGCTTTATAAGAAGAAGGCGTAGGAAATGCATTGGTTGTGCTGAGAATGAATGAAAAAAGACTTCCCATCAGGCATTCATTTGGAAACCATCTGGTAAAAGAAAACAAGGCAGACCAAGAGAATCACTAAGCAGAATTAGAAAACACTCAACCATGGGATTGAGAAACAACCAAGACCTACAAGAACTAGCAGCAAATTGTCAGTTGTGGAGAATTATGACCTCAGCCATAGAGGACAATGTATGATTGAAACTAACCAAGTTCTCTAATCAATCCAGCAAAAGACTGTTGACCACAGTGACTTATTTACATAATGGTGACAGATATATTCTCAGAGTTTTTCAACTTACCTTCATGGGCACACACTGACATTATTATTTACCTTGTAAAGACCATACACTGACATTATTATTTACCTTGTAAAGACCATACACTGACATTATTATTTACCTTGTAAAGACCATACACTGACATTATTATTTACCTTGTAAAGACCATACACTGACATTATTATTTACCTTGTAAAGACCATACACTGACATTATTATTTACCTTGTAAAGACCATACACTGACATTATTATTTACCTTGTAAAGACCATACACTGACAAATATATTTTCAGAGTTTCTGTTTTTACTTTTATGTGCCACACGCTGGCAGATATCTTTTCAGAGTTAATATATTTATGTCTTTGCATTCATATTCATAATCTATTTTTCTTTTAATCCAGTATACAAACTTGTAACCTTTTTTTTAATGGTACTTTATAGATTACATAGATAAAAAAAAATTTTGTAGTTTCCAAAAGGGGAGATGATTTTGTGGCTTTGTAAAAGATCACAATGCACAATCATTGTTATAGGCAAAAATCTTTAACTGGGGGCATAGAACACAATGACAACAAAGTTATATCTATGTTTTTTTGGGCAATAACAAGACCATCAACTTTACCAATACTACTCTGCTAACGTAAATGCTTATTTCAACCCTAGTATGTTTGTTATGCTGGTCAGAATGTGTATTCCTAAAGCAGTTTTTCATTATTTTTTGATTTGATGTTTTTTTTTTGTATTGATAATTTGTGAAAATGACAATGTTCTTATAAGGGTAATCATCAATCATTTGTTTGCAACAGCTTGCTGTGTTTTATTTTAAGTGTTCAGTTACTTCTTACAAATATCGTTTATACAATTTAAATTTCAGGTTTACAAAGATTATTTGGAATCTTGCAAAACAAAAGATAAAAGTCTTATAGAAGAATTGTGTCTGCTTTATTATTTTTCTCAATATTTTAGCATGAAATTTTTTATTTTTAGTTTCTTTTTTAAGCGTGCTTGTTAAGAGAAGCGTTTGTTCTTGTATAGTGGATCATCACCAATGTTCATTAGTGTCTTGACCTCGTCACATCACTCCATTAGTGTCTTCATTCACCTAATTGCTCTTGTATTGTGGACCATCACAGATGTCCATTAGGGTCTTCACCTAATCTCTTTTGAATAGTTGATTGTCACAGATGTCCATTAGTGTTCTCACTTAATTTCTCTTGTATAGTGGACCGTCACAGATGTCCGTTAGTGTTTTGATCTAATCCTTCTTGTATAATGGACTGTCACAGATGTCCTCACCTAATTTCTCTTGTATAATGGACCGTCACAGATGTCTGTTAGTGTCTTCACCTAATCTCTTTCAGCAACCTCTGCCTTTCAACAAAGTCGGATGTGTTTATATAATGTCCATTATGATTCCAATCTCTTGCCCGATTGCAATGTCAGATCATAGCATAGAATAAAGTCTACATCACAAGTGTCCAATAATAATCTGTGTTGAAAATGACATGGATCTCTGAGGCTTTTAAAGCATTTCTGATATTCCAGAATTACAAGTATTTATAGCACTCAGAACTTACTTGCAAAAAACAACATAAGAGATTTTCTGTTACATTTTCATAGGGTGTGTATTTTGTGTTCCTTGTGCTAATTAACAAACACTTGATATATTCCTCAAGCTGGTGTACATTTGACAGTTATATGAATCCAAACATTTGTTCACATGCTATATTCATCTGTCTATCTATCTATTGACCTTTCGAGCCGTAGCCGTAGGGCATAGACCAAGATACTGCTTCTCTTATCTAAGTTTCTATTCTAGCAGTTTTCAATTCTTTTAAAGATGTTTTATCAAATCTCGCCATTTGTCTCTGTTCTGTGCAAGCAGCTCTATCTCATTGAGGGAGCCGATTCCTGCTGCTCTTGCCTCTCTCATCAATGTTCTTCTCAGTGTCTCTCTGGGCTTCCTCTTTTCCTCTTACCTGTTGTTTCCCACATGAGGGCTTGCTTTGCTATTCTGTTATTATCTCTTCTCATCACATGTCCAACATATGACCATCGTCCTTTCTTGATTACTGAAGATATTAGTTGTTGATTGGCGATTTCTCTAATTTCTTCGTTTGTTTCCATATTCCATATTCATACTCAGATCTATATTTAAAAGAATAGTTTGATTACTTAACAAAACCTACCTCATTTCACACTGAACAGCTCCTATGGTTCTCTTATCCACTCAGTATATATGTATGTATATGTGTGGTTTAAGTACTCACAGCTCATTGGTTAATATTACATTACCATTTTATGTTTTCTTGTCTTTCTGTTAGTTTAGCTGTTCAATACCGGCCAATATGACAGATAGGTTACAGGAACCGTTGAGGCTCTGTTTAAAAAGTGTTCCTTGTTGCAGTTTTCTCATCTTCCAAGTCCGGCTTGCTGCTGGAGCTACTGAGTTTAGTGCTCTGTGCACAAGGTGAGCTGTGTATTTCATCTGGATTGTTTTCAATATTCCGATTGCTTGCGATGAATGATGATATTGTATGATGAAGAACAGTTAGGCCGAGTTCACTTTTGGCGCGGTTACGCCTTATCTCTTTTGGCGTCTGCTTTAGCTGCTATGTTGGGGACTACAGCTGCTTTTTTTTTTTTTTTCTTTCTTTATATTTTTTGGATCCTTCAAAGAGACGAAATGTTAATATGGATGATTCCGCTAACACAGGTGGTTCAGCAATTATAGATTTTAATTCGTTTGCAGTGATACTGGGGCCTTCGACTAACTACAACTACCATTTTATGTTATCTTGTCTTTCTGTTAGTTTAGCTGATACCATTTTATGTTTTCATACTGTTCTATTAGTTAAGCCATCTTTTTCATGGTCGGACCTGGAGTCTGATGTTTTCACAATGCTTATAAAATTCTCGTTGTGTTGTGATTTGGTCTGTCTGCCTTATCATGTGGCCAAACAATTTTATCTGTTGTTTCTTGATGTATTTTGTGTGGGAATTATCCCTAGGTTTTTTTCTCAGTTAATTTCGGATTTAGGGAGCCGCAATAGCTCACTGGTTAATGAACTGGACTACAAAGGACAAGAGGTAAGGTTCTATCCCAACCCACGGTTTACGGTTCACCCAGCCTTTAATGTGTATTGAATTTATTTCTGGGAAAGTAAAGCGGCATGGGCGTAATACCGACCACATTACCCCAAAAAACATGTGCCGAGGGTCTGTAAAATTTATGGTCACTAACACCATATTCCCCGTAACGGGGTTACTTTACTTTTTACTTTTAATTTCTGATTTATCTCCTGTCATTCATCTAACACATTTCATCTTCGTAGTGGCTACTTTTCTTATTGTTCTTGTATCTAGGGTCCAGATCTGGCATTGGTAACACAAGGCTGGAATGAAGATTGTATTGTAGAGTGCCCGTTTTGCCTGTAATGTTACTTCATCATCTCTGAAGACTTGCTGCAAACAAAACTAGAAGGGATCTTTCATCTCAAAAGCCTGTGGGTCGTTGTGACACCACTGATAGACTTCATTAACCTTCTGTATTGATCTTCAGTCAGGGAGCCGCGATAGCTCAGTGGTTAGTGAACTGGACTACAAAGGACAAGAGGTAGGGTTCGATCCCAACCGACTGCTTCTGGGTTCACCCAGCCTTTAATGGGTACCTGATTTTTTCAGGGAAAGTGAAGCGGCACGGGCGTAATACTGACCACACTACCCCACAAATCATGTGCCGAAGGTCTGTAAAATATATGGTCACTAACACCATATTCCCTATACACCACTTGGCGTGACGGGGGTACTTTACTTTTTTTTATTGATCTTCAGTCACTCTTTAGATGATCAATTTGGAAGCCACCAATCATCATGGCCATGAAACCTGCAATTAGTTATTGATAAATGTGATAATCTAGGTAAACACTTTAAATGATAACTGAATAGTGGCAACAAATACAGGCCAACAATAACAATGGATTTTGTAAAAAAAAAGTTTACTGGTCTTTCTGAAAAGACCTGTCCATTCTTTGATGTTATCTTCCCATTTTCTTCTCTGCCTACCTCTCCTTCTTCTTCATTTCAAAGCTCCTTGCAGAATGGTCTTTGTTTGGCTAGATTAATGAGATACGTGGCCAAGCAATTTCATTTTGCCTTTCTTCACAACTGTCAAAAGATTATCATGAACTCCAGTTGTTGGTTCTATCCTTATGTGAACTTATCCATTTCTGATACAATCTAAGTAAGAGGTGCCCAAACTTGCGATAATATTTCATCTCCACAGACTGTATTTTATTATGTAGCTCTTCTTTAAGTGTTCATGTTTCGCGAGTGTATAACTGGAAACATTGAGGGGCGAAGAGATAGAGGGAAGCAAAGAGAAAAAATAACAGACAGCTTAAGAGAATGGCTTAGCAGAAGGTCAACAACAGAAATGATAAATAACTGCCGAGATCGAAAGTTGTGGAGAGACATGATCACCTACGCCAGTAGGCCCGGTACTTGATGATGATGAATGAGAAGGGAACAGTTGGAATAAATTGTAACAACTGGGAAAATTGAGGGACAAAGAGATAGAGGGAAGCAAAGAGAAAAGATACCAGACAGTTTAAGAGAATGGCTTAGCAGAAAGTCAACAACAGAATTTATAAATAACTGTCGAGATCGAAAGTTGTGGAAAGATATGATCACCTACGCCAGTAGGCCCGGTACTTGATGATGATGATGAAGACATTAGAGTTGGTTACTTTATCCTGCCATTTGATGTTCATAATCTTACGAAGACAACCCACATAGGTACCTAAATAAACACATTCAGTGCGGATAACAGTAAAGTTGTGTGTTCATTTTACACTTTTAATGTGAAGCAACCCGTCTCTTCATTCTACACTTTTAATGTGAAGCAACCCGTCTCTTCATTCTACACTTTTAATGTGAAGCAACCCGTCTCTTCATTCTACACTTTTAATGTGAAGCAACCCATCTCTTCATTCTACACTTAATGTGAAGCAGCTCGTCTCTTCATTCTACACTTAATGTGAAGCAACCCGTCTCTTCATTCTACACTTTTAATGTGAAGCAACCCATCTCTTCATTCTACACTTAATGTGAAGCAGCTCGTCTCTTCATTCTACACTTAATGTGAAGCAACCCATCTCTTCATTCTACACTTAATGTGAAGCAACCCATCTCTTCATTCTACACTTAATGTGAAGCAACTCGTCTCTTCATTCTACACTTAATGTGAAGCAACCCATCTCTTCATTCTACACTTAATGTGAAGCAACTCGTCTCTTCATTCTACACTTAATGTGAAGCAACCCGTCTCTTCATTCTACACTTAATGTGAAGCAACCCGTCTCTTCATTCTACACTTAGTGTGAAGCAACTCGTCTCTTCATTCTACACTTAATGTGAAGCAACCTGTCTCTTCATTCTACACTTAATGTGAAGCAACCCATCTCTTTATTCTACAATTAGTGTGAAGCAACCCGTCTCTTCATTCTACACTTAGTGTGAAGCAACCCGTCTCTTCATTCTACACTTAATGTGAAGCAATCCTCTCTTCATTCTACACTTAATGTGAAGCAACCCGTCTCTTCATTCTACACTTTTAATGTGAAGCAACCCGTCTCTTCATTCTACACTTTTAATGTGAAGCAACCTGTCTCTTCATTCTACACTTAATGTGAAGCAACCTGTCTCTTCATTCCACACTTAATGTGAAGCAACCTGTCTCTTCATTCTACACTTAATGTGAAGCAGCTCGTCTCTTCATTCTACACTTAATGTGAAGCAACCCGTCTCTTCATTCTACACTTAATGTGAAGCAACCCGTCTTTCCATTCTACACTTAATGTGAAGCAACCCGTCTCTCCATTCTACACTTAATGTGAAGCAACCCGTCTCTTCATTCTACACCTAAAGTGAAGCAACCCGTCTCTCCATTCTACACTTAATGTGAAGCAACCTGTCTCTTCATTCCACACCTAATGTGAAGCAACCCGTCTCACCATTCTACACTTAATGTGAAGCAACCCGCCTCTTCATTCTACACTTAATGTGAAGCAACCCGTCTCTTTATTCTACACTTAATGTGAAGCAACCCATCTCTTCATTCTACACTTAATGTGAAGCAACCCATCTCTTCATTCTACACTTAATGTGAAGCAACCCATCTCTTCATTCTACACTTAATGTGAAGCAACCCGTCTCTTCATTCTACACTTTTAATGTGAAGCAACCCGTCTCTTCATTCTACACTTAATGTGAAGCAACCCGTCTCTTCATTCTACACTTAATGTGAAGCAACCCGTCTCTTCATACTACACTTAATGTGAAGCAACCCGTCTATTCATTCTACACTTAATGTGAAGCAACCCGTCTCTTCATTCTACACTTAATGTGAAGCAACCCGTCTCTTCATTCTACACTTAATGTGAAGCAACCCGTCTCTTCATTCTACACTTAATGTGAAGCAACCTGTCTCTTCATTCTACACTTAATGTGAAGCAACCCGTCTCTTCATTCTACACTTTTAATGTGAAGCAACCCGTCTCTACGTTCACACGTGTTGTCATGAAATAACTGCTACTGTCCAAACACTTTTATTGACACAATAATAAGGCAACAGAGCTTGAAGCTGTCTGCGATCATAGCTGATCACTTTCTCAGGATGAGCGAGCCACAACCATCCAGACCATACTCTACCTCTTCGTTGTGCCTCTAGATGCAGACTAACCCTGATTCGATGAGCATGATGAAAAAAGTGGAGGTGGGCTCTGTACGCATGCAATGGGTAGAGTCGTTGCAGAAATCCAAAATACGTAAGGTCACCTTTGTCTATGTCCCTGGACATGCGGGAGTGCGGGGAAATGAAAGAGCGGACAGGTTGGCTAGCTGCGCTATTGTTGAGGACGGACAACCAATGGATCGGGCGGACATCAGCAATGCCATCCGAGATGTGGGAAGAGCACAGGACTTCGACAAACTCAGATCCACGTCACTTCTTCAGATGATGGAAATGGGAGTTAAGATGGGCACAAGAAAAATGAGAAACTTAGTGGGCGTGTAAGAAGACTTATCAACCAACATAGAACTGGAGTCGTCAGTCGCTGGACACTGAGGGAATTGCTGAGGAGGGGATCTGAGCACATATGGACATGTTCGGAGTGCAATGATGATGATCCGCAAATAACTCAATAACAGACTAACCTTTCCAATTTGGCCAAGCGAGTAAGGCTCGAAGAGGGAAGGCAACCCGGTACTCAAATACGTTGTGCAGAAGTTGGATGTGCCGGGCTGAAAGACGTAAATGTTACAGTTCTACTGCAAGCCTCAAAACAACGCATCTACTTGCACTTAACGTCATTGAAAGGGTGGATGACGAAGCGGACTATCCATTCCTTTAATAGTCATCGGGTGAACGCTAGAGGAAAACGACAAGAATAAGATATGTCATGTTTGTACTTGACTTTATATTCGTCCTCTATACAACAAGTCTTTTTTGCATGAATGAGAATCTCATCCATTCTAAATATATATATATATATTTCTTGATCACCCAAGCTACATAGCAGTCAGACTTTGATGTTGAAGCGGCACAGCATGATTATTATAGTGTACAGTCCTGCCGTGCTCAAGTATTGCTTGACGTCGTATCTGTGTTTTGTTCCCAAATATAGGACACATTGCACGTATAGAATTATATAGCCCTGTCTCTCTGCGTGATGCATTCCGAGGCTGGCACGAGCTCACGATGTTATGTAAACAGGCGAGAGAACCGCGGCTGGTAAGATGAGAAATTGCAAGAGTTGTCGTAATTTGGTTAGATCTAATGTCAAGGAGACTGTATGATTATTATTCTGCGGAACAATTTTTGTGTACACGCCCTACTTCTTTTACTAGGTGTGGTTATGTGTGTGAGAGAGAAGGGGGCACAAGAAGAAGAGGAAGAAATATTTATTTTGTTTTATTTCATCAGATACATACATCAAAACTATTTGACATAATTCTTTTTCTTCTTTCATTTAAATTAAAATTAATTGGGAACAGACAACTGATTATAATGCTGCGGTAAAGCTGGTAGCAGTGGCAAGTCGTGGTGTGTAACGTACACGCCTAGAAGGTATGGTGACATCTTTACAAAAAGGGAAAACAACAAAATGCTGACGCTTCAGCCTACTTGCGGCCTTTTTCATGAAACGAGAACAACACAAACGGACAACAAAATAAAGATAAACCTTACTACATCTAGAATGAACGTTAATCAAGAAGAAATAAAAGATGGATAAGACACGAAATGATGAAACGAAAGGGTGATGTGCTACATATCGAAGGATACAGATCGATAATATGTGGACATTAGTAAGCTAAAATATATGTATACTTTAACCGAGACTGAACTGAGGCATGATCCAAAAGCTTCCAGCGAGTAGATGGCTGTATATTATTCCACTTCCTTGAGTATTTTGCGTGTTGTTGTTGTTGTTTTTTATCTGTTTATATTTAGACTTCTATTAACAATTTTACTTTTAACAAGTACAATCTTTTCTCTTCGGACGTGTGTAGAGTGGTTGGTGTGGTGCATATGATTAGTGGTTTTAAAAATGGGCTGTGGTTTGCTTTCTAGGTGCGTATAAAAGTATTGTTTGTTGTTATCTTGTGGGTTTTGCCCAGTGATTTGTTTTCTAACGGTATCTAAAAGTATTGTTTGTTGTTATCTTGTGGGTTTGCCTACTTCTTGGCAAGGAAAGATTCGTTCAACCTCAAGGTCTTATAGTTTACATTAGACCGCAATTGCCATCCAAAAAATGAAGTGCAAAACTACTTTTGGCTGGTGTCCATATGCAGGCGACCGAAAGTTGACGCGTGGTCAACTCTAAGTATAATTTGTGTTGTGATACCTTATCATCTAAAATGATTTATAACAAAACAAAGTAAAGACCTGTACACCACGTTGCGAATGCATTAGAGCGTACAGTCTTTATTCTTCAGGACCCTCGGAAACCGTCAGACGTCTTGGAAAAACAAAATTAGATTAAATCCGCAGAGTTATATTCTTTCAAATAAATGTCCAACGTCTGCGTGCGTCGATTTACTCTCAAGTGAACAAAAAGCACGTCAGCAATGTATGTGCACATAAACCAGTTTTACCATAATTGTGGCATCATCATGTGCCATACCGGTTGGCGTAGGCGACCATGTCCTTCCACAATCTTCTATCACAGCTTATTGTATCAATTATGTTGTTGACTGTTTTCCATGCCATGACATCAAGCAATCTAATATTTTTTTTCTCTTTGTCGTCCGCGATCTCTCTTTCCCTGTATTTTGTCAGTTGTAACCAAGTAATCCAACTTTCCTCTTCTCATGGTATGCCCGAAAAATGTTGATTGTTTTTTTCTGATGTTTTTTTTAGGAACTCCCTTTTTGTGTTGGCCCCTTTGAGAATTCCTTCGTTGGACTTTTTAGCTGTCCATGGAACTTTCAACATTCTTTTGAGAAATCCCTTCTCTGTGTCCTGTAATCGTCTTTTCGTTTGTTTGTTTGTTTACTGTCCATGATTCACATCCATAGGTCAATAATTGACTCTATATAGCATCGATGAACTCTCTTTCTCACTTCTATTGACATACATTTCTTGCATAAAGACATTTTTCGTTTTCTGAAATGCTATTTTGGCCTGAGCTATACTGCTTTCTGTGGTGCATCTTCCATTTGATGTTATTATTGTGCCCAAGTATTTGACATATTGCACTTATTTAAGATTTATCCTGTTATTTTAATGCTGCATGATTGTGGTTGTTTCTTCGATATGACCATTACTTCTGTTTTCTTACTATTCAGACAGACCTTTCTTGTTGCTTTCTTTTGTTATAATTGTAGCATACGTTGTCATAAAAGTGAATGCATGACGCTGTTTTTTTTTTTTTTTTTTTAATTATAGTAATATTGTTGCAAAAAATTGACAACAGCTAATGACCTCATTCACAACTAAAGAAACAAACTTTTTTTTTTTAACAAGACGAAATGAATGAACAGAGCCAGTGATTTTGTTCGAAATTTTTTGTAAATGTTGGACATTTTTATCTTACAAACACCATCATGAGAAAACTGGCGGACAAGCTTTCCAGTACTGGAAGAACGCTCAGGAAATGAATGCACTTTATAAAATCTATTCACATGGGTCTATCCAGGAAAAGACGGAAAAGAAAGATTGACTGCACAAGTACAGTAACTAGGTTGGACTGCATATAAACATGAAAAAATGAAGAGTTATTGGTCCTGCTTTTGAGTAAACTTATACTAGTAAAAGTAGAGAAAAAGAAGCTTGAAGCAACAAACACGTTTGTATACTTGGGGACCAATGTAAGACCAACGAGGTATCAACAGTGGAACAGAAAAAAATAAACACCCAGAATCTGTAGGAACCATCTACTTTGAGTATAGTACTTGACGGATCTAAATTCTGGAGAGAAACGAAAACGTAACCATCCAGATTCTACCACAATTTCCACAGAACAAGATTAAGAACAATTCCAAGAACATTGTACATAGAAAGGGCAGCAAGCAAGAGATGAAGTGGTAGCAGCAAACACGGTGGCAGATGTTAGTATGTCCTAAGAAGGGACCCAGAAGCAACATTCAGCAGAGATATCTGGCAATGGGTTCTTGAAGAAAGTCGAAGAGAAAAATACCAAAGGCAAGCTGGTAAAGACCAGCGAAAGCAGAGATGAGGCCAGACATAGTAAAAAAAAGTAAAGTACCCTCGTCACGCCAAGTGGTGTATAGGAAATATGGTGTTAGTTACCCTATTTTTTACAGACCTTCAGCACATGATTTTTGGGTAATGTGGTCGGTATTAGGCCCGTGCTGATTTACTTTCCCAGAAAAAAATTCGGTACCCATTTAAGGCTGTGTGAACCCGGAAGCCGTCGGTTGGGATCGAACCCTACCCCTTGTCCTTTGTAGTCCAGTTCACTAACCACTGAGCTATCGCGGCTCTGAGGCCAGACATGGAATACGAAATGTGTCCACGAAGAGTGCAAAATTAAGAAGTTTGGTTGGTGTCCTACATGACATCAGGCACGAGACGTGTCGACCATTGACTGCCCTGTCGGTATATAAAATATATTGACAACAAGCCAAACGGGAAGTGCAGAAGCTGTGGAAGACTAGAAGAGACATGAGTTGATAGACACAGTGGTGTAGTCTCTTAGCATGACAGCAAGAAGTAAACTGAAATCTGACTGATGGCAACGTATGTTACGAACAACAAGTGCTGAGGAAAGTCTTAACAAAAATGGATAGACTCGGGAACGTGACAGAAAACAAGAAACCAAAGAGGAAAAGCGAACAAACTAAGCAAATAGAAAAAAAAAACAACAACCAATTAACCAACGAGGAAAAAACAGCAAACTGTCTCTTCCCTCCATACTGGAGGACAAACGAGAAGGTAAGTAAGAAAAAGAAGGAAAAAATTATTGTAACTGCAAAGACAAGCATTTAAGGGTAAACTATTTAAGGACGGATGTTTGCGGAATGTCATCGAGGCCAATAAGCATACCACATGATGAGGATTATTATTTTAAAAATAAAATTGTACTGAAAATCGGAGAGAACCTACAACAAAATGGTCCTAGTATCGGACATGTTTAACCCTTTTTTCTTCTTAACTTGGGAGAGATTTTCTTCGATGAGCGATCACAAATACCTGCTAGTTTACCTGTAACCACTTTTACAAGTTTATTACTTACGCACATTAAGCCGTTCTGGTGACTATAAAATATGTGTTTGTTTGCTTTTCTTTTTGTATTGAACAATAGATTAATTTTGTTGATCCAGCGGCGTGG
This sequence comes from Megaustenia siamemsis, assembly GCA_032433765.1. Taxonomy (NCBI): domain Eukaryota; kingdom Metazoa; phylum Mollusca; class Gastropoda; order Stylommatophora; family Ariophantidae; genus Megaustenia; species Megaustenia siamemsis. The sequence goes on along the minus strand of JAVIAB010000073.1, from coordinate 106,496,686 downwards.
CAGTTGACGCTCCTCGGCCTAGCGCCATGCAATGATATCCACAAGCTTTTCTGAGTTCCATTGTAGCTCTGTATAAAGTGTTCCATTAACAAGGATTTTGGGGAAGTAGGGTTGCTCTGACACCAGGGAGCTTTGGACAGTCAAAAATGTGAAGTTGTACTGTTTCATATGTGTGTACACAGAGTTGGCATGATGGAGTTTGGTTTCGTTGTAATCTGTTGATGTGGTTATTCATTGGTAACTGACCGGTTCTCAGTCTGAAAAAATGGTAGTTTGGTCTCTTCCTTTGAGATTGTTAATGTTGTCGCGAGGTTTGGTCTCTTCCTTTTACATTGTTAATGTTGTCACGAGGTTTGGTCTCTTCCTTTTAGATTGTTAATGTTGTCGCGAGGTTTGGTCTCTTCCTTTTAGAGTGTTAATGTTGTCGTGGGGTTTGGTCTCTTCCTTTTAGATTGTTAATGTTGTCGCGGGGTTTGGTCTCTTCCTTTTAGAGTGTTAATGTTGTCGCGGGGTTTGGTCTCTTCCTTTTAGATTGTTAATGTTGTCGCGGGGTTTGGTCTCTTCCTTTTAGAGTGTTAATGTTGTCGCGGGGTTTGGTCTCTTCCTTTGAGATTGTTAATGTTGTCGCGAGGTTTGGTCTCTTCCTTTTAGATTGTTAATGTTGTCGCGGGGTTTGGTCTCTTCCTTTGAGATTGTTAATGTTGTCGCGAGGTTTGGTCTCTTCCTTAGAGATTGTTAATGTTGTCGCGAGGTTTGGTCTCTTCCTTAGAGATTGTTAATGTTGTCGCGAGGTTTGGTCTCTTCCTTTTAGAGTGTTAATGTTGTCACGGGGTTTGGTCTCTTCCTTTGAGATTGTTAATGTTGTCGCGAGGTTTGGTCTCTTCCTTTTAGAGTGTTAATGTTGTCGCGGGGTTTGGTCTCTTCCTTTTAGAGTGTTAATGTTGTCGCAGGGTTTGGTCTCTTCCTTTTAGAGTGTTAATGTTGTCGCGGGGTTTGGTCTCTTCCTTTGAGATTGTTAATGTTGTCGCGGGGTTTGGTCTCTTCCTTTTAGAGTGTTAATGTTGTCGCGGGGTTTGGTCTCTTCCTTTTAGAGTGTTAATGTTGTCGCGGGGTTTGGTCTCTTCCTTTTAGATTGTTAATGTTGTCACGGGGTTTGGTCACTTTCTTTTAGAGTGTTAATGTTGTCGCGGGGTTTGGTCTCTTCCTTTTAGATTGTTAATGTTGTCGCGGGGTTTGGTCACTTCCTTTTAGAGTGTTAATGTTGTCGTGGGGTTTGGTCTCTTCCTTTTAGAGTGTTAATGTTGTCGCGGGGTTTGGTCTCTTCCTTTTAGAGTGTTAATGTTGTCGCAGGGTTTGGTCTCTTCCTTTTAGAGTGTTAATGTTGTCTCGGGGTTTGGTCTCTTCCTTTTAGAGTGTTAATGTTGTCGCGGGGTTTGGTCTCTTCCTTTTAGAGTGTTAATGTTGTCGTGGGGTTTGGTCTTTTTCCTTTTAGATTGTTAATGTTGTCGCGGGGTTTGGTCTTTTTCCTTTTAGATTGTTAATGTTGTCGCGGGGTTTGGTCTTTTTCCTTTTAGATTGTTAATGTTGTCGCGGGGTTTGGTCTTTTTCCTTTTAGATTGTTAATGTTGTCGCGGGGTTTGGTCTTTTTCCTTTTAGATTGTTAATGTTGTCGCGGGGTTTGGTCTCTTCATTTTAGAGTGTTAATGTTGTCGTGGGGTTTGGTCTTTTTCCTTTTAGATTGTTAATGTTGTCGCGGGGTTTGGTCTTTTTCCTTTTAGATTGTTAATGTTGTCGCGGGGTTTGGTCTTTTTCCTTTTAGATTGTTAATGTTGTCGCGGGGTTTGGTCTTTTTCCTTTTAGATTGTTAATGTTGTCGCGGGGTTTGGTCTCTTCCTTTTAGAGTGTTAATGTTGTCGCGGGGTTTGGGCTTTTTCCTTTTAGATTATTAATGTTGTCATGGGGTTTTGGTCTCTTCCTTTTAGAGTGTTAATGTTGTCATGGGGTTTGGTCTCTTCCTTTTAGAGTGTTAATGTTGTCGCGGGGTTTGGTCTCTTCCTTTTAGATTGTTAATGTTGTCGCGGGGTTTGGGCTTTTTCCTTTTAGATTATTAATGTTGTCATGGGGTTTTGGTCTCTTCCTTTTAGATTATTAATGTTGTCATGGGGTTTGGTCTCTTCCTTTTAGAGTGTTAATGTTGTCGCGGGGTTTGGTCTCTTCCTTTTAGATTGTTAATGTAGTCGCGGGGTTTGGGCTTTTTCCTTTTAGATTATTAATGTTGTCATGGGGTTTTGGTCTCTTTTTTTTAGAGTATTAATGTTGTCGTGGGGTTTGGTCTCTTCCTTTTAGATTATTAATGTTGTCATGGGGTTTGGTCTCTTCCTTTTAGATTATTAATGTTGTCATGGGGTTTGGTCTCTTCCTTTTAGATTATTAATGTTGTCATGGGGTTTTGGTCTCTTCCTTCTAGATTATTAATGTTGTCGTGGGGTATGGTCTCTTCCTTCTAGATTATTAATGTTGTCGTGGGGTCTGGTCTCTTCCTTCTAGATTATTAATGTTGTCGTGGGGTCTGGTCTCTTCCTTCTAGATTATTAATGTTGTCGTGGGGTCTGGTCTCTTCCTTTTAGATTATTAATGTTGTCGTGGGGTTTGGTCTCTTCCTTCTAGATTATTAATGTTGTCGTGGGGTCTGGTCTCTTCCTTCTAGATTATTAATGTTGTCGTGGGGTCTGGTCTCTTCCTTTTAGATTATTAATGTTGTTGTGGGGTTTGGTCTCTTCCTTTTAGATTATTAATGTTGTCGTGGGGTCTGGTCTCTTCCTTCTAGATTATTAATGTTGTCGTGGGGTCTGGTCTCTTCCTTCTAGATTATTAATGTTGTCGTGGGGTCTGGTCTCTTCCTTCTAGATTATTAATGTTGTCGTGGGGTCTGGTCTCTTCCTTTTAGATTATTAATGTTGTCGTGGGGTCTGGTCTCTTCCTTTTAGATTATTAATGTTGTCGTGGGGCTTGGTCTCTTCCTTTTAGATTATTAATGTTGTCGTGGGGTCTGGTCTCTTCCTTCTAGATTATTAATGTTGTCGTGGGGTCTGGTCTCTTCCTTTTAGATTATTAATGTTGTCGTGGGGTCTGGTCTCTTCCTTCTAGATTATTAATGTTGTCGTGGGGTCTGGTCTCTTCCTTCTAGATTATTAATGTTGTCGTGGGGTCTGGTCTCTTCCTTCTAGATTATTAATGTTGTCGTGGGGTCTGGTCTCTTCCTTCTAGATTATTAATGTTGTCGTGGGGTCTGGTCTCTTCCTTTTAGATAATATTCTTGTCGTAGGGTTTGGTCTTAAAATGTATTTAAACATCTGTCCGTTTTCCCCATGGCCCACCCATTTATTCAGTCACTCTTATCTACTGCTGGAGTTTATTATTTGTTTAGCTGTTTAATAATATAGAAGTAGGAAATTGGGTCTGCCTTGATACTTTTTTAGTTCATGAATATACCTTATCATTTGTGGATTAGCCAGTACAGGTACTTTCAATATGTCGAAGTTAGACATTTCGATTATCCAGGCTACTCACATAAAGGGAGATTATTCACAAGCAATTCCACCAAACTAACTGAAGTCGTTTGTGGGCATCGCATGAGAAAAAGTGACCAGATAGTTCAGGCACATCAAGGTTGGGAGTAGTAGCACAGGAACGGCAATCTAATCTTCATCGTCATCATCATTATCATCATCGTCTTCGCAAGAGAAAAAGTAACAGCATAGTTCTGGCACGTCCAGGTTAAGAGTTGCAGCACAGGGACACAAGTCTAATATTCGTCATCATCACCATCATCATCACCGCCATCATCACCATCATCATTACCACCACTATCATCATCACCACCATCATCATCTGGCTTGTCCCTGTTCAAACTTGGCACCCATGACAGCTACTTTCACGTTTTCTCTTTCCTTAACGAGAAGTCCAGCTTCTGTAGCAGATGTTTGTGATATCCGACATATACGGTTTCTACTGTAAACTAAAGACCAGACAAGATTAGTCGCTAAAAAGAATAAAGATAAAGGAAACATCAAAGCTGCAGTAAGGAACAGAAATGAAGTAGTAAACATTACCCTAAAACAAAAATAGACAGGGGGCGGGGGTGTCTAGGTTGGTCTGTGATATCTTGCATTAATCTTCTTCCAGCTTTTCCTCTCCCTCACTTACATGGACTTACTATTGACCTTTCGGGCCGTAGTCGGTCCACAGGGCATAGATCCAGATACTCTTTCTATTAAAATTTTTATTCTAGCAGTTTTCAATCCTTGTAAAGATCTTTTATCAAATCTCGCCATTTGTCTCTGTTCTGTGCAAACAACTCTATCTCATTGAGGGAGCCGATTCCTGCTGCTCGTGCCTCTCTGATCAATGTTCTTCTCAGTGTCTCTCTATGTCTGCCTCATTTCCTCTTACCTGTTGTTTCCCACATGAGGGCTTGCTTTGTTATTCGGTTATTATCTCTTCTCATCACATGTCCAACATATGACCATCGTCTTTTCTTTATTACTGAAGATATTAGTGGTTGAATGGCGATTTCTCTAATTTCCTCGTTTGTTTTGAATTCATTCCATGCTATTCCAAGTATTTTCCTTAGACATTTATTTTCGAATGCATTCAACTTTGTTTATATGTCTCTTGTTGTTTTCCAGCTCTCACATGCATATGTAAGGTTTCTCATGCTTGCAACATTTATATTTTTGTTCTATCTAGCAGCTGGTATGATCTTACCAAATTTACCCACATACACACATTATAAAGAAACAATAAAGAACAAGAGTGCACTTACTCTTGTGCTCTGGAGTTTGTGCAGATGCTCCACAATCGTATGTTACAAAGCTATTGAGAACTGCTTTGTGAAACTGTGCTCTGAGACCACAGTAATCTGTTCGGTGTCTGAAGATCTTGGTCTGCTCATGTCTGCTGAGCTTGCTTAAGCTGTCACGAAGAACAATGCGAATAAACTGAAATAGAGAACATGACAATGGTGAATGTACTTTCCATTGAATGAATTTTACTAGAGAAAATGGCAAATGGGTGGGACTATTGTATGAAGCAGATAATAACTTACAGAAGCAGCTCTGACATCACTGAAACTAGCATGTTCACATATTCTTGAAATGCTACAAACTGAAATAACGACTCAGAAATTATCCATTTTAAAAATAATGGAACCACACATTAAAATAGAGCCGCTTTACTCACAGTGAATACAAATATCACATGCTTATGGCTGCAACTAAATTATAACTTTATAATCTGAAGCAAGCAACTGTGCTCTCAACATCTCACATTAACACCCCTCAAGCGAGTTCTTTACATTCTCAATCAGGGAGAGATGCCGTAGACCGGCTCAGACTCAACATTGCACGAACATCTACCTGACACCAGACTCGCGAAGGTCTGCTGCTGTCAGATGGTGGGTGTCAGGAGACCCGTGCGCGGGAGAGACCTCATTTTCCAGGGCAGAAACCAAAGCCGTCGACAATTTTGTTGATGTTATGTGAACCGAGAGAATGTTCCCCCACTACGTTCTCAAGAACAACGTTCAAACAAATGTTGATTTAGATTCGTCTAGCATTCCTAGATCAAAGAAATAGATATACAGTTCTTTATTTCTAATCTTCTTATTCAGAAGGTTATTGAATCTCCATATCAGCTACTTAAAAAAGAATTATTTATTGAAGTATTGTCCCTACTCTAACACATTTTCTCGCACGCCCTTATTATTGTTACTGAAGGGGAAACAAACCTGCGCCTGCTCGCATTTGGCGCGGTATCAATGAAAGACACATTTGTGGGTTAACTTCTAGGAAACATGAAAGACACATTTGTGGGTTAACTTCTAGGAAACATGAAAGACACATTTGTGGGTTAACTTCTAGGAAACATGAAAGACACATTTGTGGGTTAACTTCTAGGAAACATGAAAGAAACCATCAGCACTGAAGAATCACTTCTCGTTAAGAATTAGTACGGTAGTTACTCTCAGACAATTTGCCCGTTTTTTCTTTCTGTCGTTCATCAGATGACTACTAAATGAATTATTTATCCCATCCGTCATCAGATGACTACTAAATGAATTATTTATCCCATTCGTCATCAGATGACTACTAAATGAATTATTTATCCCATTATTTATCAGATGACTACTAAATGAATTATTTATCCCATTATTCATCAGATGACTACTAAATGAATTATTTATCCCATTATTCATCAGATGACTACTAAATGAATTATTTATCCCATTCGTCATCAGATGACTACTAAATGAATTATTTATCCCATTATTCATCAGATGACTACTAAATGAATTATTTATCCCATTCGTCATCAGATGACTACTAAATGAATTATTTATCCCATTCGTCATCAGATGACTACTAAATGAATTATTTATCCCATTCGTCATCAGATGACTACTAAATGAATTATTTATCCCATTCGTCATCAGATGACTACTAAATGAATTATTTATCCCATTATTCATCAGATGATTGCTAAATGAATTATTTATCCCATTCGTCGTCCGTCCTTAGAAGGACGTTAAATGGGCGTAGATACGTTGTTGTAATTTACAGCAGAATTGTGATATTTGCGCCTTTTGGCCCAACACATCTTATTCTAGCATGTTATTTGTGAGTACCGGGTTGTCTTTCCTCTTCGATTCCTACTCACTTGGTCAGATTAAACAGGTTAGTCTTTTTCTGGAGGCACCGCGAAGATGTGGAGTAGGGTATGTATGGTTCTTGTTCACCGATCCTGTCGCAAGCCCATCAGCTGTGGGTCGCTGACAGCTTCCAGTTCTGTTGCTGTGAGGCCTCATTGCTCCCATTTGTCAGTTTTGTCCTGGGAGAAACAGCATTCGATTAAAACTAAAGACTGTCATTTTGCGGTAGTCTAGCTCAGAATTATTGCAACATTTCCATAGTTTAGTAATCGTAGACAATTAATGTGAGCATATTAAAATGAAGGGTTATTTGCAATGGTTATGGTTATAGTTGGTCCCAGTATCACTACAAAGGAATGCAAATCCATAATTGCTCAACCATCCGTGCCAGTAGAATCATCCAAATTACTATCTCATCTCCAAAACAAATAAAGGTAGCTGTAGTCTCCATCATAGTAGTCTCAGCACACGCTAAAAGGTATAAGGCGAAACCGCACAGAAAGTGAACACAGCAATCTGTTCTTCATCATACGATATCATCACTCATCGTAAACAATCGGAATATCGAAACACGATCAAAACAGATGAAACACACAGCTCACGGTGTGCAAAGAGCACTTAACTCAGCAGCTCCTGCAACAAGCTGGACTTGGAATATGAGGAAACTGCAACAAATCAACTACGTGCAACAACGTAAGTGGCGTGAACGAAGAAGGGGACGAGGGAGATGAGGAGGACGAGGAAGAAGAGGAAACATTTTAAACTGCATCCAGACAACGGTTAGATAATGCGCAATGTTTACCTTTAAATAAGATAACTATGTGGTTGTGTAGAATAACAAAACACAAAATAATTCCAGAATTAATAATTCACATAATTAACTTCCAACAATTTACAAATAAATTAAATTACAAAATATAATTATAATTCACAAAGAACACAAATTAATAATTATCATAATTATAATCCAAATATCACACATATGAATAATTTCCATGATTATACAAGCAATTCACACAACTGATAAATCACACAATAGCTTATGTATTTAATAATCCTCGTAATACATGTTTGATCAATAATACAATACACACAGTACACAATATTCATATAATACACATATAATAAAGCAAAGCAGAGCTTGTTGCAAAATAGATAACAACCGGACGATCTTCAAATGGGGTAGACTGGTTTAATCCCCGGCTTGGACTTTCAATAAACACTCACCAGAACATCTCCAGCTGTTGCACTTGGTAATCACCAACCTAAAAGCTCACCAGAACACCTTCCGCTGTTGCACTGGGTAACCACCAACCTAAAAACTCACCAGAACATCTCCCGCTGTTGCACTGGGTAATCACCAACCTAAAAGCTCACCAGAACATCTCCCGCTGTTGCACTGGGTAATCACCAACCCAAAAACTCACCAGAACATCTCCCGCTGGTGCACTGGGTAATCACCAACCTAAAAACTCACCAGAACATCTCCAGCTGTTGCACTGGGTAATCACCAACCTAGAAACTCACCAGAACATCTCCCGCTGTTGCACTGGGTAATCACCAACCTAATAACTCACCATAACATCTCCCACTGTTGCACTGGGTAATCACCAACCTAAAAACTCACCAGAACTTCTCTCGCTGTTGGACTTGGTAATCACCAACGCACAAACTCACGAGAACATCTTCCGCTGTTGGACTGGATAATCACCAACCCAAAAACTCACCAGAACTTCTCGAGCTACTACACTGGACATTTTCCAACCGAAAAACTCATAACACCCAACGGTACTGTCCTCAACAAAAGCAAACTATATAGATGACCCGCGGGCAGAAAATAAAATTGGGAAACAACCCAACTATCGTGACGTTTTCAGTCATAGTAGCTAACACAGCTGACGTCACTCTACCCGTCACTCTACCACAACCGCCCCTGCTAGCAAAGCTGAAAACATCATGTTAGTTGGATTGTTTGCCAATTTTATTTTCTCACGCGGGCTATCTATATAGCTGGCTACTATAGATTGTTTTAGACCTGCGGGCTGTCTATATAGTTGGCTACTATAGATTATTTTAGACCTGCGGGCTATCTATATAGTTGACTACTATAGATTGTTTTAGACCAGCAGGCTGTCTATATAGTTGGCTACTATAGATAGTTTTAGACCTGCGGGCTGTCTATATAGTTGGCTACTATAGATTGTTTTAGACCTGCGGGCTGTCTATATAGTTGGCTACTATAGATTGCTTTAGACCTGCGGGCTGTCTATATAGTTGGCTACTATAGATTGTTTTATACCTGCGGGATGTCTATATAGTTGGCTACTATAGATTGTTTTAGACCTGCGGGCTGTCTGTATAGTTGGCTACTATAGATTGTTTTAGACCTGCGGGCTATCTATATAGTTGGCTACTATAGATTGTTTTATACCTGCGGGCTGTCTATATAGTTCGCTACTATAGATTGTTTTAGACCTGCGGGCTGTCTATATAGTTGGCTACTATAGATTGTTTTAGACCTGCGGGCTATCTATATAGTTGGCTACTATAGATTGTTTTAGACCTGCGGGCTGTCTATATAGTTCGCTACTATAGATTGTTTTAGACCTGCGGGCTGTCTATATAGTTGGCTACTATAGATTGTTTTAGACCTGCGGGCTGTTTATATAGTTGGCTACTATAGATTGTTTTAGACCAACGGGCTGTCTATATAGTTGGCTACTATAGATTGTTTTAGACCTGCGGGTTGTCTATATAGTTGGCTACTATAGATTGTTTTAGACCTGCGGGCTGTCTGTATAGTTGGCTACTATAGATTGTTTTAGACCTGCGGGCTGTCTATATAGTTGGCTACTATAGATTGTTTTAGACCTGCGGGATGTCTATATAGTTGGCTACTATAGATTGTTTTAGACCTGCGGGCTGTCTATATAGTTGGCTACTATAGATTGTTTTATACCTGCGGGCTGTCTATATAGTTCGCTACTATAGATTGTTTTAGACCAGCGGGCTGTCTATATAGTTGGCTACTATAGATTGTTTTAGACCTGCGGGCTGTCTATATAGTTGGCTACTATAGATTGTTTTAGACCTGCGGGCTGTCTATATAGCTGGCTACTATAGATTGTTTTAGACCAGCGGGCTGTCTATATAGTTGGCTACTATAGATTGTTTTAGACCAGCGGGCTGTCTATATAGTTGGCTACTATAGATTGTTTTAGACCTGCGGGCTGTCTATATAGTTGACTACTATAGATTGTTTTAGACCTGCGGGCTGTCTATATAGTTGACTACTATAGATTGTTTTAGACCTGCGGGCTGTCTATATAGTTGGCTACTATAGATTGTTTTAGACCTGCGGGCTGTCTATATAGTTGACTACTATAGATTGTTTTAGAGCTGCGGGCTGGGAAGCAATTCATGAATAACGACCAACGAGCGTAACGTTTTCAGCTTAGCTAGCAAGAGTGTCTGTGGGTAGAATGACTGCCGCTGTCTATATCTCCTACATTTGAACACGTCACGTTAGTTGGTGGATCTTCCGGTTTTATTTTCTGCCCACGGGCTTTAGCAAATCTATTGGTGGCTGTGGGTCAACTCACCTTTCTATAGCACAACTATCCTCTCGGAAGGTTTTCTTTCACCGCCCTATACATACTTTTTACAAATGTTTCTTCATAAACAATTGTCTCCTTTGGGAAGGCTAGGCTATGGGGAGTCGTGACCAGGTCTTGTCCACCAAATTTTCCACGCCTTCGGCTTTTATTATTATTATTATTTTTTTTTTTTTTTTGGGGGGGGGGTTCAATTTTTAGCCCTCTAAAATAACGGCGAAAAGTAAGAGGTCTAGTGTGCACTCTGCGTACGATAAAGAATCGTTTGATATTATAAGTCGGCTTGAGAAGGCCTAAAATGATGGCTGCCAGGGAAGAGAGGAGAAGAGGAGAATATAACAGCTGACATCTGCCATGTCGTAAGAGGCGACTAATGTGTTTTGGTGTCTTAGCCGGTGCTATAGAGTTCTCGAATCTGAGATGATGTCATCTTCATCTCTCACGTCACTAGTGTATTATGGGCGAACTTCATACTTGGAAAGCACTGATGAGGGAATCTGGGACACTATGAAGTTGTCCGTCGTCCAGTGAAAATGATCTCTCGACTATATATATATATATATATATATATATATATATATATATATATGGCCCTTTTCGTCTTGTCAGACGGTCTAGTGGAGGCTATTGTGTATTTTTTTGAGGTATTGTTTTTGCCGAACAGCTTCTCTCGTGGCTAATTCTACCAATGTTTGACAAACACACGCGGTCACATAATGAACAGGTCAGGCTCGCTGGTCCACAGGGTTTACCATCCTTTTTCATGAGTCTCTTCTCTTCTAAGTCCTGTCTTAGCACAGTCTCAAATGTTGTTATACCGTTCCTTATACATGCTCTCCATGATGTGCGATCACTTGCCAGATGTTGCCAGTCGTTTTCACAGATGGAGAAGTCTTTCAGAGATGATTTGCAGATATCTCTATATCGTAGTTTAGGTCTGCCGATTTGTCGTTTTCCGTGTTTTAGCTCGCCATATAGTATTTGCCTAGGAATGCGTTTTTCTTCCATCCGTTGGACATGCCCCAGCCATCTTAGCCTTCGACTTCTGAGCATCGACATGATTGTTAGGGTCTTAGCACGTTTCGACTAGACTGAAACTAAAATTAAACAAAAGGACAAAGAAGAAATACTTTTTTTTATTTGGTTCTTAACATGGTAAAGACTCCATCACATGAATGCCCTCTTTAGTCATCTTATCGCGGACTATGTCAACGCCAATGTAACAACTCAAAGCTGACTGCTTGCTACAGTTTAATGCGACAGAACGTTACAAACCCTGCTTTTTTGTACCCATTGTAATGGAATAACCAGTATGGCCAAGCGGGTAGAGAGCAAGTGGGAAGGCATCCCGGTCTAAAAAAATGTCATGTAGAAGACGGATGGGTCGAGTCCAAAAACAACACAAAATATCGTTGCTTGATGTAAACTACATCGCAATGTACCTATACCCTCTTAACAGCCATTTAAGCGCGTGGAACGAGATGTAGTCACTAGATGAATAGAAGAGAAGATGTAATCTTACCACGACTATCAATAACTGGATTTGTTTCTATATTTGTTTAAAGGTTAGGGCTATTATAACCTTCGATATTCGTTGCTCTTCAGTGACGATTACATGTAAGCTCGATTCTCGTGGCGAGAACAACTGCATTGTGACTGTTTACTGCAGATCAACCATTCTAACAATACGATTACACGATGTCCTTATATAATGCTGACATAAACATATCAGACATAAATAATAATAATATAAAGTTATCTTAGTATGTCTCTTACAGTATGTTCATGTGGGCAAAGTGTTCTTGTCAGTTTGCTTAATAGTTTGAGATGAGTTTTAATTAGATATTAAACTTTATAGAGAAGTTTGAGTTTGATCAAGTACAATTTCAAATTTAAAAAACTCAAGAAATCAACGAAACAATCCCACAGTTAAATAGTTCATGTTAAAGTGTCCCTTTCTTTTGTCAACATTTCGACAACTGGAATCCCCGTAAAGCTCAACGTTTCTACTTTTTCCTGCAACCAAGCCACAGCTAACTATAGATTTACTTCAGTCTATAGTCAGCTTATTTATTATATTATATATAGCTATAGAGCTAATTTCCAATATTAGGAAGAAACAATCATCATATTTTGGCCATGTAATGAGAAGAGAACAGCTGGAATATATTGTAACAACTGGGGAAATCGAGGGACGAAGAGGGAAGCAAAAAGAAAATATACCAGACAGCTTAAGAGAATGGCTTGGCAGAAGGTCAACAACAGAAATAATAAATAACTGTCGAGATCGAAAGTTGTGGAGAGACATGATCACCTACGCCAGCAGGCATGGTACATGATGATGATAGTAAGCTGTGACCAAACTAAACATATTCTTTAGTGGCATCTGAACTAACTTGTCTTGCGGTATTGCTAACTTCTTGATGAGGCACGATCCGTTCAACCTGAGACTACTTTCAGGTTATATTAGAACGTAGTTACCATCCAACAAATGAAAAATGAAAATCACTTTCTCGTGTATACATTTAGTAGCTAGAAATGTTGAACTCAATCGCTCAGGTTGTCAAGTTTATGTAGACCACGCCCAAAACCTCGTATCCAATCATCTCCCACCGCTTCGGTACTGACATTTACTATTGCCACACTGAGACTCTACCCAACTACATTTCTTTCCCTCATTTAATTTATCCCCTGTGTTCTTCTTTCTCCAAGTACATCAGATAATACTTTTGCCGTAGCTTTAAGCAGACGCGGGGCGGTCAAATCTTGGTCTCTGATATTTAATTTAATTGGAGTTAGTTTTGTGTAAATCCTTAATCATAGACAAATATGACTTCTTTTCAATATGACTTCTTGATAATGTCAGTCCAATTTAGTCTTTGTCTTTACGTTTCCGTCTAAGAAGATTGTTGTTATGTTGTTGTCTATGTCAAACAGATGCTCAACTGTTTCTGCATGGTAGCTGCCGTGCATGGAATTTAGCTCATGCGAGTCTCTAGATGTTGATTGAAAAGGACATGCTCTGTTCTCTCTCGGAAGTTCAGACCATTTTTCTATTTAAATTTTTTCATTGGGTCACGTGAATCTTGCGTGGAGTGGATGTCTGTAATGAGTGGCCAGGTTTTGGTAAAGACATATTTGTCCAATTATAATTGCTAGTAATATGCCAGTTTTTTTTTTTAAATGGCTCACTGGGTCATCCATACGTGTTGAACGGCCAGTTGTTGGTAATGACCCACTGATCAGCAATAATTTTGAATTCCTAAGAATGTATGGACTTGTGTTGACACATATTGATGCAGTCACCATAACGATAGAATGTAAAGAAATACAGCTAACACATGTTTTTAAACTAATGCGTTATTATACGTACACTGTATTATACAGAGGCTAAGTGGCTAGTGTGCTCGCTTCCTGACAGAAGGGTCCGGGTTCGATCCCCAGCAGTGACGGATTCTTTTTTGGACTGACAAGGGTCCGGGGTTCAACCAGCCTCTAAAAACGGGTACCATAAATTTTTCTGGGAAGGAAATTAGGCCTGGCGTGATACCCACGACATCACCCAAGAAATGTGCCGTGGTCATAGAAAAATATGGTCACTAACACCATATTCCCCATACGCCTAGCAAGGGGTGGAGGGAAACGTTACTTTTTAAATTATCTATAGATAAAAATGTGTGATAATATTGCGTTAATCTATCTGTTATTTTCTCGAGTAATCCCACGTTTATGTCTCATATTCACTGATCTCTATGGAGACTCTAGCCGTAATGCTAAAGCTATCTGCCAGACACCAGTCTTGAAACAGACTAATAAAAGATGGCGTATCGCTAGACACAATCAGATCACAATTTCATAGCCCTCGCTGCGAGCTGACAGCTGTCTTGACAATCATTTCAGAGAGCGAGACACTCGACTAACAGTTCGGTTAACAACTCTCCAGCATTGTTATTCTCAGTCTAAGGTTCCTTCCTCGTGGTGTGTATGTTGTTTTCTTGAAGATCTGCCACCTTTAACCTTTAGCTTCTCGCGAAACATTTTAAACAACTGAAAGCGAATGGTATGAAACTTGTTATGTCATTATTTATTATGTAATAATTAATACACAATGGGAAGGCTATAATTCGTTGATTACTTATTCTGTAAGCGCTTGTCATTTTCTTTTTAGCTACTAGGTACTTTTAAAAAACGTTTATTATTCAAAATAATTTATGTTGTAAACTATCTGCGCATACGCGTGGTGAGAATGATAAGCCGGGATAAGAGAGAATTTACGAAAACGAGTAAAAGAAAAATGATACAGCTTTATAGTGATAAAAGATGACTTAATAGCGTTTAGACGCTGCGGTACACAAATATTTGATATTCCAATTGTTTACGATGAATGATGATATCTTATGACAGGGAACAGTTGGCTGTGTTCACTTTCTGCGCTATTTCGCCTTATGTCTTTTGGCGTGTGCTGATACTGCTACGATGGGGACTACAGTTACCTTTTTTTGTTTGGGAGATGAGATATTAATTCGGATGATTACGCTGGCACGGGCGGTTGAGAAATTATGGATTTTAATTCGTGTGCAGTGATACCGGGGCCTTCCATAACCAAATACAATACATACAAGCTACCTATGTGGAAAGATGCATGTGTCGGCCCTAATGGCGTATATCACGGCTTTGTCTGATAAGTCAGATATATCTCTTAAGTCAAACATATTTCTTATATCAGAAATATCTCTTATGTCAGAAGTATCTCTTAAGTCAGAAATATCTCTTACGTCAGATATGTCAAAAGTATCTCTTAAGTCAGAAATATCTCTTAAGTCAGATAAGTTAGAAAAGTATCTCTTAAGTCAGAAATATCTCTTAAGTCAGATAAGTCAGAAGAATCTTTTAAATCAAAAATAAGTCCATGAACAAAATCTAGTATGTCGCCTAGAAAACATTCTCATTTATTTAAACTCAAATAAAATTATTGAGGCAGATCTTGTCTTGAAGCAAACACTCCTCACTGCGACATAACTCCCTACAGACTCCAGAACCACACTCTCCTTTCAGGTTGACACTCCAGCTGAATAATTTCACGATCGATAATAACCTTCCGTCAACATCCCAAAATCCCGCAGAATCTACGATCAATCATTTGTTGTTGTTGTTGTTGCGTTCGCTTTCATCTCTGACGAAGCCCCTAGAGATTCTATTCTATTGACCTTTCGAGCCGTAACCGGCCCATAGGGCGTAGACCAAGATACACCTTCTCCTATATGAATTTTTGTTCTAGCAGTTTTCTTTTAAAGATATTTTATCAAATCTCGCCATCTGTCTCTGTTCTGTGCAAGCAGTTCTATCTCATTGAGGGAGCCGATTCCTGCTGCTCTTGCCTCTCTCATCAATGTTCTTCTCAGTGTCTCCCTGGGTCTTCCTCTTTTTCTTTTACCTGTCCTAGAGATTAGGAACTGAATTTTTCGTATTAATGCACTTTTCCCCTGGCAGCCGTGTACACAGGGGTCCCTCATTTAACATACTGTTTTAGTTAACCTTCGTATCTCGTAATTCTCTATGTATTATCTTTTTTTTTTCTGAATATAATATTTACGTCGCAACGTTGTATTATTTTTATATTGACTCAATCACTGTAAAGCCGTTACGTCCGTGCGCTGCCAAGGCCCGAAAGGGGTGTGAAGAATAGCGGCGCTGTACCCAACCAGGCATGTTCGTAAGAGGCGAGAAAGGAGGGTTGGGCATGGGACTGGCTATCCTATACTGTAAAAATATAAGCCGAAAAAACTTCATAAACATGGACAAGTCAAACGACTTGGAAAGTGTTTGTTGAAGACCTATGCTCCACTGGGAGCTAAAAAGGTAGTAGAAGAAGAAGGAGAAGAAGACTGTAAAGCCGTAGCCACATCTTCCACGTGTTTTCTCCTGTTCTCGCGTTTACCAGCTTTACCGCAGCTACACGTTAAGTCGAATTCCCGGAAGCCGAGATTAACCGAAAGCAACAACAGCAATAACTATTCTAAATTTGTTACTCCTGTGAATAAAATTCAGAACAAAATGCCATTCATTATATTTTTTTAAGTAGCCCCACAATCGCTAGATAGGAAAAACAAGCACATTATACAGTGCTGTCCTGGTAAAGCAATGCTACCGAGTACAATGGGGTTAAAACATGTGTTGCTTAGTAAAAAAAAAAAGTAAAGTACCCCCGTCATGCCAAGTGGCGTATAGGGAAATATGGTGTTAGTGACCCTATATTTTACAGACCTTCAGCACATGATTTTTGGGGTAATGTGGTCGGTATTACGCCCGTGTTGCTTTACTTTCCAGAAAATAATCCGGTACCCATTTAAGGCTGGGTGAACCCGGAAGCCGTCGGTTGGGATCGAACCCTACCCCTTGTCCTTTGTAGTCCAGTTCACTAACCACTGAGCTATCGCGGCTCCCTGTTGCTTAGTACTGGGAGGTTAAAACACTTGTTACTGTGTACTGTTTGGTTAAAATACTCGTTAATTATTACTATGAAGTTCAAACACTTGTTACTGTGCACTGTTTGGTTAAAATACTCGTTAATTATTACTATGAATTTCAAACACTTGTTACTGTGCACTGTTTGGTTAAAATACTCGTTAATTATTACTGTGAAGTTAAAACATTTTTTTTACTGTGTACCGTTGAGTTAAAATACTCATTAATTATTACTGTGAAGAAAAAAAACAATTGTTACTGTGCACTGTGCGGTTCACTTACTAGTTAATTATTACTGGGAAGTTAAAACATTTGTTATGGTGTACTGTGGGGTTAAAATACTCGTTAATTATTACTGTGAAGTTAAAACATTCGTTACTAGGCACTGTGCGATTAAAACACTTGTTACAGTGTAACGTGGGGTTAAAGCACTTTCCAAACTGGCACGAGATTAGGAGGGTGCTTGGCCAAATCAGTGTGCTCCAGACCAGAAGAAGAAGAACAAGGGTTCCAATCCTGGTAGGATCAACGGTGTTTTTTTTTCCTATCGGGGTGAAATTAAAAACTCATATCTGAACACCGTGTGACGACTGCACTGGACAGTAGGCCTTTATTCTCGGGTCATATCAGTTAACCCCCCGCCTCAGACATAAGACCCCAGAAATAAGAATGTCGTAGAGATTTTTACAATTTTTATTTATTTTTTTTTATTTTTTGCTGCGAGATTAGGACATTATTGACTGTGTACTGTGAAACAGACTACTTTACACATCTAAGGGTGTGATATGTAATACCATTTTTTTTCTCCCTTTGTAACGCGATAGCATTGTCAACATTCGATATTTCATTTCATGAACTTTTTCCGATACGAAGTTTTGTGAAATAAATTATGTAACCTTCATAGTGCTAGTCTAGATCAAACTAATACAATGTCAAATTAAAAGCTACCTGTCAGTTGTAAATTTTGACGCAAAATTCAGAGAGGTCGCTCTTTCTTTCGCCATGCCTCTTATTTTAAGAATGTGTGCAAGGCTCATTTTCTGCTCTGGATTATGTTGTTTCACTTTTGCTGTGTGTTACAGCTCCACTGTTACCGATATTCCTACGGTTGATATACGCCTTAAGTCAGTTCTGTCTTCATTTGCCTTCTCATTGAGTGGTATCTTTGCTACATCCAGCGGTTATGATCGTAAGCTTCGTTTCATTTGTAGGACTGCAGCAGCTATCATACTCTTTCGGTTCCAGCTGAAGTATTAGGAATTTGTCCGGCCTGGACGCTGTGCAATTCTAAATTTGTCAGTCCTAGACGTTGTGCAATTCTAGACTTGTCCGGCTTGTACGTTGTGCAATTCTAGATTTGTCCGACCTAGACGTTGTGCAATTCTAGATTTGTCCGGCCTAGACGTTGCGTAATTCTAGATTTGTCCGGCCTAGATATTGTACAATTCTAGATTTGTCCGGCCTAGACTTTGTGAAATTCTAGATTTATCCGGCCTAGACGTTGTGTAATTATAGATTTGTCCGGCCTAGACGTTGTGTAATTCTAGATTTGTCCGGCCTAGACGTTGCGTAATTCTAGATTTGTCCGGCGTTGACGTTGTGTGATTCTAGATTTGTCCGGCCTAGACGTTGCGTAATTCTAGATTTGTCAGGCCTAAACGTTGTGTAATTTTAGATTTGTCCGGCCTAGACGTTGTGTAATTCTAGATTTGTCCGGCCTAGACGTTGTGTAATTTTAGATTTGTCCGGCCTAGACGTTGTGTGATTCTAGATTTGTCCAACCTGGATGTTGTGCAATTCTAGATTTGTCCAGCCTAGTCGTTGTGTAATTTTAGATTTGTCCGGCCTAGACGTGTAATTCTAGATTTGTCCGGCCTAAACGTTGTGTAATTCTAGATTTGTCCGGCCTAGACGTTGTGTGATTCTAGATTTGTCCAGCCTGTACGTTGTGCAATTCTAGATTTGTCCAGCCAGTACGTTGTGCAATTCTAGATTTGTCCAGCCAGGACGTTGTGCAATTCTAGATTTGTCCAGCTAGGACGTTGTGCAATTCTAGATTTGTCCAGCCTGTACGTTGTGCAATTCTAGATTTGTCCAGCCAGTACGTTGTGCAATTCTAGATTGGTCCAGCCAGGACGTTGTGCAATTCTAGATTTGTCCAGCTAGGACGTTGTGCAATTCTAGATTTGTCCAGCCTGGACGTTGTGCAATTCTAGATTTGTCCAGTCTGGACGTTGTGCAGTTCTAGATTTGTCCAGCCTGGACGTTGTGCAATTCTAGATTTGTCCAGCCTGGACGTTGTGCAATTCTAGATTTGTCCTGCCTGGACGTTGTGCAATTCTAGATTTGTCCAGCCTGGACGTTGTGCAATTCTAGATTTGTCCAGCCTGGACGTTGTACAATTCTAGATTTGTCCTGCCTAGACGTTGTGCAGTTCTAGATTTGTCCAGTCTGGACGTTGTGCAATTCTAGATTTGTCCGGCCTAGACGTTGTGTGATTCTAGATTTGTCCAGCCTGGACGTTGTGCAATTCTAGATTTGTCCAGCCTGGACGTTGTGCAATTCTAGATTTGTCCTGCCTGGACGTTGTGCAATTCTAGATTTGTCCTGCCTGGACGTTGTGCAATTCTAGATTTGTCCTGCCTGGACGTTGTGCAATTCTAGATTTGTCATGCCTAGACGTTGTGCAATTCTAGATTTGTCCAGCCTGGACGTTGTGCAATTCTAGATTTGTCCAGCCTAGACGTTGTGCAATTCTAGATTTGTCATGCCTAGACGTTGTGTGATTCTAGATTTGTCCAGCCTGGACGTTGTGCAATTCTAGATTTTTCCAGCCTCGACGTTGTGTGATTCTAGATTTGTCCAGTCTGGACGTTGTGCAAATCTAGATTTGTCCTGCCTAGACGTGTAATTCTAAACTTCCACGGCCTGGAGCCTGTGCAATTCCTAGACCTTGTTTATAAGCAGCTTCCATTGAATCATGGCATTGCTTGCCCACTTAACCAATCTGAAAGGTTGGACATATTTTAATTGACCTCCGCGGAAGAAGTAAAATAAGGTCTTAATCAACTTTTCATTTCTGACTCTGTCAATCAACCCGAGGTTAACTAGGTCCTTCCCTTGCGTCACTTCAAGAATAGTAAGTGCACACATAACTAGCAGAGATAATTAAGTTGTCACAACTAGAGCTGTCACAACTAGAGCTGTCACAACTAGAGATGTCACAACTAGAGATGTGTCATATACCTCGATAACTTGAAATGCTCACATCCAGTCATGGAAATGTTCCAATAATTTAACTTTCAACCACGTCCTCACATTATTTTCTATAAAAAAACGCAGACCCGAGTGACAACAATAAAACTGCACCACAAGGAAGACTTGCAGCAGAAAACGATCACTTTCTGAAAAAAAACTGAAAATTGGCCAACTGCTGGCAATAACCAAATAATAATGGGAGAAATACCTCTACTAGACGTACAATCTTACATATATCTGGGCAGTAATATAGATAAAGAGGGAGGAATCGAAAATGATACCAAAATAAGGATATCAAAAGCAAGAGGAGCTTTCATTGCACTGGGAAACATATGGAAATCCAAAGAAATTAGGTTAAAAACAAGAATAAAAATGTTCAACTCAAATGTTAAGTCGGTCCTATTATATGGCTGTGAAACATGGAGAACAACAACATTGACCATCATGAAGATACATATTTTCATTAATGGATGCTTACGCAGAATAAAGAATGGAAATTGCAGGATAAAATCACTAACATAGAATTATGGAAATGTACCAGTCAAATACCAGTGGATAAAGAGATAGATACAGCGAAGACGATGGCGCTGGATAGGACACACATTACGGAAGCCAACTGAGAGTATTATACAACAGACCCTTTTTTGGAATCTCCAGGGGAAAACACAAAGAGGAAGACCAAGGAATTCTTTGAGAAGACAGATAGAAGCAGAGATGAAGATGATGGGGAAGACATGGCATGATCTTAAAAAGAATGGCAAAAAACAGAACGACTTGGAAAGTGTTTGTTGAAGACCTATGCTCCACAGGGAGCTAAAAAGGGTAGAAGAAGAAAGAAGACAAGGAAGACTTGTAACAGAGAACGATCACTTTTTGAAAAAAAACTGATAATTGGCCAACGAAACATCTTGGGGTTCTTCTGGATCCTGCCAATGCTATAGGGCTGCAATAGCTTATGTATTATCTGTTTCCTCTGAGAAAAATAAAAACAGAGAATTCTATTAGGCTCCAAAGCGTATGTGGTCAAGCGGTGTTATAATAGTGCTCATATTTGTTAGATCGACGGCACATCTTAGGTAATGTAGTTCAGACGAGGAAGGAGAAACATTTTAGCGATGTCACTAGGAAAAAAGATTGTAAATGCGTGTAAAAATGTAGTGCTGATAAGATAGTCAGTCTATTGTTGCGGACGAGGGCATGGATTGGCGATACACTTAATTATTCTTCTTAAAGTTTCCATTGATTTTCCTTGTTTTCTTTTACCACCTGGTGTCCACGCGAACGGCTGGCGTGAGTATTGTTGCATCTATTCTGAGCACGTGACCGATGTGTTTCTCCGTTTGTAGCTTGATACTTATTCTTGTTTGGTTTCTTGTCTGATAGTTTCATGAGTTTAAAGTCTCTCCGATGTAAATTTAAACTTCCTCGGATTAAATATTTCAAAGGCAATCATTCTTTTTGCAGAGCTTGAGTGGATTTACAGTTCGCATGCGTCTGTTAACATGGGTTTCACACGAGAGCTGAACGGCTGGCCAGTTTCATTGTTGCGTGTGATGATGGAGTGGGTGGGTAGGGGGAGAAGCATAAAGAAAAGAATAAGTTATGTCAACATCCTCGGAAACAATAGAGGGTCAGACATGTGACGTGCTAGCTCAATTTGCATGCTTTGTTAGTCTATGCCACTGGTCGTCTGAGTGACCACTATTTGATTTATTAATTCTAGCTCAAAGGTTTGTTCACGTGTACAGAAGGCGCTCTAGTCCAACATTATATAAAGTAAATGCACTTGCTGATTTGTAGGAAAGTCGCAGCGTAACATACACATGACGTGCTTAGTTTAGAGATATAATTGTAAGACTGAACACATTTTAAGTTGCGCTCAATTCCCAAAAAGTTGGTTCTAATGACTGTTTTCCCAGACACTTCATTTCACATTCTGAGTCGGCCTCGCAACGGGAGGTAATTGACTGCAACTCCTGGAATTGCCCATTAATATCCTTCACTGGAAACGGTTACAAGAAATACTTTCCGAAGCTTACATTAACTGACATATACCGCTCACAAAAGTTGTAAATGTCGGAATGTTCTTAATTTCTCCTGACAAATCTTTTAAATCAGAGTGGGAAATTATTCAGTGTAAAGAGGATTTTCATTTTTATTAACAGATTCGAGAGTTGGAATGTTCTAAGGAATGCTCTAGACTCTAGATCAATGCAAGTGTCACCGCTCTTATTAGTTGCCTATTTGCCCTCGTTTTGGAGGTCGTTTCAACGGAAGATTAAAGTCGAGTTAACTTATGTTAATGTGAATGACATCAGACCTTGCGATTTTTACTTCATTACCCTTTAATACATTCAGTTATAATGTGGTGAATATTATCGTCAAGTACTATGACAGTACTAAGGGATTATGGTCTCTCCAGAACTTTCTATTTCTGTGATCGCTATCAATCCTGCTGTTGATTTCACTATTGCGTGTCACTCTCTTAAGACATGTCTACAAAATCTTCTCTCTTTGTTCGTAGCCATATATAATTGATTATAATTGGAGGTACTCATATTTTTGTTTTTCTGTCAATGACTAATTGACGTTTTCAGCAGGGTCTCGCTATTTAGACCAGGGATAGTTGCCACAGAAAGAAATCACAAATAAAAATCCCAGCTGGTACAGAACTTACAACTTCTCTGTCTCGAAATCAACCAGTCCCTTGCATTTATATATACATATACATATCATCATAATCATCATCTTCACTGAGTGCAGTTTCATTGAATGTTGGCTACCATGGAGCGCCATTCCGCTCGTTACTCGTCCATGTTAGTCTTGGTCTGCCTCTTTTACTTTGTACTTTTCCTTACACGATTACTTTTAGTAGGCTGCTGTGTCTTTTAACAAACCATCAAAAACCTCATTTGCTTTGTTTGAATTGTCTTAAGTAGTTCTCTTTTCATGTTTAATTGTTTTAAGACTTTTCATTTGTTTTCTTTCCTTCCAATTCTACCTATTCTTCTATAATTTCATATTTCAAAGGCTTCAATTTGCTTCTATTTTTTTTTCTTATTTAATGTTAATGTTTCTGCACCATACAGGAATGTTGAGAAGATGTAACATTTTGCTAATCTTAGTTTTAGCTCTGGTGTCAGTTGTCTTGATGTTAGTATATTTTTCATGGCATTATAATTAGATTTTTGCCATTCCTTTTCTTTTCTTTTTTTTTTAGTTTTGCATTAAAGATACAAACGTTACCGAGAAAATATTAAACGACGGGAGACTCAAAATATCTACTTTTCTAGAATATAAAAACACAAGGGAGAGACTAAAGATGCCATTTTTACTGAGAAAATATAAAACTAGAGAGAGACTAAAGATGCCATTTTTACTGAGAAACTAGAGAGAGACTATATTTTTACTAAGAAAATATAAAACTAGAGAGAGACTAAAGATGCCATTTTTACTAAGAAAATATAAAACTAGAGAGAGACTAAAGTTGCCATTTTTACTAAGAAAATATGAAACTAGGGAGAGACTAAAGATATAATTTTTACTAAGAAAATATAAAACTGGGGAAAAACTTTAAAATATCAGCTTTCCTGAGAAAGTGAGGCATTAGGATTTCATTAGGATATCATTAGAATATCATTAGAATATCATTAGGATATATTTAGAATATCATTAGGATATAATTAGGATATCATTAGAACATCATTAGGATATCATTAGAATATCATTAGGATATCATTAGAATATCATTAAGATAAAACTGTTTAGGGAAAATATAAAACAAGGAAAAGTTTTACTTCAATTTTTAAAGCAAAATTGATATAACCTTATAATGAAAAATAACTTTGTTGAAATAATAAAATATATAAAACTGTTATAAAACATACTGATAGACTCACTAAAACTAAATAAAATGGCAGACACAAATTAATAAAACTAAGCTTAAATGAAGGAGCGAGATCAACGCTTAACACAAATGATCAATTTATAGTGGTTTTAGACTTCACCGCGAAAATTCTTCGGAAAAGTAGTTCATCTTCTCAAATGATGTTCAGTGTAAATAGATCATTAAAAATGCGAACTGCAAACAAAGCGTTCACTTTTACTATTCTCAATGGGAAAACTAATCGATAGAGTTGCTTGGGTAAATGGTGATTAGCGCGTGAGGTTTATTGCTGGAATACAAATATATATATTGTATTAAAACAAACTAAATGGTGTTGCAGTTGGTCTGAGATGTTATAGAACCCACGGGTCTCATATAACAAGATAACCATGGATTTGAGTGAACGGATTTGAACGAAACAATGCGAAGAGATTGCACATATTCTGTATTCAATATTTTTGTAAACGAAATGAAATGTTGGGAGGGAAAAAAGGAGGGGGGAGGGGGAGTTTAAAAAGTTTGAGCCGTGTCAACATACCTGGCAGATTTATTACATCTGTGACCGAGCAGTCTTAAATCTGAATTGAAGTTTGTAAAGCGGCGTTTATTGCTGTGGGTATTCCTGTATTGAGGTTAAATGCCACTAAATCCAATGCAAATCTAACAGTCTTCACATCAAATGTCAAATAAATATTGATAAATTGCCGAAATATATGGGGAAGGTTAAAGTGATATTACATCAGCGGCGGATATTAAGAGGAGGCAAAGACGGCCACTACTCCCCCTCTAAGATTGTATCAAAATACATAGCACAATCACACTCCATCTCAGTGAGCTATATTGAGTTATTGAGTTATGTGCGTGTCATCATCATTGCACTCCGAACATGTCCATATGTGCTCAGATCCCTCCTCAGCAAGTTCCACAGTGTCCAGCGACTGACGACTCCAGTTCTATGTTGGTTGATAAGTCTTCTTACACGCCCACTAAGTTTCTCGTTTCTGGCTGTGCCCATCTTAACTCCCATCTTTATCATCCGAAGAAGTGACGTGGATCTGTGTCTGTCGAAGTCCTGTGCTCTTCCCACATCTCGAAGGGCATTGATGATGTCCGCCCGATCCATGTGTTGACCGTCCTCAACGACAGCGCAGCTAGCCAACCTGTCCGCTCTTTCATTTCCCCGTACTGCCTCATGTCCAGGGACATAGACAAAGGGACATAGTGAGCTATATGTCTATGTACAACGAAACACTGCATTCCCAAGTAAAGCTATTTATAGTTATAGTGATATAGTTAAAATAATTCGAGCCGCTCTTAATAAACAGGTTTCAATGCCTATGGAGGACAAATCTACTACAATCATACAACGACGTCCATCGACTTTACAATGTGTATGGAAAATAGGTAGGTCATTGCTGCAATCAACTCCAGGTTAATATGACAACAGGCGAGCAGCTGATCAGATGGTGTTTTGTCGCTGTATCTAGACAATGTCAGGACAACTGTTTCAACGACAACTGTGAGCAGTCAACCGGGAACTGTACATGCAACGGAACGTTCTACGGGTCAGACTGCACTCTCAAATCTCCGGACAATTGTCTGAACGAAACCTGTGAACAGTTAATCGGGGCCTGCGTCTCGTATGTCGATGATTCCCGATGATTCCCACGTTAAGAAGAGTCTGCCGACTACAACTAACCCACGTATATGGATAACTTAATGTGTTTCTGTGCTGGACATGGTTCATTTCTTGGTGTTTTTCCGTGAAGCCATTGCTCATATCTTGATGTGTCTCTGTGCTAGCCATGGCTCATATCTTGATGTGTTTCTGTGCTAGCCATGGCTCATATCTTGATGTGTTTCTGTGCTAGCCATGGCTCATATCTTGATGTGTTTCTGTGCTAGCCATGGCTCATATCTTGATGTGTTTCTGTGCTAGCCATGGCTCATATCTTGATGTGTTTCTGTGCTAGCCATGGCTAATATCTTAGCGTGTGTGTGTGTGTGTGTGTGCTGGCCATGGCTCATATCTTGGTGTGTGTCATGTTAGTCATATCTCATATCTTGGTGTGTCCGTGTTAATCATGTCTCATATCTTTATGTGTGTATGTGTTTAGTCATATCTCATATCTTAGTGTGTATCTGTGTTAGTCATGTTTCACATCTTTGTGTGTGCATGTTTGGGTTAGTGATATCTCATATCTTTGCGTGTGCATGGCTATGTTAGTCACATCTCATATCTTTGTGTGTGCATGTCTATGTTGGTCATATCTCATATCTTTATGTGCATGTCTATGTTAGTCATGTGTCATATATATCTTTGATGTCTGTGTCAGTGTGTAGTCATGCCTCGTATCGCTCTCATGTGTGTGCATGTATGTGTGTTGTCTGTGTTACATCTCACATCTTTGTGTGTCCGTGTCTGTGTTAGTCACATCTCTAGTGACTCGTGGCAGATGGTGCTCGTAAACCTGAGAGGGCCGACCATCTAAGGGCAGAATCCCCCTACAGAAAAGATCATCTGCTGCCTTGCAGGAAGATTGGGGACAATCAAAGGCTAAGAAAAGCTAACCTGAATAAAATGCTGGCTGAAATCGGATGCACCGGGCCACTGGCGCCAGAACACAGTGCAACTTTTTACGGGTGTTCAATCAGAGTGGATCTAGCAGACTCTAATTGTGATGTTCTGTCTGTGGGGTCGATCAACACACTTAACCTGACAGCTGACTTCATGTGAGAGTCTGGGATCCTACTCTGATTGAGTCCTGATCGCAGAGAGAGACATGCAGAAGTAAAGCCACTCGGAGGCACACTTATCTTGTGCCTACTTAAAATCACAGCTTAGTGTTTTTATATTTAAAAAAAGTTTTGCATAATTTTTTTTTAAGTGGGTAAAAGGAGAAAAAGCAAATAGTTATTCCTAAATAAGAGTCAGATTACGTTGTGTTGTTATTGTGTATGTTTTTTCAGCGCTGGATACTATTTCTTGTTGGCGTTTATGAAGCAGACAACTTTTTGTTGGGTTTTATTGTAATTCACAGCACGATGATAGATTGTTCGCCATTCAGCACGACATATCCTACCTCAGAACGACATATCCTACCTCAGAACGACAGTTTTAGTTATCGCTTTTGCTTTCTCTTCAGTGAACAGCAAGTGGCTGGGTTAATGTACACTCCTACAATGCATGGTGACAGCTTTACTAGCAGGAGCAAGTGGTGGGGTGTAATGTACACTCCTACAATGTATTGTGACAGCTTTACTAGCTGGAACAAGTGGTGGGGTGTAATGTACACTCATATAAGGTGTGGTGACAGCTTTACTAGCAGGAGAAAGTGGTGGGGTGTAATGTACACTCCTTCAAGGTATGGTGACAACTTTACAAAAAACTAAAACGAGGAAGCGAGACCAACGCAAACGGACACACTCTACTACATCTAGAGTGAGCGGAACAAGAAAGTCAAAGAGAGATAAGAAGAAGGATAAGAGATGAGATAGTAAAATAAAAGGGAAATGTACTATATATTAAGAGAATAAAGATTCATAATATTTTTTTTTAAATGTAAATTAAAAAATATTGTTAAATCAATGTGACACTTATCCGAGACGATAAAGTAGTATACTGAGTAGATGACTGGAGTCGAATGCGGATGTGATGAGACGTGAGAAGGGGGCGGGGGACCAGTCACGCCATTTTCTCTTCTGTCCTTGCTCTCTTTGAAAAATTAGGACACGACCACCGGAGGTAGGGGCGGGGAGATGGAAATGAGTCTTGAATTATCTGTGGGTTATCATCATTGCACTCCGAACATGTCCATAGGTGTTCAGATCCCCTCCACAGCAAGTCCCGCAGTGTCCAGCGACTGACGACTCCAGTTCTGTGCCGGTTGGTAAGTTCTCTTTTGCACCCACTAATTCTCTCGTTTCTGGCTGTACCAATCTCTTTCATCCGAAGGAGTGACGTGGACCCATGGTTGTCGAAGTCCTATGCTCTACCCACGTCTCGAAGGGAAATGATGACGTCTGCCCGATCCATTAGTTAGACGTCTTCGACGACAGCAATGCTAGCCAGCCTGTCTGCTATTTCAATTCCCAGGACTCCAGCATGTCTAGTGACGTAGACAAAGTGATTTTACTCATGGTTGACTTCTGCAATGTTTCATCTCACTGCCTACATACTGTGCCGCCTATACTTTTCTTACCAAGCTCATCGAATCATCTAGTATGCAGGCATAAGTGTAGTCTTGTGACTCCAACCACAAGAATGCCCTGGTCACTGCCATCATCTTCATCGCCACGCTACACATTGTCTTAACATACGCACCTCTGTATTCTCTGACTGTAGAGTGTGCTGCAAATGTCCATGCTCGCCGTTGGTGTCCTATTATGGATTCGGCTGTATAGATGACGGCGTCGTCCTAGCTCCTCTCCCCCCCCCCCCCTCGTTCGCCAGCTTTCACCTCTGGCGAAATCCCTAGAGACTAGGGACTGAATTTTACGTGGTATTTGTTGTTCCCTGGCAGCTATATGCATAGAGGTTCCTCGTCGTACAGACAGATCAATTCTGTCTTCGGAGGTACCCACGTTTTTTTTCCGCCGTTGAGTAATTGACGTTACAAGTCAGACCGTGCTCCAAAGACCAGAGGTGGGTGCCGCAGAGAGAAATACAAATACAAATCCCAACTGGTGCAGCCGAGATTTGAACTCACAACCTCTCAGTCTCGAGACCCGGCGTTATGCCTCGAGACCAACGAGCCCCCCTCCTCCCCTCCCCCCGTTCCAGTTGAAGACGTTGACCTCCACATTGACCACGACTGGATTCAGCTACCTGCATTTTCTGTTAAGTGTGACAATACAACGAGAAATGTCCCTGAATGGTAAGACTTCCGTAGCCACTCCTCGTCAGTGTTGATCCTGGTAAGCCCACAGACATGACATCTTCTGCGCGCTCCACCCATAATTTGCCTCTTTTAAGCATGTTGTCTTTCCTTGTGTTGAGCTCATGGTGCAGTGGATGCTCTTTATCTGCACTTACCTCCAAGTATGCTCGCGCCCTCTAGAAATTGATCCTGTCATTCATGATTGGAAAGTCATGAAATAGTGTCTTGATCAGTTCAACTCAACTGATTCTGAAAGCGGTAGTCAAATCATATGTCTGTGCTACTTTCATATAATTCGCTGACGGTATCTTTGGTCCTAGGGTTTGAGTGAGAGCTTCGATGAAAAATAAGTCCAGGGAAAAGAAACATCAGCAATGAGCGACTTGTATGCCACATTCAATAGACACGTGACTAATGAACCATCACAAATACCTGACAGCTGATCCTACAATGATGATAGGAAACTCTTTATACAGAGCTTGGCAGGAAGGAGCAATCTGATCATCAGAAATAAAACTCGTCGAGCAAGTGTTCGGTCCTTTATTTTCTTCACATTCTAGGAGAGGTGGGTAGGGCGGTCCGCTTGGGTCATGATTCCTAGGCGTCGTCCTTCTGCAGCATGCATGTGAACTGACACACTCATATTATGTTAGGATTATAATAGCTAAACTTGTTCTCAGCAACATTTCTCATCAAATTTGCTGTCTATATCCAATCAACCTGGAACATTAGGCCCTTCATGTAGCCTTAAATCGCTTGGTATTCAGCGTATAAATCTAACTTCTCTTATAACTTATCGTTGTTGATCTAGTTTCACACCAACAAATCCCGTCACAACACGGAAAATAAGGGCATAACTTCGATACTCCGTGACCTATCTTCTCCCTTATGAGATTGGTTAAGTCCCTTCGCTTCAACCCCACTGGTTTAACTGTGACGTTGCCATGACGACCCTAATCATGATTAATTATGAAGGAAATGTCAACCGAATGTTTACTTGACGTGTGATTTGGACAAAAATACTGACCTAATCACTTGGAGTTAGGGGACGGAATTTTTGTTTGTTAAATAATGAATTACTGACTGTATGAAAGGATAAGAAATGAGAAGAGTGTAAACATTAAGTATTAAACTTAGACGTGGGTACAATGTTTACTGTCTATTGAAAAGATGGGAATAGGCGTCAAAACGTCGGGGAGATCTCTTCTTAGCATTTACCCGTTTTAAGCGGTGATGGATTCATTATGTCGCTAGTTAACGGTAACTTCGCAACATCTGCGCCTTTAGACTAAGCATGTCCTTCTTCGACATGGCCTTTTGTTTTATTTTGCTGTAGAAAATAGTTATCGGCAATATCAATTTTTTTTGTTCATGGGGAGTGAATACATTTGTAATCAAAGGGATGTGAAAACCACATAAAATCTCAGAAGTGACAAAAGCACATAATCATGAGCCGTGAAAACACGTATAATCAAGGGATGTGAAAACACATATAATCATGGGCTGTGAAAACACATATAATCATGGGATGTGAAAACACTTACAATCATGGGCTGTGAAAACACATATAATCATGGGATGTGAAAACACTTTTAATCATGGGCCGTGAAAACATTTATAATCATGTGGTGTGAAAACACTTATAATCATGGGATGTGAAAACACTTTTAATCATGGGCCGTGAACACACCTATAATCATGTGATGTGAAAACACTTATAATCATATGATGTGAAAACACTTATAATCATGGGATGTGAAAACACTTATAATCATGCTGAGACAAAATGTAAATATTCTTCTGCTTCTGCTCACATGATGTAGAATGAACTTTCCCTACCGACCCACTGCTGTTATTATTACATTATTCCATTTTCTTGAAACGTCAATAACTGTTCGTGTTTTGTTCGTGTTTGTCCTCGCCTGAAGACATCTCGAATCGAAACGTTGGTTTGTCCGATCTGTAAAAACTGCCACGTACAGATTTCTAATTCACCCCCTTCACGCCCACTGTTGCTACTGTAATTGTTGTTAAGATCGTCATCACTGTACACCACATTAACCCATGGGTTCTCCGAATGTCCCTCGAGATTCTAGACAAATCCAAGGTGATCCTAGTCCGCGTGCACGAACTCCGTAGCACGGCCTGGAATCCACGATGTGGGTCGGATTTTGCTGACAACTTTGCCCGGGAGGGACCAAATTTATGGTCTACTCTTTTGGATTTTAACTGGCAAGGGTTATTTAACGTGCGCGACAGCACACGGGACTTCCTGTTTATTGCCATTATCCGAGAAGGCTAGACATGGAATCTCACTCATCAGTCACTATTAGTGAATTGAAGCTTATAAGTACTCTCCCTTGCCTTCTTGTGTCGACACAGACACAGAATAATCATGTTTAATAAATAATGTGGTCGCGTGAAAGGAGGTCAAAGAGGAACGTTATTTTAATGTCGCAAGGTAGGGCCGAAAGGCGTAGATGTCGCAACTTGCTGTACATCATCGCACACAACAAACTAACAACAATCACTTAATGCTCTTTCATTGGGGGGAGCCGCGATAACTCAGTGGTTAGTGAACTGGACTACAAAGGACAAGAGGTAGGGTTCGATCCCAACCGACGGCCTCCGGGTTCACCCAGCCTTAAATGGGTACCGGATTTTTTTTCTGGGAAAGTAAAGCGGCATGGACGTAATACCGACCACATTACCTAAAATATTAAGTGCCGAAGGTCTGTAAAATTTATGGTCACTAACACCATATTCCCTATACGCCACTTGGCGTGACAAGAGTACTTTACTTTTTTTTTTCTTGCATTAGGCGATGAAGAAGAGTAATAGTCGAACGAAAAAGAGAGAAACGATTACTTTCAATGTTGATCTTGTTTGACACAATATCTATAAGGAAATGTTTGTTTCAACGTTTTCAACTCGGCTCATATTTTCCAATAATCAGAATTATGAAATATCCCTCGATTGTCATGTTACACTTCGGAGCCATGTGTACTACACATATGATGTGTGTGTAGTGATAATCTCCCTTTTTCGCAGCTACTCAATACCCTTGTTACTTGATGTAACACAACTGTTATTTTTTTAAAATTTGCTCTGGAAACAAGTGATGGGTATTGGTGTAAACAAATGTAAACATTCGCACACTCATTAACAAGCATGGGGCCAACAAATGTAAACATTCGCACACTCATTAACAAGCATGGGGCCAACAAATGTTAACACTTGTACATTAATTAACAACCATGGGACTAATAAATGTAAACGCTCGCATACTCATTAACAAGCATGGCGCCAACAAATGTAAACACTTGTACACTCATTAACAAGCATGGATCAACAAATGTAAACATTCGCACACTCATTAACAAGCAAGGGGGCCAACAAATGTAAACACTTGTACATTAATTAACAACCATGGGACTAATAAATGTAAACGCTCGCACACTCATTAACAAGCATGGCGCCAACAAATGTAAACACTTGTACACTCATTAACAAGCATGGGATCAACAAATGTAAACACTCGTACATTCATTAACAAGCATGGGACCAACAAATGTAAACACTTGTGTGCTCATTAACAACCATGGGACCAACAAATGTAAACACTTGCACATTCATTAACAACTATGGGATCAACAAATGTAAACACTCGTACACTTATTAACAACCATGGGATCAACAAATGTAAACACTTGTACAATCATTAACAAGCATGGTGCCAACGAATGTAAATACTTGTACACTCATTAACAACCATGGGGCTAATAAATGAAAGCGCTCGCACACTCATTAACATGCATGGGGCCAACAAATTTAAACACTTGTACACTCATTAACAACCATGGGACTAATAAATGTAAACGCTCGCACACTCGTTAACTGGCGTGGGGCCAACAAATGTAAACACTTGCACAATCATTAACAAGCATGGGGCCAACAAATGTAAACACTTGTACACTCATTAACAAGCATGGGATCAACAAATGTAAACACTCGCACACTCTTTAACAACCACGAGATCAACAAATGTAAACACTTGCGTGCTCATTAACAACCATGAGATCAACAAATGTAAACACTTGCGTGCTCATTAACAACCATGGGATCAACAAATGTAAACACTCGTACACTCAGTAACAACAATGGAACCAACAAATGTATACACTTGTGTGCTCATTAACAACCATGGGACCAGCAAATGTAAACACTCGCACTCTCATCAACAACCATGAGATCAACAAATGTAAACACTTGTGTGCTCATTAACAAGCATGGGGCCAACAAATGTAAACACTCGTATACTCATTAACAACCATGGGGCTAATAATGAAAGCGCTCGCACACTCATTAACATGCATGGGGCCAACAAATGTAAACACTTGTACAATCATTAACAAGCATGGGGCCAACAAATGTAAACACTTGTACACTCATTAACAAGCATGGGATCAACAAATGTAAACACTCGCACACTCTTTAACAACCATGGGATCAACAAATGTAAATACTCGCACACTCATTAACAACCATGGGACCAACAAATGTAAACACTTGCGTGCTCATTAACAACCATGAGATCAACAAATGTAAACACTTGCGTGCTCATTAACAACCATGGGATCAACAAATGTAAACACTCGTACACTCAGTAACAACAATGGGACCAACAAATGTATACACTTGAGTGCTCATTAACAACCATGGGACCAGCAAATGTAAACACTTTTACACTCATCAACAACCATGGGATCAACAAGTATAAACACTTACACATTCACCCTCAACTAAGCATTTTCTTATAATTTTACCTCACTTTATATGCCAGTTTGAAGAAGAAAAAACATATTGTTCACTTGTTTCATTTTTGAATGACCCTTTTGCTGTCATATCTACACTTATGTTTAGTACTCCGTCAATCAATCCTTGCGAGGACACTTTTTCGTTTTCTTTTCAAATTGTTTGTTTATAGAGCCACGTAGATTATGTTCGTTTATTTATTTTTTCTCACGTGACAATTCATGTTATTTGTTGTTTCTTTATATTTTTCTCCTGTGGTGATGATTCCTAATTCTTTCCTCACGTTTACACCTCTATATTTGTCTCTCACAAGCTGCTTCCATTCATGCGCCTGATAAATTTAATGTCTGTGATCTTATTTGCTGCCCTCAAATCTACACCCATTGATATCAAACGACGAGTAAGACAGGGATGCATCCTATCACCAAGCTTGTTCAATCTATACACTGAGCAAATTTTTAAAAACATCACAGAGATGCCAGGCCTACAAATTAATGGAGAGATAATCAATAACCTAAGATATGCTGATGATACTGTACAACTAGCAGAAAATCATAAAGATCTACAACAATTATTTAATGCAATAAACATGACAAGCAAAAAATGTGGATTAGCTATTAATATCAAAAAGACTAAAACTATGATCATAAACAAAGAAAATTCTCAAAACCTACAAGTGGATATCAAAATGAAGGAATAGACCTGGAGACAGTTCAGAACTATAACTACCTTGGACATACTATAACCAGTGATGGAAAATGTACAACTGAAATAAACAAAAGAATATGATTATCAAAGAGTTATTTTAATGCCATTAAAAATATACTAACATCAAAACAAATAACATCTGGGCTAAACATAGTAAAACAAAATGTATATCTTCTCAACATTCCTGTATAGTGCATAAACATGGACATTAGCAAGAAAACAAATATAGAGAATTGAAGCCTTTGAAATGTGGATATGTAGAAGAATAGGAAAAATTGGATGGACAGAAAAGAAAACAAACGATGGTCTTAAAACAACTAAAAATGAACCTCCTAAACACGGCGTCATCTGCCTGTGCGACGAGGGACCTCTGTGCACACGGCTGCCAGGAAAACGGATTAACACGCAACATTCAGTTCCTAGTCTCCAGGGACTTCGTCAGAGGTCAAAGCTGGCGAACGGAACAAAAAAAAAAACCCACTAACAATGAAAATAGAACTACTAAATTTCAATTCAAACAAGACAATTGAGATTTTGAGGGCATGTTAAAGGTCAAAACAGCTTACTAAAAGTAATCTTGTAGGGGAAAATACAAGGTAAAAGAGGCAGACAAAGACTAACACGGACGGGTAACATCAAAAGCTGGACATGTCAGCCTATGACAACCTACACCATCAAATTCAACAGACAGAGCGAAATGGCGCTCCATGGTAGCCAACCTTCGATGGGGAGACGGCACTCAATGAATGAATGGAAAATCTATTGTCCACGATTGATATTTTTGACACAACGCTGGTATAAAGAATTATCTGGAATATTCGTTTTGCTTCGAATGCGGATAATTCACTGGTGTGAAGAACTTAAGGCGGTGCGGTCACGTGTCCCGAATCATCAGAACTTCTGAAAATAGCACTATTACGTAGGGAGGTCAAAAAGTAATGCACACCAAATTTTCTCGGAACCTAATCGGGCAAAATGTGTGGAAATTTTCACAGATTGTAGCTGAACATCCCCTTTACACTACCTATTTTTCAACATAATCTCCGTCCAAGCGTATTGCCTTACGCCAACGCGAAACTAGGTCATGAATGCCTCGTTTGTACCAAGTTTTGTCCTGCTCGCGTAGCCATTTTTTAACTGCACGGATCACATCCTCATCATTGTCAAAGTGTGTCCCACGCAGGAATTTTTTGAGTGGTCCAAACAGATGGAAATCTGAGGGGAGCCAGATCAGGGCTGTAAGGAGGATGGGGCAGTACAGTCCAACCAAATTTGTTGATTGCTTCCCGTGTTACCAGACTTGTGTGAGGGCGTGCATTGTCATGTTGAAGCAACAAATCTGCAGATGGCTTATTAGGCCGAACTCTGTGGAACCGATTTTGAGTTTTGTCAGTGTATTGATGTAAGCTGTCGAGTTGATTGTCTCATCTCTTGTCATTACATCAACAAGAATCACACCATCAATGTCCCAGAAGACAGTGATCATCACCTTTCCGGCTGATGGAGATGTTTTGAATTTTTTTCTTTTTGGTGACTGCGGATGATGCCATTCCATTGACTGCATTTTTGTTTCAGGCTCATAATAATGTGCCCACGTTTCGCCACCGGTAACAATTTTTGACAAAAACATTTCTCATTCAACACAGAAACGCTCCAACAATTCAGAACAGAATGTTTTCCTTTGAACTCTGTGATCATTTGTTAGGCACCGAGGAACCCATCGAGCGCAAATCTTTGAATATCCGAGAGTTTTAAAAATTGCGATTGCACTTCCCTTGCTGACTGTAAGCTGCAATGCCAATTGCTGACTAGTGATACGCCTATCCTTACGAATAATGGCATCAGCCCGGTTTAACAAGTCTGTGCTGGTAGCCGAGGCAACACGTCCAGAACGCGGTAAATCATGCAGCTCCACTCGTACATTTTCTGCAGCTTTAATTCTCTGAACCCAGCGACTAACTGTGCTCCTATCGACTGCAGAACATTTGTACACTGCACACAGTCGTTTATGAATGTTTGCCACAGTTTCTTTTTCCGCAACCAGAAATTCTATGACAATTCGCTGTTTGTAACGGACATTGTTGACAAGCTCCATTTAATGGTTCATAGATTGCGTAATATTTATCAGAATGCTGTGCAATTTGGTGCACATAATTGGAACATGTCATATTCTAAGTGTGCAAAATTTCATATTCCTATCTTTATTATTAGCCGAGAAAAAAATTGGTGTGTATTACTTTTTGACCTCCCTTCAGTATAATACAATTATTCATTGTTTTAAAATGGACGCTAGGCTCAAGAACAATGATAAAAATAACAGCTACCAAGATGAAATGTTTTAGACGAATAACAGGAAACGGCATGAGAGATAAGATCAGAAATGATGAACTGGGAAAAAATCTAACAATAATTCTCGCTAAGGAGTACATAAAGAAACAACAGATAAAACGGCTTGGCAACACGATAAGACAGAAAGACCAAAACACAGTACAATGAGCCTATAATAAACGTTACGAGAACACCAGACTCAAAAGTCGACCATGAGAAAATATGGATTGATGGAATGTTCGACACACTTGGAAACATAACTGCAGTAGAGGCCAACACACGATCAAAGACTGCAAATTATATCTCCTCTCGACGTTGAAAGGTAAATAACGCAAATTTAAACAGAATAACAGGAAGAAAAAGAAGTTATTCTATAAAGATCAAGTTTAAAGCGAAATATCCTGAATGCAATTTTCAACAAGCCGACCTCTTAAGTTCGATATAGAAAGCTCCAGTAAATGCAACAACTATAGCCTACTTGTTACCCACACGGTGCCCACACCAAAGTAAAGTTATAGTGCAGTTGCTATTGTATAGTTTGTATTATTCTCAGAAAATAAACAACGGCCATACTTCGAACAGCTCGCACTCCTCACACGTGGGTTCTGGAACCAATCGTTCAAGACTTGCCGCCAGGCCGCGCCAAAACGGTAAAAGAAATACTATAAACTTCCGCCCGCGTATAATCAAGACGAGACCACATCTGGAGAACATATTTCAAGCAGAAGTTGTACGTAGTGGTGGCCTGACAGACACCAGGCCAGATCCTGTTTGACTGAAATGACTAACTTATTCTGTAATGAATTGCTGCACATACGTTTGTTGGGACAAGTTGCTGGACGTTTTCAAAACAACGGGAAAGGTTCGATGAAAGTATTAAACGTGTCGAATAGGAAAAATGTAAACTCTAAAAATTACTGCAGGTGGTTTGTTCTCTTGAAGGTTTTGTCTGCTTCTTGGCAATGCATGATCCGTTCAATGTCAGACTGAGTCTTTCAGGTTATCATCATTATCGAGTGCCATTTCCGCAACGAATGTTGGCTACCACGGAGCGCAATTCTGCTCTGTCTCTTGCTTTGATGGTGCAGGTTGTGATAGGCTGGTTTGTTCATCTCTTGATGTTACTCGTCCATGTTAGTCTTGGTCTGCCTCTTTTACCTTGAATCGTCCCTTCCAATATTACTTTTATTAGGGTGTTGTGTCTTTTAACGTGCCCTAAAAATGCCATTTGTCTTGTCTGAATTGTGTTTAGTGGTTCTCCTTTTATTTTTAGTTGTTTTAAGACTTCATCGTTTGTTTTCGTTTCTTTCCATCCAATTCTACCTATTCTTCCATATATCCACATTTAAAAGGCTTCAATTCTCTGTTCTGTTTTCTTGTCTAATGTCCATGTTTCTGCACCATATAGGAATGTTGAGAAGACATAACATTTTGCTATTCTTAGTTTTAGCCCTGGTGTTATTTGTTTTGATGTTAGTGTGTTCTTTATGACATTAAAATTACTTTTTGCCATTCCTATTCTTTTGTTTATTTCAGTTGTACATTTTCCATCACTGGTTATAGTATGTCCAAGGTAGTTGTAGTTCTGAACTGTCTCCAGGTCTATTCCTTCAATTTTGATATCCATTTTTGGCTTTTGAGTATTTTCTTTGTTTATGATTATAGTTTTAGTCTTTTTGATATTCATATCTAGTCCATATTTTTTGCTTGCCATGTTTATTTCATTAAGTAATTGTTGTAGACAATTGTTTCAGGTTATATTAGATCGCAATTGCCATCAAAATAAAAATAATACTCAATTTGCTTAAATCTAATCAAGTCAAGCCACCGGACAACACCTGGGATTTTATAAATCAATGACTCGAGAGTCAGGTTGAGCGAGCGATCGCTGATCAGGAAGGAGCCTACGTCACCTCCCTGACTGTGGCAAAAACCAGCCTGGCCATACGAAGAGGGATGTGAGCAAGAAGGCAACAAAGTACTC
Source organism: Megaustenia siamemsis (assembly GCA_032433765.1). Lineage (NCBI taxonomy): Eukaryota > Metazoa > Mollusca > Gastropoda > Stylommatophora > Ariophantidae > Megaustenia > Megaustenia siamemsis. Next base: position 106,458,039 of record JAVIAB010000073.1, on the reverse strand, counting down.
AACAGTCCATGTTGACAGACGGCGCAGATTTCGCGTTGTAAATCACAACACAACGTAACTGCGCCCACTTAGGGTTCTTTTAAGGGTGGACGATGAAGAGAAGTAGTCGTCGAGCGAACGCTGAAAAAGAAGTAGATGAAGAAGATAAAATGAGAAGATTGAGGAGGAGAAGAAAAAGAAACAAGAAAAAACGAATAAGAACAATACGATTTATACCAGTAAATTCATCCTTTATGATTGACTCATTCCTATTGTGATGGTTCTGCATATGTACATTAACATTAGACGTGTATACTTTTATTCTCTTTTTTTCTTTCAAATGTCCACATGGGTGTCATAGAGGAGATCTTAGTTTGATTCAATTTGAGTATTCAATTCAATATACAGCTTCGTGTAGTTATACATCTTCGTCATCCGTCCTTAAAAGGATGTTAAATGGGCATGGATGTATTTGTGCTGTGGTTTGAAGTAGAACTCTGATATTTGAACATTTCGACCCAGCACATCCAACTTCAGCACGACATTTTTAACACCGGTTTGACTTCCCCCTTGATCCCTATCACTTGACCAAACTAGACTAGCTTGTGAGGAGCCAGTGGTGGGGTTTAAACTCACACTCCTACATGATATGGGGGCAGCTTTATATAATGTAGGACATGTAGGAGTGGAAGTTACACACCACTATTGATTCCCTGCTACCAGCTTTACCGCAGCACAGCATTTATTTGTCCTTTCATTAGACTAGTTTGTCTTTTTCTAAGGGCACTGCGAAGAGGTGGAGGAACTGGATAGTTCTAGTTCACATTTCCCAGGGCAGGCTATCCGCTATGATTCGCCGACAGTTATCAGCTCCGTTGTTGAACGGTCCTGACTTCTGTATTATCGTTGTCAAACAGCGTCTGTCTTAGGAGAGAAGAAGATCACAATATTATAAGATGATGTCAGCAGAAGAAAACGTGAACATTTACCATGGCAGAACAGTTGATAAAACTTTGCCTTGAAATGAACAAATAGACAGACCGAAATTTGAAGCGGCTGCAACATTACATGAGAATCAAACCTAACCAGCTTCCATTACTGGCCTATAAGAGCTTCCGGCAGTGGCTTCAGATCATGAGAAAGATGCTTTTAAAATTGAGATGGAGAAATATAGACAGTGGTAAATGTTAACAAAGGTCAGTGCTACATATTGGCTCAAGATAGTTAATAATAAAGGGGAGTGCTATACACTTGACTCAAGATAGTTAATAAAGACCAATACAACACACTTGGCTCAAAATAGTTAGCAACGACCAGTGCGACACACTAAGTACATAAAAAAGGCTAAAATTATTTAAAAAAATGGCCACGGTAAGTTAATCAGAGTGAAGACTGTCAAAGTAAACACAAATTGTTTGTAGGCTTGTGTTATAGGATCATCACTGCACACCGGACAAACCCATAGGTAACCCGATTCCCCTATAATCTTGAGAGAACTCCGAGGAGATCCCAGGCCCATGTGCACGAACTCTGCTGCACAGCTGGGATCTATGGTGTGTGTAGGTAGGTATGTAGGTAGGTAGGTGGGTAGGTAGATAGGTGTGTAGGTAGGTAAGTAGGGTTTTACTAACAATTTTGCCCGAGAAGCGGCAACATTTATGGCCTGTACTTTTCGATATTTAACTGCCAAGGGTTCTTTAACGTGCGCGAGTGCGCACGGGATCTTCTGTTTGTTGTCCGTATCCGACAGAGCTAGACATCGAATCTCGTCACATAGAGAACAATGGAGGAATGCGCCACGAAGAAACAGCGGATTAATTTTTCTTATTTTTAGTGGGCTTTGAACCCGAACCCGTCCAGTCGTCGCGCATGTAGACTTCCCAACCTCGTCTAAATGATGTTAGTAAACTCATGTACATCCGGGACACATTACAAAGAACTTTGTTCATTACAGCTTTGTTGCTTAAACATCCAAAGCAAACACCTCTTGACTGCAGTGATTTGTTTGCGTTCGCCAGATTTGACCACTGACGAAGTCCCAGGACTGAACGAGGAACTGAATTTTGCGTGTTAATCCGTTTTTCCCTGGCAGCCGTGTGCATAGGGGTCCCTCGCCGCAGGGGTAACTCCGACTTCGGAGGTACTCATATTTTTTCCCGTCGATGAGTAATTGACGTTTCAAGCCGGGCCTGGCTGCTGAGACCAGGGTTGGTTGCCGTAGAGAGATATAAATAAAAATCCCAACTAGTGCAGCCGGGATTTGAACCCACAAACTCTATGTCTCGAGGCCGGCGTCTTGCCAGTCCCCACGATTGCAGTGATTGAAACGGAAACTCAAGTGGTGTGGATAATAAATGTTGCTGATCGAACCTGGCACATCATGAGAAGAGGAAATTTGGAATACTTCGTTACAATTGGCAAAATAAAAGGAAAGAGAGATCGCGGACGACAAAGAGAGAAAATACTGGATAGCTTGGTGTTATGGCATGGAAAACAGTCAACAACAGAACTGATACGATGCACTGTAGATAGAAGATTGTGGAAGGACATGATAGCCTACACCAACAGGTATGGTACATGATGGTGATGATCGAACCTGGCAAAAACAGCTTGCATGTCGAAATCTGTGAATGGGCAAATACAAACATGGCGGACAAAGGAAAACATGGGATGACAACATTAGAATGGAGGCGAAGGCGCGCCTCACAGAAGCAGAGCTGGAAATCGTCAGGGACCCACAGCTGATGGCTAGCGCCAGGATCGGTGAACCAGAACCATCCAGACACTGCTCCTCCTCTCCGTGGTGCCTCGAGTAACAGACTAACCTGTCAAATCTGGCCGAGTAGGGATCGAAGACAGAAGACAACCCGGTACTAAAAAATGTCGTAATGAAGTCAGATGTGTTGGGCCGAAAGGCGCATATATCACAGTTATATTGTAAACCACAATACAATGTAGACACGTCCACTTAACGTCCTTTTAAGGGCGGATGACGAAGAGGTGTACTCCTTTAGTCATCGGGCGAACGCAAGCAAGCAACGTTAGAATATGGACAGGTGGGTCTTACCATCTCTAGATAACAACGAGTAGGTGTAAACGTAAGGAGTGGAGGAAGATAACAGCCACAAATGTTGTCTCAACATCCGTGAGGGTTATGTGAATGGAAGCGTGTGTGAGTCTTGACGAATTCATAATTGATCAATGAATGAGCAAACTTGTATGTGACTAATTAAATAGTTTATTGTCTGACAGGACTTCCCGTAAATATAGTGGATATGTGACAGGAACCGTTGAGCCACTGTCTTAAAAGTGTTCCTCGTTGCAGTTTCCTCATATTCCATATCCGGTTTGCAGCCTGAACTACTGAGTAGTACTCTGTGCACACTATTAGCTGTGTGTTTCATCCTGATGGTATTTCTATATTCCGATTGCTTACGATGAGTGATGATGTCGTATGACGAAAGACAGTTCAGCTGCGTTCACTTTCGGCGCTTTATCTCATTTGACGTGTGCTGTGTTTGCTAAGATGGGGACTGCAGCTGCCTTTCTTTGTTTGGATATTCGATGAGATGTTAACTCGGGTGATTCTACTGGCACGGGCGTTTGAGCAATTATGGATTTTCATTCGTTTGCAGTGATACTGGGGCCTTCTAGTAACTACAACTATAACTAATGTCTGACAATGAGTGGGTGAAAGTATGTGAATCTAGACTAATAAAATGAATGATAGGATTTCTTTGTGTAAATGAGAGTTTGTGAATATAGACTAATAAAATGAATTATTGGATTTCTAAGAGTGAATGAGAGTATGTGAATATAGACTAATAAAATGAATTATTGGACTTCTATGAGTGAATGAGCGAGTATGCTAATTAATTAAATACTTGACTGTGTATGAATCAGTCAGCTAGAAAGTGTTCTATTGAATAATTAATGTTGTCAACGATAGTGGTTTTGGAGTGAATGAATTCTTCGTTTTTCTTCTACCTTTCAGCTCCCTGTGGAGCATAGGTCTTCAACAAACACTTTCCAAGTCGTTCTGTTTCTTGCTATTCTTTTAAGATTATTCCATGTTTTCCCCATCATCTTCAACTCTGCTTCTATCTGTCTTCTCCAAGAATTCTTTGGTCTTCCTCTATGTCTTTTCCCCTGGGGATTCCAAAAAAGGGCCTATTGTGTAATACTCTCAATTGGCTTCCGCAGTGTGTGTCCTATCCAGCACCATCGTCTTCGCTGTATCTCTTTATCTACTGGTATTTGACTCGTACATTTCCATAATTCTATGTTAGTGATTTTGTCCTGCCATTTCCATCATTTTATTCTGTGTAAGCATCCATTAATGAGTGAGTTAATTAAAATGCGAATAATTAATTGATTGTTTTATTAGTCAACTCATGTATTATCTGTTTATAGGATGAATGGGTCACTCAAATGACCAGGTAATTGATTATTAAGCCTCGCAGCACTTTTACGTCTTTCCTCTGCTTTCAAAATGTGAAGTCTCTATTTGGGTAGGACACTTCACGAGCTGTAGACAGACGTTCGGTCCCCGGCGAGGCGAGTAGAGGGCGTGAGCTGAAGAGATGTCGAGTGACGTTTCACTTACACCCTTACACGTAGAAGTCTTTGTTTGTGTCTGGTTGTTTTTAAGTCTCAAAACACTTGACTTGAGAGTGTCGGGAGCTTTGAGGTAGTGTGCTGACTCTGCAAGAAAGAACATTTGAGTTCAATCCCAAAATGATGATCTAAAGAAAACTCACTTGAAAAAGGAAATAAGTATCAAGCTCAATATTTGGGGTAAGTAATGAGAAAGTGCACAAGCACCCTCACCTCAGATTGACGTGACCTAGTTAGTTTAAATAGTACACCTCATTACCTACTATTGATGTTACGGGGCATGCTTACAAAAGATTAACTTGTTCTGAAAATGACAAGTGAGAGAGTAAGACTCCATATCTATATTTTATATTTGCTTAATTAACACTGTGTTTACTTTCATGGGCCATCTTGTTTTCCCATCGTGTGGACGTGGGCATGAACTCTTCTTCTTTCCTTCCTCATCTGTCTTTCAGCGTCAAGGGGAGATATCATTTGCGGTCTTTTGCTCTTCTGATTGCCTCTGCTGCTGTTATGTTTCCTAGTGCTTCTAATATTCCGTCGATCCATCTTTTTCGTGGTCGACCATTGGATCTGGTATTCTCGCAAAGTATATTGAGGGCTCGTTGTGTTGTGTTTTGATCACTCTGCCTTGTCGCGTGGCCAGATACACTGTCTTCGGGTGAATATGTGCCTTCTGTGACCACCATTACTTGTATTTTCCGTTTGCTGGGTGGTCTAGGTTTAGAGGTAGGACGTCTACTTCTGAACAAGAAGGTCTTGAGTTTGAATCCCGCAATAGGTAGGAACTTTTCTCTTCGAATCCATGTTTTATGTGTGGCCTTACCCTCCTCTTTGTAAGCTGGGAAGTGAGATCCGATGTCTAGTCTTCTCTGGTTAGTTAAATCCGATGTATAACCTTCTCTGGGTAGTGAGATCGATGTCTAGCCTTATCTGGGTAGTGAGATTTGATGTCTAGCCCTCTCTGGGTAGTGAGATCTGATGACTAGTCTTCACTGGGTAGTGAGATCCAATGTCTAACCTTCTCTGGGTAGTGAGATTTGATGTCTAGCCTTCTCTGGGCAGTGAGATCCGATGTCTAGTCTTCTCTGAGTAGTGAGATCCGATGTCTAACCCTTTCGGATAACAACGAGAAACATGAGGTAGCGTATGTACTCTGCACACGTTAAAAAGTAGTTGGAAATAAAAAGAAGGACACAAAATTGGCAGCAAAATTTGTAGGAAAATCCTATCCAAAACATGAAAACACGTCGACATTCAATGAGAGTACCTCTTTCATGAAGTCGCTGTGTGGCACGGACCGTCTTTAGCCCATTTGCCGTTCTATGTTTTGTTCATCTGCACGCAGCCAGTTATCGAGTAGCACAGAAATACAAGTTATGTTGATGATAAAGCAAGACAGAACGATGCGCTAATTCAATCATATCTTGTCATAGACTGTGTTCTCGTTTGACCTTCTCTCCATTTCGGATTCCACTCAAGTCACTGACAAGATCTTATCTTACTCATAGGAGGAGCATCGACGCTGTCAAGGATGAGCCAGGCCCGAGGCGAAATACTGAGGGCAGCAACGGATCTAGTGAAATAAGTTTGTAGCTGCTCTTCGAGTGCCACGGGACATGGAGGCCATTGGTCGCCGTACCACTTGATGGTCACTGGCATTTAAGCATATCCACTTTCTCTTTGACTTTTCTTTCACAACTGTCTGCTCTTTATACTGACCGTCAAATGTTAATTTCACCACTTTCTTTCTCTATTTTTTCAACAGATAAGCGATCCATCTGGTCAGTCTCTTGACCTTTTTTTTCTGTCTCTAATTTTATATTTTTATGCTTTCAAAATCTTTTCTTCATAGTTTGTAGGTATTTATATGTATGCATTCTTTATGGTATCTCCAAACTTTGCTCACATATTCATATTATGAATATTCATAATACCTGAGACAAAAACACATAATACAGTTCAACCCCAAATACGTGTACGCACAGATGCCGTCAAGATTGTTAACTGCTTGTTCAAGTTTCTCGCTGGTTGTACATACACCTGGCTCGACCTCCAGGTTGTTATTAAAATCGTTATATTTTGTTATATTCTGTTATAAATCTTTTATATTCTGATCTAGAACGTAAAGTCAGTGTTGTTTGTTGAAAGCTGAAACTTCGATTAATTGTTGATGTGTTAATCAAAATTGATAAACTACCTATTTATGTCCTTCATTCACAACTGATTATCTTTGTTCTTCCTTAACTTTCCTTAGTTATCTCCGACGTTGAGGCGAGATATGATTCGCGGTTTCTTGCTCTTCTAATGGTCTCTTCTGTTATTATACCTCCCAGTGTTTCTAGTATTTCTTTTATCAACGCTTTTTCTCGGTAGATCTCTTGGTCTGGTGTTTTCGTATCATTTGTTTATCAACGCTTTTTCTCGGTAGATCTCTTGGTCTGGTGTTTTCGTATCATTTGTTTATCAACGCTTTTTCTCGGTAGATCTCTTGGTCTGGTGTTTTCGTATCATTTGTTTATCAACGCTTTTTCTCGGCAGATCTCTTGGTCTGGTGTTTTCGTATCATTTGTTTATCAACGCTTTTTCTCGGCAGATCTCTTGGTGTGGTGTTTTCGTATCATTTGTTTATCAACGCTTTTTCTCGGCAGATCTCTTGGTGTGGTGTTTTCGTATCATTTGTTTATCAACGCTTTTTCTCGGCAGATCTCTTGGTCTGGTGTTTTCGTATCATTTGTTTATCAACGCTTTTTCTCGGCAGATCTCTTGGTCTGGTGTTTTCGTATCATTTGTTGGTGTCTCGTTATGTTAGATTTAGTTCTTTATGTCTTATCACATTCCCGAAACATTTGATCTGTTGTCGCTTTATGTTTTCAATAACTGGTTCCGTTTGTAGTTTTTTTTCGTAACTTTTCATTTATGATTTTCTCTCAGGTTGTTTCCTGTCATGCGCCTGACACACTCCATTTCTGTGATTGTTATTTTTCTAATAGTTCTTGAGTCTAAGGTCCATGTCTGGCCATGTAACCAGTTTTACACATCTGGCCAACCCAAACACGCAAGACGCACGCCTTTAACTTGTTACGCTACCATATTGAGACATTTAGTCGTGTTATATCACCAGGTAACGAATGCTTTCTTCGTGGTTATTAACATCAACGTATAGATGTAAACGCAGAAGTAACTTGTTCTTCTACCTTTCAGCTCCCTGTGGAGTATAGGTATTCTACAAACACTTTCCAAGCCGTTCTGTTTCTTGCCATTCTTTTAATATCATTCCATGTCTTCTTCCATCATCTTCATCTCTGCTTCCGTCTGTCTTCTCCAAGAATATCTTGGTCTTTCTCTTTGTTTTCTGTTTCCTTGGTGATTCCAAATTATAATAAAATACACTCAGTTTGCTTCCGCAGTGTGTGTTCTATCCAGCGTCATCGTCTTCGCTGTATCTCTTTATCCACTGGTATTTGACTGGTACATTTCCATAATTCTATGTTAGTGATTTTGCTCTGCCATTTCCATCCGTTTATTCTGCGTAAGCATCCATTATTGAAGACCTGTTATCTTCATGATTGTAATTTTTGCCTTTCTCCATGTCTCACGGCCATAAAATAAGATCCACTAAAAATTGCAGTTGAAAATTTATATTTGCGTCTTTAACTTATATTCTTGGATTTTTTCCATATGTTTCACAGAGCAAAGTATGCTCCTCTTGCTTTTGATATCCTTATTTTGGTATCATTTTCTGTTCCTCCTTCTTTATCTACATTACTGCCCTGGGATCTGTAAAATTGTACGTCTAGTAGAGGTATTTCTCCTATTATTATTTAGTTATTGCCAGCTGCATTAATTCTCATAATTTCGATGTTTTCTTTATTTATTTTCAGTCCCATTTGTTGTGATCGCTCATCAAGTATGCTCATTGTATCTTGCATCTGTAACTTGTCACGTGTCCAATATTTTTAAGGTAAAACAGAGTGCGTACCAGGTACAACTGGCAACAAAAAGAGCTCATTCACTCAAGGGAAGATTGACAGCTCTCAAACAAACCAATTTAATTCCCACTGTCACGTGATATTTTCCCAACCCCAGAGATGCAGACAAGTGGAAGGCAATTTGATCAAGTAAACGTCTTCACAGTCTGTTATTATCCGCACGCAAAAGAATCCAAAACATTGAGCTCGGCCATTTGGGATCACTCGTCTCCTAGGCTACCCGGTTCAGAGACTAACAAGCGAGATAATTCTGTTCAATTTGATATAGGGAATATAAGAATTAACGAGTTAACTGACTCAAATTCTCTTCTAGGCAGTAGTAGGAAACTCTTTGTACAGAGCTTCGCAGTAGGAGGCAAGCTGATCATCAGAAGTGACCTCCCGTCGAGCAAGTGTTTCGGCCCTTTAGTAATATAGCAGTGTAAACAATCAATTTAAAGGAACGAGCTATGTCATATGCATCATAAGATCTTTAGTAGAAAGAGTCATACGGGTGAAAACATATCTATGTTTCATTGATTATACCAAAGCATTTGAAAAAGTAAAGCACCAAGAAATAATCAACATTTTAGAAAGCATAAACTTAGACAGCAAAGATCTAATAATAATAAAGAACATGTACTGACAACAAACACCGGCCATAAGAACTGGAAACCAATTGGGAATGTTTCAATAAATAAAACAGGGTTTTAGGTATGGGTGTGTGCGGTCACCAGATTTGTTTAAAATGTAGAGTGAAATTATTTTAAGATCTATAAAGGGCATGCCTGGAATAACAATCGGAAGCCATAATATAAATAATCTAAGGTATGCTAATGATACGGTCTTTATCGCTAAGAGTGAAAACGAGTTACAAGAAATGTTAGACATTATAATGAAGGAAAGCAAAAATAAATGTCTCAGACTTAATAGCAAAAAGACAGAAGTTATGGTAACAACAAAGAAAAGGACATCACCTCAGTGCAAAATAAAGACAAGTGGAACAATATTAAAACAAATAAATGAAGTTAAATATTTGGGAACTTTGTTAACCTAAGACGGAAGATGTACAAAAGAGGTGAGATGTAGAATAGCTCAGGCAAAAGCAGCTTTCCAAAAAAATGAGGAAGATACTGTGCAATCCATTTTTGACAACAGAAACAAGAAAAATAGTTCTTAAATGTTTGTAGAGTCAGTCTTAACATATGGATGTGAATCATGGACAACAGACAAGAAAATCACTGGAGGCTGTAGAAATGTGGTTTTTCAGAAGAATGTTGAGAATACCATGGACAGCTAAGAAGAGTAATGAAAACGTCCTGAAAGAGGTCAAAGCAAAAAGAGAGCTAATTTCCAATATTAGGAAGAAACAATCATCATTTTTTCACTATGTAATGAGAAGGAAACAGCTGAACTATATTATAACAACTGGAAAAATCGAGAGACGAAGAGATACAGGAAGCAAAGAGGAAAGACGACTTAAGAGAATGACTTGGCAGAAGGTCAACAATAAAAATGATAAATAACTTTCGAGATCGAAAGTTGTGGAGAGACATGATCACCTACGCCAGTAGGCATGGTACTTGATGACGATCATGATACAATCAATAATTAGTATTCTTCTTCTTTTTCAATATTTATGGTAAAGCGATGAATTAAGTGTGACCACACTAGGCCGTAATGTGTGGAGGTAAGGGAGCCAGTGATCCTTTTCGTTGTCACTATCTTCTCCAAAACATTGAGTAAGGTACCCACCTTCCTTGCTTAGCTGTGCCAACTGAATAATGCAATAAAATCACTTGTTTGTCCAGCGATAAGAAAAAAAAAACATCACATTTGTATTCCTCGATGACATAATCTTTTGTGAGTGAAGTAGGAAATATCTGAAAGTGCGAAAGCCAATAATAATCAATTTTAGTTTGTTTTGTTCTGCGTTCACCAGCTTTATATCTCGAGCGAAGTTCCGATACACTGAATTTTGCGTGAATATCACTTTTTCCATCTTTTTCACACTGGTAGTCGCGTGTTCATGTGTCCCTCGCCATACAGGCAGATATTCTTCGACGTCATAGGTACATCAGTTTTAGTTAAGAAAATAGTAAAAAACGAGGGTGTGGAATAATATAATGCTTCAATAATGGAAGCCTTACGTTGCAGTAATACAAGAGATCAAGTCATTACAACTACCATCCCGATGTAACTAATACGTGTGTTTGCGTTCGCCAGCTTTCACCTCTGGTAAAGTCCCAAGAAACTAGGAACTGAATGTTGCGTGTTAATCCGTTTTTCCCTGGCAGCCGTGTGCACATGGGTCCCTCGCCGCTCAGGCAGATAACTTAGTCTTCAGAGGTACTCAATTTTTTTCCGTCGATGGGTAATTGATGTTTCAAGTCAAGTCTCGCTGTTGAGACCAGGGGTGGTTGCTGCAGAGAGAAATCATAAATAAAAATCCCAACTGCTCAGGCCAGGATTTGAACTCCGAACATCCATGTCTCGAGACTAGCGTCTTGTCTCCAGACCAACCAATTGTAACACAACTAATGACAGAACGTGTAAAATTGCTAGAATATTAAACATAGTAAAGGTAAATAGTCCAAATGATTATTCAAGGCAGATAACAATTATAAATACCGAAACCTAATCACGCAGCACAACATAGTACATGGGATATATTTTCTTGAAAAGGAATTGAAAATGAATTAACCAATACTATACATTCTTCTTCTGCGATCATGGCTCATTTAGACTAGGACTCCGGACTCTCTTATGAAGGCAGCTGTCTGTTTAAGTGATTCGGTTGTCCCGTATAATTTCTCTTCCATGGAGGTGGGTGTGGGCCACATTGTCCTTCTCAGGTCTGTGTACTGAGGGCAATCCTGAAGAATGTGTTTTGTTGTCATGTTATCCAGGGTACAGAGGCAATGGCTAGTAGTCCATACTTTGAGTTTGGTGAACATGTAGTTTCTCACTCTGTTGTGGCCAGAGGGTAGGCGAAGTATGATGACTTGATCCTTCCTTGATAGTTGGAGGTATCCGTTCCTCTCGTTATTGCATTTTCAAAGAAGAGAAAAAGAAAAATAGATAGATAGAAAAAAATATTTATTTACAAATTTAAGTGCTACTGTGGAGTATGTGGAGCTAAATTAATATTACATTCTTTAAAAAAAAAAAAACAATTTTCTAAAAAAATAGATTTCGATTAAAAAGTTTGCAAAAACGTACAAAACGCAGAAAGTACACGATGATCACTCGGCTGTTGTGTAGAAACGCAAAATGAAATTGTTTTCCACGTACCTCGTCATATGGCCTTGCAAAGACCATTCGTCAAGGAACTGTGAAATGAGAAAGAAGATGTAAACAGAGAAAGGTAGAGGAAGATAGCGTCAACGAGTGGACAGACCTTGACTGTGTAGTCCTGGGAAATGACCGTAGGTAAATAGAGAAGGTTGATGAAGTCTGTACAGGGTTGATGAAGTCTGTGCTGGGTTGATGAAATCTGTGCTGGGTTGATGAAGTCTGTACAGGGTTGATGAAGTCTGTGTAGAGTTGAAGAAGTCTTTGTAGGGTTCATGAAGTGTGTGCTGAGTTCATGAAGTCTGTGCCAGGTTGATAACGTCTACGTAGGGTTGATGAAGTCTGAGCTGGGTTGATAAAGTCTGTGCAGGGTTGATGAAGTCTGCGCAAGGTTGATAAAGTCTGTGCTGTGTTGATGAAGTTTGTGCAGGGTTGATGAAGTCTGTGCTGGGTTGATAAAGTCTGTGCAGGGTTGATGAAGTCTGTGCTGGGTTAATAATGCCTGTGCAGGGTTGATGAAGTCTGTGTAGAGTTGAAGAAGTCTTTGTAGGGTTGATGAAGTGTGTGCTGAGTTGATGAAGTCTGTGCCAGGTTGATAAGGTCTATGTAGGGTTGATGAAGTCTGTGCTGGGTTGATAAAGTCTGTGCAGGGTTGATAAAGTCTGTGCTGTGTTGATGAAGTTTGTGCAGGGTTGATAAAGTCTGTGCAGCGTTGATGAAGTCTGTGCAGGGTTGATGAAGTATGTGTAGAGTTGAAGAAGTCTTTGTAGGGTTGATGAAGTGTGTGCTGAGTTGATGAAGTCTGTGCCAGGTTGATAAAGTCTATGTAGGGTTGATGAAGTCTGTGCTGGGTTGATAAAGTCTGTGCAGGGTTGATGAAGTCTGCGCAAGGTTGATAAAGTCTGTGCTGTGTTGATGAAGTTTGTGCAGATTTGATTAAGTCTGCTGGGTTGATAAAGTCTGTGCAGGGTTGATGAAGTCTGTGCTGGGTTGATAAAGTCTGTGCAAGGTTGATGAAGTCTGTGCTGGGTTGATAAAGTCTGTGCAGGGTTGATGAAGTCTGTGTAGAGTTGATGAATTCTGTGCCATGTTGATAAAGTCTATGTAGGGTTGATGAAGTCTGTGCTGGGTTGATACAGTCTGTGCAGGGTTGATGAAGTCTGCGCAAGGTTGATAAAGTCTGTGCTGTGTTGATGAAGTTTGTGCAGGGTTGATGAAGTCTGTGCTGGATTGATAAAGTCTGTGCAGGGTCGATGAAGTATGTGCTGGGTTGATAAAGTCTGTGCAGGGTTGATGAAGTCTGTGCCAGGTTGATGAAGTCTCTGTAGGTTTGATGAAGTCTGTGCTGGGTTGATAAAGTCTGTGCAGGGCTGATAAAGTTTGCGCAAGGTTGATAACGTCTGTGCTGGGTTGATGAAGTTTGTGTAGGGTTGATGAAGTCTGTGCTGGGTTGATAAAGTCATTGCAGGATTGATGAAGTTTGTGTAGGGTTGAAGAAGTCTGTGTAGGGTTGATGAAGTGTGTGCTGAGTTGATGAAGTCTGTGCCAGGTTGATGAAGTATGTGCTGGGTTGATAAAGTCAGTGCAGGGTTGATGAAGCCTGTGCAAGGTTGATGACGTTAGTGCTGGGTTGATGAAGCCTGTGCTGAGTTGATGAAGCCTGTGCTGGGTTGATGAAGCCTGTGCTGGGATGATGAAGCCTGTGCTGGGATGATGAACTATGTGCAAGGTTGATGACGTATGTGCTGGGTTGATGAAGCCTGTGCTGGGATGATGAAGTCTGTGCAAGGTTGACGAAGTCTGTACAAGGTTGATGTAATTTGTGCAGGGTTTATGAAGTCTGTGTAGGGTTGATGATGTCTGTGTAGAGTTGATGAAGTATGTGCTGGTTTGATGAAGTATAAGTAGGGTTGATGAAGTCTGTGCTGGTTTGATGAAGTATGTGTAGGTTTAATGAAGTCTGTGTGTAATAGAGTAAGCTAGCGAAGCATGGGGACGGGTAACTTAGTTGTTATCCGCTTCTCAATAGACAATAGCAGTAACAAATGCTAGCGACCAGCAGTAGTTAGGACATAAATTTAAGTTTGGAAAATTTCCAGCCAGACAACAAGTTGTAGAAACAAAGTTAAGGGAGTAAAAGTTTATAGTGGGTAGTGGACACACAGAAGTGAGGAAGGAAAGTAGAATTATACAGAGAGTTTAGGTCAATGGAAATTTTCCAACAGCAGGTTGGGGAAATAACAATACGTGCATGATTTGACTGCATGACTTGACTGTCCGGTAAACAGCTATCAGGACGGGTCAGGTCATGAAGATGATGGTCACAAATAGTTTGTTTTGACAAATTTTAGACTGAAGTAATGGAACGGTCAAGTCTTGGAAGTTCGGAAATGGAAATTTTGGCAGTGGAATTGTTGTAGTGAGAATTGATTGGCTAAAAGGGTCGCAAGTGGTCACTTTGCGACGGTTTGATTGGCCGAAGATATGTCATACAAAGTGTGAGGTTGGAGTATTTAAACTTCAACGCAATAGGCTTAAGACAGTTCGAGTTAGTTAGCCAGGATTAAATTAGTCAGGAATGAGAATAGTCAATATGTAGACTAAGTAAGCTTAGTCCGGCTTCGGCCGAACTGCCGAAGGCAGTTAGATAGAGTTAGAACAGTCAGAACAATTAGAAAGTTAAGATAAGAAAGTGAAGCCAGTTAGTTAGGAAGTTAGAATCTCCAAGTTGTAGTTCAAGTCCGTTGAGAAGTTATTAGTAGAAGTTGATAGAGAGTAGGAGTATAGCAATGAGAATATGAACTTTAGTGTTGTGAAAATGCTTAAGAGTAATTCATGTTGTTTCACATTCATCATGAACGTAAGTTGAATAATGTTGTATACAATATATGCACTTGGGACTGATCATAGTCATCGGCGATTTGCCTCAGAGAAGTCCCGAATTAATTAACATTAATTTAAGATAAGTGCATCCACCACTAGTCGACCATTGTGCCTAGAGATCAATAAACTTGATTATCACTATGTATCCAGAGAAGAAGTCTGTCATGATTTAACTGTTGTGATCAACTAAAAGAAATGTGATGTGCTGTCAAGTTATAATATAATATCAGAAACAAGAAACAATAAATATACTATAACATGTGCTGAGTTGATGAAGTCTGTGCTGAGTTGATGAAGTCTGTACAGGGTTGATGAAGTCTGTGCTGGGTTGATGAAGTCTGTACAGGGTTGATGAAGTCTGTACAGGGTTGATGAAGTATGTGTAGGGTTGATGAAGTCTGTACTGGGTTGATGAAGTCTGTGCTGAGTTGATGAAGTCTGTACAGGGTTGATGAAGTCTGTGCTGGTTTGATGAAGTATGTGTAGGGTTGATGAAGTCTGTGCTGGTTTGATGAAGTATGATTAGGGTTCATGAAGTATGTGCTGGGTTGATGATGTATGTGTAGAGTTGATGGAGTCTGTGCTGGTTTGATGGAGTCTGTACAGAGTTGATGGAGTCTGTGCTGGGTTGATGATGTCTGTGTAGAGTTGATGAAGTCTGTGCTGGTTTGATGGAGTCTGTACAGAGTTGATGAAGTCTATACAGGGTTGATGAAGTCTGTGTAGGGTTGATGAAGTATGTGCTGGTTTGATAAAGTCTATGCTGGTTTGATAAAGTCTATGCTGGTTTGATAAAGTCTATGCTGGTTTGATGAAGTCTGTGCTGGTTTGATAAAGTCTATGCTGGTTTGATGAAGTGTGTGCTGGTTTGATAAAGTCCATGCTGGTTTGATGAAGTATGTTTAGGGTTCATGAAGTATGTGCTGGTTTGATGAAGTATGTTTAGGGTTCATGAAGTCTGTGCTGGTTTGATGAAGTATGTGCTGGTTTGATGAAGTCTGTGCTGGTTTGATGAAGTATGTGCTGGTTTGATGAAGTCTGTGCTGGTTTGATGAAGTCTGTGCTGGTTTGATGAAGTCTGTGCTGGTTTGATGAAGTATGTTTAGGGTTGATGAAGTCTGTGCTGGTTTGATGAAGTATGTTTAGGGTTCATGAAGTATGTGCTGGGTTGATGAAGTCTGTGCTGGTTTGATGAAGTCTGTGCTGGGTTGATGAAGTCTGTGCTGGTTTGATGAAGTCTGTGCTGGTTTGATGAAGTCTGTGCTGGTTTGATGAAGTATGTTTAGGGTTGATGAAGTCTGTGCGGGTTTGATGAAGTATGTTTAGGGTTGATGAAGTATATGCTGGTTTGATGAAGTATGTTTAGGGTTGATGAAGTCTGTGCGGGTTTGATGAAGTATGTTTAGGGTTCATGAAGTATGTGCTGGTTTGATGAAGTATGTTTAGGGTTGATGAAGTCTGTGCTGGTTTGATGAAGTATGTTTAGGGTTGATGAAGTCTGTACGGGTTTGATGAAGTATGTTTAGGGTTCATGAAGTATGTGCTGGTTTGATGAAGTATGTTTAGGGTTGATGAAGTCTGTGCGGGTTTGATGAAGTATGTTTAGGGTTGATGAAGTTTGTGCTGAGTTAATGAAGTCATGATTTTTTTTCTTCTAAATAACACTCCTGATAACCAAATGTATGTAAAAAGTCAACGAACACAGACTCTAGAATTTCAGCTGTATGTGCAGTCTCTGGGTCGAAAGGATAATAGATATAATCCGTCCAGTAAAATGTATGAGGATTTATATGACCTTTTTTAATCTATACTTAAGGGAAATGACCGATTTAATAAATCATTACATGTTTGTGTTTATAAAGATATGTACGTATCTATGTATGCGTGTGTATGCATGTGTGTCTGTGTGTATGTATGTGTATATATGTATATGTATGTGTGTATGCATGTGTCTATGCATGTTTGTATGCATGTGTGTCTGTGTGTATGTATGTGTTTATATATGTGTATGTATGTGTGTATGTGCATGTATGTGTGTACGCATGTGTGTATGTGTGTATATGTGTGTATGTATGTGTATATATGTGTATGTATGTGTATATGTATATATGTGTATATGTCGGTGTGTATGTATGTGTGTATATATGTGTGTGTATGAATGTGTGTATGCATGTGTGTATACATATGTGTGTATACATATGTATGTATGCATGTGTGTCTGTCTGTATGCACGTGTGTTTATGTGTATGTATGTGTGCATGTGCATGTATATATGTATGCATGTGTGTATGCATGTGTGTATGCATGTGTATGTATGTGTGTATGCATGTGTATGTGTATTTATGTATGTCTGTATGTATGTATGTATAAGCATATGTGTGTATGCATGAGTGTATGTACGTGGGTGTGTATGTGTGCGTGCGATGAGAAGGCGGCATCATTTAAAATACTTTATGAAAGCAGTCTAAATTCAGTGGAGGACGGAAGTCAACAATTATATATTCAAATATCGTCTAATCTACAGGAGTGGCATGGAAGCAAATCAACAATAACAATTTTAATTAAAATAACGGGGACAAGAAATTTGGAAACTCAACCGTTCTAGTCAACTGGCATGACACGTGATAACGGGGGGGGGGGCGATTAATATACAAACATCAATTAGCGTGACGTGGAAAGCTTGCATTAGAGGCAGCATTAAAGTGTCAAACCAGATTAATGAGCATTGCGTAAACACAATGACAAAAACATTAAACTGTGTAACAGACAGGTCACAGAAGCCTTCGGTGTCTGCTCGGCTGACCCGAATGAGCGCGACAAAACTCGTCATAAAGTGACTAATCCGTCTAAGGCCAGGATAACTCTTTCGGCTTTACGATCTACGTAAATGTAGCCATTGTGCTTGTACGTGACAAGAATTGTGCCAGGCTTGTTACCTCCCCCTGCTCTTAAAAAAGCGGATATTGTTTGTCTAGGTCCGTGCACTGTAGGGGGATATAATTTTGCAGGTCGTGTCAATCAGAATGTAATGTGTCTCTTGTATATTATGAAGGCTGAGCTAAGTGCATGCACTGGCTTTAAGACAAGCTAAGCTCTGTGCAAATCATATTGTATTTTTCCCCTCATTTAACTGCTAAAATAATGGAGATATTATGGAATATGGAACAAGATTGAAAAAATGAGTTAATGAAGAAAGTTTCTATTTTAAGTAAACCGGTGTTGGAATCATACATGTTCTTCGACTAATATCAGTGCACAAATTATGAATTAATGTGAAATATGACTGCACACATTATTTCACTAAAATGATGCATCATTGAACAAATTAATACTCTAGATGTTGGATGTCAACTCACAAATTAATACTCTAGATGTTGGATGTCATTTCACAAATTAATACTCTAGATGTTGGATGTCATTTCACAAATTAATGCTCTAGATGTTGGATGTCATTTCACAAATTAATATCCTAGATGTTGGATGTCATTTCATAAATTAATATCCTAGATGTTGGATGCCATTTCACAAATTAATGTCCTAGATGTTGGATATCATTTCACAAATTAATATCCTAGATATTGGATGTCATTTCACGAATTAATATCCTAGATGTTGGATGTCATTTCACAAATTAATATCCTAGATGTTGGATGTCATTTCACGAATCAATATCCTAGATGTTGGATGTCATTTCACAAATTAATATCCTAGATGTTGGATGTCATTTCACAAATTAATATCCTAGATGTTGGATGTCATTTCACAAATTAATATCCTAGAGGTTGGATGTCATTTCACAAATTAACATCCTAGATGTTGGATGTCATTTCACGAATTAATACCCTAGATATTGGATACCATTGCACAAATTATGAATTAAAGTAAAAAAGTAAAGTACCCCCGTCACGCCAAGTGACGTATAGGGAGGGAATATGGTGTTAGTGACCATATATTTTACAGACCCTCAGCACATGATTTTTGGGGTAATGTGGTCGGTATTACGCCCGTGCCGCTTTACTTTCCCATAAAAAAATCAGGTACCCATTAAAGGCTGGGTGAACCGGAAGCCGTCGATTGGGATCGAACCCTACCTCTTGTCCTATGTAGTCCAGTTCACTAACCACTGAACTATCGCGGCTCCCAATTACGAATTAAGGTGAAATATAATTGCACACATTATTTCACTAAAATGATGCATCATTGCACAAATCAATACCCTAAATTTTGATATTGCATAGATTATGAATTAAGGTGAAATATGATTACACACAATATTTCATTACAATTATGCATCTTGATACAAATGAATACCCTAGGTGTTGGATGTCATTGTACAAATTATAAATTAAAGTGAAATACGGAGGCGAAGGCGCGCCTCACAGCACCAGAGCTTGAAGTTGTCAACGACCCACAGCTGATGGCTTGCGCCAGGATCGGTGAACCAGAACCATCCAGATCTTCCTCCACCTCTCCGTAGTGCCTCTAGTAACAGATCAATCTGTCTAGTCTGGCCGAGCGAGTAGAGATCAAAGAGGGAAGACAACCTGGTACTCAAAATAGTCACTCTGAAGTCGGATGTGTTGGGTCGAAAGGCGTAGATATCACAGTTATACTGCAAACCACAATACAACGCAGACACGCCCACTTAACGTCCTTTTAAGGGCGGATGATGAGGAGGTATACTCCTTTAGTCATCGGACAAACGCTAGCAAGAAAGATGAAATACAATTGCACACATTATTTCACTAATTTGATGCATCATTTCTCAAATTCGGGAGCCACGATAGCTCAGTGGTTAGTGAACTGGACTACAAAGGACAAGGGGTAGGGTTCAATCCCAACCGACGGCTTCCGGGTTCATCCAGCCTTATATGGGATTTTTTTCTGGAAAAGTAAAGCGGCTCGGGCGTAATACTGACCACATTACCCCAAAAATCACGTGTCGAAGGTCTGTAAAATGTATGGTCACTAACACCATATTCCCCATACGCCGCCACTTGGCGTGACGGGGGTACTTTACTTTTTTTTTTTACTTATTTCTCAAATTAAAACCCTAGATATTGACGGAATTGCACAAATTAAAAACCCAGATATTGGATATCATTGCACAAGTTAAATACTAACTAACGAAAAGAAATACACAAATCTGCGCTCGACCTAAGGGTTATCACATTTCAAATTAAGGAGCAAACGACTGAGTGCCAATGAACACAGGAATTCACAAAAAAGATTTTACACATTTCTGTACAAATTCATGCATTAAGGACAGGCTAGGTTTTGCAAAATAACGCTCTAAAGATGGGGCTTTAATGGGCAGATTTAACTAAAAATGGGATATCATGCACACATTAAGTTGCGAAAGCTCAGTGTTAATGAGCTGGACTTCCGATCCTTATCGATGGCTTCCAGGTTCCTCCAGTCTTAAATGGGTACCGGATTATTATTTTTTTTTTTTAAGTAAATCAGCACGGGCGTAATAAATCATGTACTGAAGGTCTATACCAATTATGGGCACTAACTCCACACTCCTCGTCGCGTGATGGGGCTCTTTACTGTTATGCCTAAATTAATGTAATAACTCAAGTGTTTTGAACCAGCCATGTTTCATTTCCAAATTATCTTTTATCACAGATGCACCTCTGCGCTCCACTCCACTGGTTACTATATCCCTTTGTCACCGAACGCACTCATAATATGCATCCCTTCCCCCCTCACCCCCAAACTGGTTCAGGCCATGTTCACACCTTCCCCGCCCATCATTCAGTTTTTCATGTCAAACTTAGCGCGTCATTACAATAAATTGTAACTGCCCTCTATCACAGCGAATCGTCAAACTTAGCGCGTCATTCCAATCAGGTGTAACTGCCCTCTATCACAGCAAATCGTCAAACTTAGCGCGTCATTCCAATCAGTTGTAACTGCCCTCTATCACAGCGAATCGTCAAACTTAGCGCGTCATTCCAATCAGTTGTAACTGCCCTCTATCACAGCAAATCGTCAAACTTAGCGCGTCATTCCAATCAGTTGTAACTGCCCTCTATCACAGCAAATCGTCAAACTTAGAGCGTCATTCCAATCAGTTGTAACTGCCCTCTATCACAGCGAATCGTCAAACTTAGCGCGTCATTCCAATCAGTTGTAACTGCCCTCTATCACAGCAAATCGTCAAACTTAGCGCGTCATTCCAATCAGTTGTAACTGCCCTCTATCACAGCAAATCGTCAAACTTAGCGCGTCATTCCAATCAGTTGTAACTGCCCTCTATCACAGCGAATCGTCAAACTTAGCGCGTCATTCCAATCAGTTGTAACTGCCCTCTATCACAGCAAATCGTCAAACTTAGCGCGTCATTCCAATCAGTTGTAACTGCCCTCTATCACAGAGAATCGTCAAACTTAGCGCGTCATTCCAATCAGTTGTAACTGTCCTCTATCACAGAGAGTCGTCAAACTTAGCGCGTCATTCCGAACAGTTGTAACTGCCCTCTATCACAGCCAATCATTTCAGAAAAAAGGGGGGGGGGGGTATATTTACAGCCCTCGGAAAAAAATACAAATAACCAACAGCAGAAAATAAAAGAAAGAAGAAAATATTGTGTGAAGCAGGATCGTACCCGTACTCCTTGGCACTAGAAACCAAATGCTAGAGTACACGGCCAACTCAGCTAACTAAAAAGTTAGCTTTCATTGGCGATGTCCTCTATCACTTTGCCTTCCTCTTTAAGTAACCGCCCTTACTGCCCTCTATTGATCTTCTTGTTTGGGAGTTGCGATAACTCAATGGTTAGTCAACTGGACTACTAAGATCAAGAAGCGGGTACGATCTCGATCTACAGATCCTAGGTTCATTAATGTGTACTGGCTTTTTCTGGGAAGGCAGGCGGCCTGGCGTGACACCGACCACATTATCAATACAATATGCTGCTTGTCATTAAAATAAGGACACTAACAGCATATTTCCCATAGGCTGGGAGTGAACACTTTATGTTTTTCATTCACGTTCGCGTTGACGGCACTTCCCCTCTCAAACACAAACATCTGCTAGATCAAACTCCTAACTATCACCTCCTGAACTCTTAGCGCCTTCTTTCATCCCCCTCCCACATTCAACTCCCCAACAGCCGTAGTTACCCTATAACCACCGCACGTGCTGGCAGCTGCCTAATCTCAGTACTAAGTGTTGTTATCGTCACACTCCTCCAGGGAATGATATCGCTAATTTTGATAACATTAGTCCAATTTGTTTGATTTGTCTAATTTATGTGTTTTTATTTTTAAATTTACCGACTCCATTCTAGAAAGTGATATAGCTAATCTTAGAAACCATTTGTCTCATTTGTTTTATTTATCCAGATGTATGTCTTTCTAATTAAAATAATTATTCTACTCTATTTAACAACTCTACTTTTTGTTTTCTTTATTGCGTGTAATTTGTCACTTTTTACAATATTCATTCCGCTTGTATGTAACTTCTCTACTATATCTTTTATTATAATTATATTTCTTGTTTATTCTTTCCTTATCTAAATTACACTATTGTATGTATTATACAATTGCTTTTTGGTGTGTGTATTTTTTTCAATTTTCATGTATCAGCGTTTTGTCAATATTATCAATAAACGTAATCTCTTTGTTTAATTTAACTTTTCTATTTGTTTTAAATTGATATATTTTATAAAAATTCTTTATGTAGCATTATTTATTTGTTTTATATAATTTTCTCTTTATATTTAGTTTATCGTCCTTTTCGTCAAACTTTAAAATGTAATGTTCTCGTTGTTTCTCTTCATGATCTAAACAATGCATACACTTTCCTGTGTTTTAGCCTTTAGATTAGCTGGTCAACTACACCAGGTATCCTGCGCGGAATAACCCTCGTTCATTTTTCTTCTGACCACTGCACAATACGCAGGGAAGATTTTTATTTCTCATTCTAGATCAGAATTATTTTGTTTTATATGTTTCATTATTAGTTAGCTATGTAGGACTAATTTTATTTACCTACATATCTGTGTTTGTGTGTGTGATGTATGGTGTTCCTGATGAAGGCCTATTAAACCGAAACGTCGTTCAAATTTGTGTCGTCCATTAATTACGTAAAAAACTTAGACTATTCAAATCAAACGTACTATCAACCCCTACGTAAGCATGAGAGAGCTGGAAAACAACAAAAGAAATAAAAACATAGTTGAACGCATTTGAAAATAAATGTCTAAGGAAAATACTTAGTATAATGTGAAACGAACATGGCTGACCACCGTGAAAGAGATTGGAGCTTCATCACGTACCAGTCCAGAGGAAGCCATGGAGAGTCGGAGAAATTCGAACTTATGTCGGAGGAAAGATCTTAAAATAAGTACTTGGAATGTTAGGACTCTATATCAACAAGGGAAATTGGAAAATCTAATTCAAGAAGCAGAACGAATAAATATAGATATTTTAGGCATATCAGAAACTAGATGGAAGGAATGTGGGTACATTGAAGACGAAAAATATACATTTATATACTTAGGAAACACAACAGAACATCAAAGGGGGTAGGACTACTGGTAAAAAGAGAGCTACAAAAATATATAAGTACCCACTGGACATACAGTGATACGATTATACTACTCAAGTTGAAAGCAAAACCATTCGACATAGCAATAATACAGACATATGCTTCTACTCAAGACTACACAGATGAACAAATAGAGGCATACTATGAAGACCTAAATAAAGTTATGAAGCAAGTGAAATCTTCAGACATCTTGATTGTAATGGGTGACATGAACGCTAAAGTAGGAAAAGGTAGATATAAGACAATTATAGGAAATCATGGTTTAGGAAAAAGAAATGACAGAGGAGAAAGATTAATACAATTCTGTGAAGAAAACAGGCTGATAATATGTAACACCTACTTTGAGCAAGAGAAAAGGAAACTATACACATGGAAAAGCCCTGGAGATAGGAAGAGGAATCAAATAGATTACATAATGATAAAAGAAAGGTTCCGTAACAGCGTAAAGAAAGCCAAAACCTACCCAGGAGCAGATATTAATTCTGATCACAATCCTGTAATGATTAAAATGAAAATCAAACTAAAGAGAAACAAGCAAAAATCTGATTCATCAACAAACCCACTCGACATAACAGCTTTAAATCAAAAAGATATTAAAGATACCTATACAATACAAGTAAAGAACACATACCAAAAGCTGCTAGAGGAAGGAATTGAACAATACAGAAGAGAAAATCCTGATGAAAAAGTAACAACCAAATGGCAATGCATAAAGAAAAGCATACAAAAAGCCTGCGACACCTTACCCAAAAGAGAAAAGAACAAAAAACAAAAATGGATAACTAACACCATCTTAGAAAAAATGGAAGAAAGGAGACAAGCGAAGAACACTGCCCAATACAATAAAATAGATAATGAGATACGCAAAATGTGCAAAAAAGCAAAAGAAGACTGGCTCAGCCAAAAATGTAGAGAAATAGAAACTATGGAAAGCAAACAAGACCTAAGAGGAATGCACACAGAAATAAAGAGAATGACTAATAATAAAATAAAAAAGCCACAGAAGGTGGATGCATTGCAGACAAAAAAGGAAAAATGCTAACAGACAATAAGGATATCATAGATAGATGGCAGGAATATATAACAGAACTATTTCATGATCAAAGGGACAAGAAACCAGTTATAAAATGTACATCAGGCTATAAAATCTTAAAATCTGAGGTGGAAAAAGCTATAAAAACAATGAAAAGGGGAAAAGCAGCAGGACCTGAAAGCATACAGATAGAGATGATACAGGCACTTGAAGATTTTGGCATTGAAGTGATTACAGAGATATGCAACGACATATACCACACAGGATACATACCAAATGAACTAAAAACATCAACTTTCATTGCATTGCCTAAAAAGAATGGTGCAGTTGAATGCAGTGACTTTAGAACAATAAGCCTAATGAGCCATGTTACAAAAATCTTGCTAAAAGTTATACAAGGAAGGATTCAGAATAAAATCAATACTGAATTAGATGAGCAGCAATTTGGATTTAGGAAAAATAGCGGGACAAAAGAAGCCATATTCTGCATGAGAACATTAATCGAAAAATACACAGAAGTAAACAAACCAATATATGCCTGCTTCATAGACTACACCAAAGCTTTTGATAGAGTACACCACAAACAACTTATAGAATGCCTAAAAGAGATACATCTAGATGACATGGATATACGACTAATATGCAATCTATACTGGGAGCAAACAGCAATAATAAAATATAATAAAGAGTTCTCTACACCCATTGATATAAAAAGAGGAGTAAGACAAGGATGCATCCTATCACCAAGCTTGTTCAATCTATACACTGAGCAAATCTTTAAAAACATCATAGAGATGCCAGGCCTACAAATTAATGGAAAGATAATCAATAACCTAAGATATGCTGACGATACTGTACTACTAGCAGAAAATCCTAAAGACCTACAACAATTACTTAATGAAATAAACACGACAAGCAAAAAATATGGACTAGATATGAATATCAAAAAGACTAAAACTATGATCATAAACAAAGAAAATACCCAAAACCCACAAGTGGATATCAAAATTGAAGGAATAGACCTTGAGACAGTTCAGAACTATAACTACCTTGGACATACTATAACCAGTGATGGAAAATGTACAACTGAAATAAACAAAAGAATAGGAATGGCAAAAAGTAATTTTAATGTCACGAAGGACATACTAACATCAAAACAAATAACACCAGAGCTAAAACTAAGAATAGCAAAATGTTACATCTTCTCAATATTCCTATATGGTGCTGAAACATGGACATTAGACAAGAAAACAGAACAGAGAATTGAAGCCTTTGAAATGTGGATATATAGAAGAATAGGTAGAATTGGATGGAAGGAAAAGAAAACAAATGACAAAGTCTTAAAACAACTAAAAATGAAAAGAGAACTTCTGAACACAATTAGAACAAGACAAATGCGATTCTTAGGCCATGTTAAAAGACACAACAGCCTACTGAAAGTGATCCTGGAGGGGAAAATACAAGGTAAAAGAGGCAGAGGCAGACCAAGATTAACATGGACGAGTAACATCAAAAGATGGACAAATCAACCGATGACAACCTGCACCATCAAAGCAAGAGATAGAGCAAAATGGCGCTCCATGGTAGCCAACCTTCGTTGCGGAGACGGCACACAATGATGATGATGAATGTGAAACGAATTCAAAACAAACGAGAAAATTAGATAAATCGCCAGTCAAACACGAATATCATCAGTAATCAAGAAAATGCGATAGACATATATTGGACATGTGATAAGAAGAGATAATAACCGAATTGATCAGAGAGGAAAAGGGAGAAGAAATCGGCTCCCGCAATGAGATTAAAATGCTTGCACAGAACAGAGACAAATAGCGAGATTTGATAAATGTTTTTATTTTGTCTCGCTCGGGTTGAGACTGGTAGCAAGACAATTTAGAAAAAGAGAATGAGTATCTGGGCCTAAGCCCTACGGGCCAGCCACGGCTTGAGAGGTCAATAGATTGATTCATTACGTGAAGTTTTAATCTAGATTCATTACGTGAAGCTTTAATCTAGATTCATTACGTGAAGTTTTAATCTAGATTCATTACGTGAAGTTTTAATCTAGATTCATTACGTGAAGTTTTAATCTAGATTCATTACGTGAAGCTTTAATCTAGATTCATTACGTGAAGTTTTAATCTAGATTCATTACGTGAAGCTTTAATCTAGATTCATTACGTGAAGTTTTAATCTAGATTCATTACGTGAAGCTTTAATCTAGATTCATTACGTGAAGTTTTAATCTAGATTCATTACGTGAAGCTTTAATCTAGATTCATTACGTGAAGTTTTAATCTAGATTCATTACGTGAAGTTTTAATCTAGATTCATTACGTGAAGCTTTAATCTAGATTCATTACGTGAAGCTTTAATCTAGATTCATTACGCGAAGCTTTAATCTAGATTCATTACGTGAAGCTTTAATCTAGATTCATTACGTGAAGCTGTAATCTAGATTCATTACGTGAAGCTTTAATCTAGATTCATTACGCGAAGCTTTAATCTAGATTCATTACGTGAAGCTTTAATCTAGATTCATTACGCGAAGCTTTAATCTAGATTCACTACGTGAAGCTT
Organism: Megaustenia siamemsis; assembly: GCA_032433765.1. Lineage (NCBI taxonomy): Eukaryota > Metazoa > Mollusca > Gastropoda > Stylommatophora > Ariophantidae > Megaustenia > Megaustenia siamemsis. The sequence goes on along the minus strand of JAVIAB010000073.1, from coordinate 106,431,123 downwards.
TAATCTAGATTCATTACGCGAAGCTTTAATCTAGATTCATTACGTGAAGCTTTAATCTAGATTCATTACGTGAAGCTTTAACCTTACATTTTTGTTTCTATTTTTTTGGTTTCATTTCTCCTCCACTTCATACACCTATTTTGTTACACATTATTTAGTTCTTCTGACTCATTTTCTCGTTTTTTCTTTGGTATTCTTTCTGCGTTTTAATTTCCTTCTTATTTCCTTTGTTTCTTCATTCCTTTAAAAGCTCATGTTGCTGCAGAGGAATTTCCTCACCGACGTTGTTGGTTCCAGTGGTAACTGAGATTGTTTTTGTGTTTGATTATTCGCAGTTATGAAATGTGTAACTCTCTCTTTCACCGTTTTTGTTGTTGTGGTGCACATGAGTCCAACCCCTTCCCTAACCCCATACAGAAAAGAAAACAAGCAGACACCACGAGAAGCCGTCAAACACCGTCCTCCCTAAATATCATGTTATCAAACGCTGCCTCCGCCTCACTACCTCAAACCATCTTTTAAAAAAAATAGGATAATTTTCCTTTCACCTCCCCTGAGCTCCAGTTTCACATCTCAGACAGATCTGTTCCATCTTGAAATTAGCTGCTATTACTTTGACTCTGCCACCACCTTCCGTCTACCAGGCCCACAACTCCTGCCAAAACTGGTTGACGATTCCATCTAGGATCAAATATCCCATAAACATGTCAAACTGTTTCCCTATTCCCGTTTTCTGCCACTGGCTACCAGACCCGAGTCTGCCACTCGGTAAATTACACCGCAACCTTCTCCAGCCTCGGCAGATGATGCTAACAGATTATCCATGTACACTGGGTATCTATAATCAGAATAGGAAACAAGAACAGGTAGATTTAGTTTTGCTTAGACAATCCGAAACGACATTGAACAAGATCTATATCACAATTAAAAAGATTTCACAAAGATGCGACAACATCTTGCAACAAACGTAGAGAGTCTAATTAAATGTATATGATTGGTTTTATTTTTATTATTATTTTTTTTTATTTGGTTTTCAATTACGACTCACTAACTCTTGAGGTTATTGAACTATTGGTGGGTTTCACCATTGCACTCCGAACATGTCCAAAGGTGCTCAGATCTCCTTCTCAGCAAGTCCCGCACCGCCCAGCGACTGACGACTCCAGTTCTGTTAGTTAATAAGTCATCGTATGCGCCCCACTAAGTCTCTCGATTCTGGATGTACCCACTTTAGCTCCCATCTATATCATCCGAAAGAGTGGTGTTGACTCATGGTTGTCGAAATCCTGTGCTCTTCCCTCATCTCGGAAGGTATTAGTGACGTTCGTCCGATCCATTGGTTGATCGTCTTCAACGACAGCACAGCTAGCCAGTCAGTCCGCTCTTTCATTTCATCTTATGTGCTTATTGTAGTAAATTCCTTCGTCTCCCGTGACGTACCTAAACATTGTAGGGATAGACGAGTTTGTATTCCATGACATGTATATAGGGTACACAGGGCAGAATTCACAAAAAATCAGTATAATGTAATTTTTTTCTTATGTCAAAACATTTGACAAAATGTGCTCTTTATCAAGGCTGATATTTGAATTGTATAAGCGCCCCACGACCTGGGAAATCCGAAAACATTTGACAAAATGTGCTCTTTATCAAGGCTGATATTTGAATTGTATAAGCGCCCCACGACCTGGGAAACCCGAAAACATTTGACAAAATGTGTTCTTTATCGAGGCTGATATTTGAATTGTATAAGCGCCCCACGACCTGGGAAATCCGAAAACATTTGACAAAATGTGCTCTTTATCGAGGCTGATATTTGAATTGTATAAGCGCTCCACGACCTGGAAATCCGAAAACATTTGACAAAATGTGCTCTTTATCGAGGCTGATATTTGAATTGTATAAGCGCTCCACGACCTTGGAAATCCGAAAACATTTGGATAATTTTGGCTTCTCCTTTACTTTTTCTGTAAAATGAATCTGACCAAAAGAATCCGGAAAAGCCTTGACCTACATAGCATCATAACATTAAAAATAAAAAAAAAATAAAAAAAACTGTCGTAATAGAACATGACAATCACGGAATATCAGGTCCATTAAGTGTTATGTAAAAAAAAAAAAATGATGAATTAAAGAGAAATGCTCTACACACATCTGGCAGCTGTAATAGCTATGTTTGAAAGATGCTCTGATGAAACGACTTATAAAAAGAACAGGTGCATGAAACAGCGTTTTATGAGTTGATAGTCGTGAATTTATCACAATCAACATGGGGAAAAGAATGCTAACAGATACATGGTACACGTTTGTACTGTGATCGCTCACAAATGACCAGAAATATCTGGATCAGTCTCCCCGTGTAGACTTTTGTTGTTGTTGTTGTTGTTGATCAAAACGGCTTTGTGCCAGCCTTAGATAATGGGCATCGGAGACTTGTGTGGGAAAGTAGCGAGATATGACGTCATACTTATCACATGACTTATAAAATGTGCTGTTGGGCATTGCCAAATTTGAACATTAACGTTATGATCATGGGATGCTTCAGATCGAGAAGTGAATAATTATACTTTTTATGGCGATGTGCTGCATCATCAAAGCAAGAAACTCAGTGGAATGGCGCTCCATGGTAGCCAACCCTCGATGCGGAGACCGCACTCAATGATGGTGATGATAGCTATGTGCATCAGAAACATGGACATTAAAAAGACAAGAATGACAGAAATGTGATGCAACGGCGATGTCGTACTAGAGAAAAATACTTGGAGTGTTTTTAGTTTAGAAACGAAGAGAAATGGAGAAAATGTGGAAGAAGTTTGTGAGTAAAATAATCTTAAACTGTGCTACAATTAAATAAGCAAACCAGATCTGAAGGAGGCAGAAACATAACTAACCGAGATAGTTATACGAGAACAGCAGTTGCTATGTATAAATGTTGGCTTGAAGATTTCAACGATGAAATCATCTTCTTATATTTTTCTCCTCTTTATTTCTTTTTCTTATTTTTATTCTTCTACCCACATTCTTTCTGATACGCCTAAAATATATGTTTGATCGTTCTGCTTTTAAAATAAGAATTTCCACTTTTCCTTCTTGGTAAATAGTCCTAACATCCCACATTCTACATTCGTTGCTCTTTCTTCTGATATAAGTTAGAATTTCTCTCCATGACTTTCTTCGGAATAGTACGTGATGCCGCTCCAATCTCTTTCACGGTGGTCAGCCAGCCATATTCGTCTTTCGTGACCTGTATATGCCTCTTGTATACCACACACTTTGCTGTCTTTGCTTTCTGAGCCGTTGATCATTACTTATTTTTCCTCCCCATATACCGTCACAAGCTTTGTACATTCAGACATTGACGTTGTTGTCAGAATATATATCGGCCGTTGGTCTATCGAAGATAGGTTAAACACATTGACACAAGAAAAATAAATATTATTCCACTGAAATATCTATAAAGTTCATAATCCATCCGCTCGTCAGAAGTAAACATAATTACAACGGGGTATAGCAGCACATATTAGACTGTCGAGCAAATCATTTAAATATGTCCTAAATCACCTAAATACAATTAGCGATTTATGGACTACTCGTGCTGCTGAAAGCATTGTTTGATTATCGGAACGTTTCATTGTCTATAACAAACGATTACAATTAAGATAACAATATTCTCATCGCATAAATTCTGCCCTATACATCACCATCATTATCATTTAACCTTGTTGCTCGTTGTGGCACCATAGATGACACTTCCACAATTTGCTTCAAATCGTCAGTTTCCGCTATGTTGTTATTAACAATACGCCTTTTATTGGTCCAGTGCATCGTTTGATTCTTTCGCGCACTTATTAATTGGTGATATGTTCTCTGTATTATCACTATGCACCGGGGGAATATCTCTCCACCTCTAACGCCGCCACCGGCAGTAACATGGCATAACGTCAACTACAGACATTATAGCAGAATCAATTACATCAAGGGAAAGAAGACAAAAAAGGAAGTTCTGAATCAATTGATAATTAATAAAGAACTACTTAACACAACTCCAAAAAGGACATTTGAAATTTTGTGGACATTTAAAGTGACATAATACCCTTCTAAAAGTCAGATTTGAGGGTGCAAGGAAGATAAGGCAGACCAAGACTAAATTCGAATGATAACATCAAAACATACAGACAAGACACAAGACATCAAGACAAAAATACAGAGTAAAATGGCGCTCCTTGGTAGCTAACATTCGGTGTGGAGACGGCACCCATCGGATGAATAAATGGCATCCCTACCACTACTAACATTCACAAAAACAAACAGTAACATCACCACAAATAACAACGCAAATGTGATGATCCAGAACATGAAACGTCGCAGAAACGTGAAATATTACCATTCACAGTACGGGGCAATATCGTTTTACTTTGACAAGAGCAAGAAGGAACCAGTATTCTTTCTCACTGTTTATGCCATCCTCAAATCGACCATTCGAAGACGCGCGCCTCCCAGCACCAGAGCTGGAAGTTGTCAGCGAACCACAGCTGATGGCTTGCGCTAGGATCGGTGAACAAGAACCATCCAGACCCTGCTCCACCTCTTCGTGGTGTCTCTAGTAACAGACTAGCCTGTCTAGTCTGGCCAAGCGAGTAGGGATCGAAAAGGGAAGGAAACCCGGTACTCAAAAATGTCATGCTGAAGTCGGATGTGTTGGGCCGAAAGGCGCAAATATCACAGTTGTACTGTAAACCACAACACAACGCAGACACGCCTACTTAACGTCCTTTTAAGGATGACGAGGTACACTCCTTAAGTAATCGGGCGAACACAAGCAAGCAAATCGACGATTCAGCCATACAAACACCAGAAGCACTACTCCTCCAAGCGATAATTTGGTGGTCTAGTGGTAAAGTGTCGACCTCTGGACAGGAAGGTCAAGGGTTCTACTTTCACAACAGGCGATGGGAATTGTTCAAACATCGAATGTGTGGTTTTTCGTGATTTTACCCTCACCTGGTCTCCGGTAGTGAGATCCGATTTTTAACCCTCTCTATGTAGTGAGATCCGATGTTTAACCCTCTCTAGGTAGTGAGATCCGATGTCTAGCCCTCTCTATGTAGTGAGATCCGATGTCTAGCCCTCTCTATGTAGTGAGATCCGATGTTTAACCCTCTCTAGGTAGTGAGATCCGATGTTTAACCCTCTCTAGGTAGTGAGATCCGATGTCTAGCCTTCTTTAGGTAGTGAGATCCGATGTCTAGCCCTCCTTAGGTAGTGAGATCCGATGTTTAACCCTCTCTAGGTAGTCAGATCCGATGTTTAACCCTCTCCAGGTAGTGAGATTCGATGTTTAATCCTCTCCAGGTAGTGAGATCCGATGTTTAACCCTCTCTAGGTAGTGAGATCCGATGTTTAACCCTCTCTAGGTAGTGAGATCCGATGTTTAACCCTCTCTATGTAGTGAGATCCGATGTCTAGCTCTCGTTAGGTAGTGAGATCCTCTGTCTAGTCCTCTCTAGGTAGTGAGATTCGGTGTCTAGCCCTCTTTAGGTAGTGAGGTCCGATGTCTAGCCCTCTCTAGGTAGTGAGATCCGATGTTTAACCCTGTCTAGGTAGTGAGATCCGATGTCTAGCCCTCTCTATGTAGTGAGATCCGATGTCTAGCCCTCTCTATGTAGTGAGATCCGATGTCTAACCTTCTCTAGGTCGTGAGATCCGATGTCTAGCCCTCTCTATGTAGTGAGATCCAATGTCTAGCCCTCTCTATGTAGTGAGATCCGATGTTTAACCCTCTCTAGGTAGTGAGATCCGATGTTTAACCCTCTCTAGGTAGTGAGATCCGATGTCTAGCCTTCTTTAGGTAGTGAGATCCGATGTCTAGCCCTCCTTAGGTAGTGAGATCCGATGTTTAACCCTCTCTAGGTAGTCAGATCCGATGTTTAACCCTCTCTAGGTAGTGAGATTCGATGTTTAATCCTCTCCAGGTAGTGAGATCCGATGTCTAGCTCTCTTTAGGTAGTGAGATCCTCTGTCTAGTCCTCTCTAGGTAGTGAGATTCGGTGTCTAGCCCTCTTTAGGTAGTGAGGTCCGATGTCTAGCCCTCTCTATGTAGTGAGATCCGATGTTTAACCCTGTCTAGGTAGTGAGATCCGATGTCTAGCCCTCTTTAGGTAGTGAGATCCGATGTCTAGCCCTCTCTATGTAGTGAGATCCGATGTCTAGCCCTCTCTATGTAGTGAGATCCGATGTCTAACCTTCTCTAGGTAGTGAGATCCGATGTCTAGCCCTCTCTAGGTAGTGAGATCCGATGTCTAGCCCTCTTTAGATAGTGAGATCCGATGTTTAACCCTCTCTAGGTAGTGAGATCCGATGTTAAACACTTGGAAATCGGCGAAAGCGAGGAGATACCGCGTTCACTCGCATACGTTAAACCTAGCCTTCACAGTGAAAGTCTAAAAGAGTGGGCTAAAAATAGTCGCGGCCTGGACATACATTTTTGAATCAAATCTACTCATCTCGAAGATGGATGTGTCGGGCCTGAAGGAACACATATCATGGCTTTGCCTTAAACTGACAGCACAACGCATCAACGCCCACTTAATGGGTGGACACTAAGACGTTTTCTCCCAGAGAAAGGATTTTTAGTTGGATCTTTTATGTGTCTAGATTATTGCTGTGTCACGTGAATGTTATTCAAAAACTGACAAGAACATCATCATCATCATCATCATCATCATTATCATCATCATTATCATCATAATCATCATCATCATCATCATCATTATCATCATCATCATAATCATTATCATCATCATCATCATCATAATCATCATCATCATCATAATCATTATCATCATCATCATCATCATCATAATCATTATCATCATCATCATCATCATAATCATCATCATCATCATAATCATTATCATCATCATCATCATCATCATCATAATCATTATCATCATCATTATCATAATTATCATCATTATCATCATCATCATCATCATCATCATCATCATAATCATTATCATCATCATTATCATCATTATCATCATTATCATCATCATCATCATTATCATCATCATCATCATAATCATCATCATCATAATCATTATCATCATCATCATCATAATCATTATCATCATCATTATCATCATCATCATCATTATCATCATCATTATCATCATCATCATAATCATTATCATCATCATCATAATCATTATCATCATCATCATTATAATCATAATCATCATCATTATCATCATCATCATAATCATCATCATCATAATCATTATCATCATCATTATCATCATCATCATGTGTCACACCGGTTGGCGAAGGCGATCATGTCCTTCCACAATTATCTATCCAAAGTACATCCTATCAATTCTGTTAAATGTTTTCTGCGTCATGACACCAAGCTATTCAGCTATTCAGTATCTTCTCAAGTGTCGTTCGCAATCTCTCCCGAACATTATTAATTAAGAACATTATTATAAGTGTCAGAAAAACACCACTTTCAGCAGTAAACACTTTCATAATTATCACAAACCACCTTGGACCCCTGGAGAACAGCTCAGGCCAAAGAAATGAGAGGGAAAACGTACAGCAACCTGGTAGTTCCATTAACAGGTTGAAGGTCATGACACTGATAGGCCGACAAGATGGCAGAAATCAGGAAAACTTAACTCCCAAGTTGTTTCAAGTAACGTTGACAGCTGTTCTTACTGCTCACGCCTTTAATGCGCATGCGCTCTACTTATCTGTCTGATGTTTTCATCTCTCTCAGCTGCCTGAATTAAAACGTCACAGAAAAGACAAGCAGGTCGCATAATGGGGTCACTGAACGGCAAAGCGAATAAGACTGAGTGTCTTCGTGTGACTGGATCAATTGACAGCTTCAGCTTATACAATTTGGGAAACTAATAATTGTCCTCTTTAAAATAAATATATATACATAAAAAAAACAAATGTATTGCAGAGGAGAAGTGACTGAAAAAGTGTTAAATTCAATAATAACTCACTAATTCATTAATGATATTAACAACATTGTTCAATAATAATTCACTAATAATAATAGGTGAGTATCCGGTATCATGGCGGCTACGTGCAGTCGTTTTTATATTTCGGCTCTTGCCGATATATTTAAATGATTTACGTGACAGTCGAGTTATGAAATTATGTGTTGCTGTTCCCCGTTTGGTGTATGTTTTACTTCGGACGTGTGGATAAACTGTGATTACCGATATTTAAGTGGAATATGATTTATTCTTCTTTGTGTCGTGTGTTCGCGGTTCGATAGTCAAGCACATGGTTCGACAAAAAAATGACGCCGCCGGGTATGTTCAACCCGAATATAAAAAGTCTGTGTCGGTGGATGGGGCGGATGAATCAGAAATGATCAACGGCCCAGAAAGCGAAAACAGCAAAGTGTGTGGTACACATGAGGCATATTCAGAACACGAAAGACGAATATGGCAGACCGCCGTGAAAGAGATTGGAGCCTCATCACGTAACAATCCAAAGAAAGTCAAGGAGAGAAACTCTAACTATTGTTTTAAGAACGAATTAAAAATAGCTACATGGAATGTTAGGACCTTATACCAACAAGGAAAATTAGAAAATCTAATGGTAGAAGCAAAGCGATTAAACATATATATCTTAGGCATATCAGAAACAAAATGGAAGGAAAGTGGATACATACAAGACGATAAATATACATTTATATATTCAGGTAACACAACAGAACATCAAAGAGGAGTAGGCATTCTAATAAAACGAGAGCTACAAAAATATATAAATACCCACTGGACATACTATGATAGGATTATACTATTAAAAATGAAGGCAAAACATTTGACATAGCAATAATACAGACATACGTACCTACTCAAGACTATGCAGACGAACAAATAGAGGCATACTATGAAGATCTAAACACAGTCATGAAGCAAGTAAAATCTTCAGATATCTTGATTATAATGGGTGACATGAACACTAAAGTAAAAAAAAGAGTAAAGTACCCCGGTCACGCCAAGTGGCTTATAGGGAAATATGGTGTTAGTGACCCTATATTTTACAGACCTTCAGCACATGATTTTTGGGGTAATGTGGTCGGTATTACGCCCGCGCTGCTTTACTTTCGCAGAAAAAAATCTGGTACCCATTTAAGGCTGGGTGAACCCGGAAGCCGTCGGTTGGGATCGAACCCTACCCCTTGTCCTTTGTAGTCCAGTTCACTAACCACTGAGCTATCGCGGCTCCCATGAACGCTAAAGTAGGAAAAGGTAAATATAAGACCAATATAGGAAATCATAGTTTAGGAAAAAGGAATAACAGAGGAGAAAGATTAATATAATTTTGTGAAGAAAACAGTCTGATAATATGCAACACCTTCTTTGAGCAAGAGAAAAGGAAACTATACACATGGAAAAGCCCTGGAGACAGGAAGAGGAATCAAATAGATTACATAATGATAAAAGACAGATTCAGGAACAGCGTCAAGAAAGCGAAAACCTACCCAGGAGCAGACATTAATTCAAATCACAATCCTGTAATGATCAAAATGAAAATCAAATTCAAGAGGAACAAACAAAAAAACTATTTCAGCAACACCAATAGATATAACAGCGTTAAACCAGAAAGATGTAAAAGAAACTTATACTGTACAAGTAAAGAACACATATCAGAAGTTGCTAGAAGAGGGGATTGAGCAGTACAGAAGAGAAAATCCTGAGGAAAAAGTCACAACAAAATGGCAATGCATAAAAAACAGCATGCAAGAATCCTGCAACACCTTGCCCAAAAAGGAAAGTAACAAAAAACAAAAATGTTTAACTGACAAAATCTTAGAAAAAATGGAAGAAAGAAGACAAGCGAAAAACACTGCCAGATACAAGGATATTGACAATGAAATACGGAGAATGTGCAAAAAGGCAAAAGAATACTGGCTCAACCAAGATGTCTAGAAGTCGAATCTATGGAAAGTAAAGAAAACTTAAGAGAGATGCACACAGAAATAAAGAGGATGACTAATAAAAACAAAAAAGCTGCAGGAAACGGATGTATTGCAAACAAAGAGGGAAGAATGTTAACAGACAACAAAGATATAATAGATAGATGGCAAGAATATATAACAGAATTATTTCATGACGAAAGGGACAAAAAGCCAGACATAAAATGTACATACAACTATAAAATCCTGAAATCTGAAGTAGAAAAAGCTCTAAAAACAATGAGAAAGAGAAAGGCAGCAGGACCTGACAATATACAGATAGAGATGATACAGGCTCTAGAAGATGTTGGCATCGAGGTGATCTCAGACATGTGCAATGACATATACCATATAGGATACATACCAAACGAACTAAAAACATCAACTTTCATTGCATTGCCTAAAAAGAATGGTGCAGTTGAATGCATTGACTTCAGAACAATAAACCTAATGAGCCAGTTAACCAAAATTTTACTAAAAGTTATACAGGGAAGGATTCAGAATAAAATCAATACTGAATTAGATGAGCAACAATTTGGATTCAGGAAAAACAGTGGCACAAAAGAAGTCATATTTAGCATGAGAACATTGATTGAAAAGTACATAGAAGTAAACAAACCAATATATGCCTGCTTCATAGACTACACCAAAGCTTTCGATAGAATACACCATAACCAACTTATAGACTGCCTAAAGGATATAAATCTAGACGACACAGACATACGACTAATATGTAATTTGTACTGGGAGCAAACAGCAATAATAAGATATAACAAGGAGAACTCTACACCCATGGACATAAGAAGAGGAGTAAGACAAGGATGCATCCTATCACCAAGCTTGTTCAATCTATACACTGAGCAAATCTTTAAAAACATCTCAGAGATGCCAGGCCTAAACATTAATGGAAAGATAATCAATAACCTAAGATATGCTGATGATACTGTTCTACTAGCAGAAAATCCTAAAGACCTACAACAATTGCTTAATGTGATAAACATAACAAGCAAAAAATATGGACTAGAAATGAATATCAAAAAGACTAAAACTATGATCATAAACGAAGAAAATTCTCAAGACCTACAATTAAATATCACAGTTGAGGGAATACATCTGGAGACAGTCCAGAGCTACAACTACCTGGGACATACTATAACCAATGATGAAAATGTAAAATTGAAATAAACAAAAGAATAGGTATGGCAAAAAGTAATTTTAATGCCATGAAAAATATTGCTAACAACAAAACAAATAAAAGCAGGGTTGAAACTAAGAAGAGCAAAATGTTACATCTTCTCAATATTCCTGTATAATGCAGAAACATAGACATTAGACAAGAAAACAGAACAGAAAATTGAAGCCTTTGAAATGTGGATTTATAGAAGAATAGGTAGAATTCGGTGGAAGGAAAAGATAACAAACGATGAAGTTTTAAAACAACTAAAAATAAAAAGAGAACTACTAAATACAATTAAGACAAGACAAATGAAATTTTTGGGGCTTGTTAAAAGACACAACAGCCTACTAAAAGTAATATTGGAAGGAAAAATACAAGGTAAAAGAAGCAGAGGCAGACCTAGACTAACATGGACGAGTAACATCAAAAGATGGACAAGTCAATCTATGACAGCCTGCACCATCAAAGCAAGAAACAGAGTAGAATGGCGCTCCATGGTAGCCAACCTTCGTTACGGAGAAGGCACTCGATGATGATTATGAATAATAATAATAATAACATTATTCAATAATAATTCACTAATATCTGCGACTTATTGCATGGGTTTGAACTCATAAATCTGAAGGTTTTCAGCGAGGGGACAAATAGTGGGGTGTAACATACACTCACACAAGTTATGGTAGCAACTTTACAATGAAAGGAACACAACAAAATACTGACGTTTCGCTACATACGAACTTCTTCAGAGAACGAGGACAGCGACAACACACGATGAAACACAAATAAATGCTACTACATCTATGACGATTAAGACAAGTAAGTTAAGGAGAAGTGGTAGCGCTATAAAGTAAATATGGAACGGGCAAATACATGTAGTGATGCGGTAAAGCTGGTAGCAAAGAGCCAGTAGTAGGGTGTAGCGAACACTCCTACAAGGTAGTTTTCGTTATCTGAAGAAGGCCGCATGTAGAATGACAGTATGTTGTTGTGTTCCTTTTTTCTATAAAGCTGCCACCATACCTTGTAGGAGTGTACATTACACCACTCCTTGCTATCAACTTTACCGCAGCACTGCATTTATTTGCCGGTGCCCTTCCATACATTTTCAACATTTGTTCTCTTCATCTGAGTGGCATACGCAAAGAACACATTCAGCGGTTAATTCTATATCCGACGGCTTGTGAAAAAAAAAAAAAAAAAAAAAAAATTTCTCCCATGGTGCACGGTCTAGAGCCTTCACTCACAGAATTCCCTTAATCTGGCCCACACTAATTATCCTGTTTCTTTTAGTCTCGTCCGGATCGTCTTTAACATTTCTCTCTCCTTTTTTTCCGGCCAGACACCGCCTTATGAAGGAACTACTTATTGTTTGGGGGCTTTCCCAGGCACGTGCCACATCAAGCTGGTAAGGTGTTCGCCACAAAATTACAAGGTTCTCGATTCGATTCACATTTGAAGCGATCCGTTTATTTTTGCAATGGTCTTTGATGTACACGTGAGATAATACACCTAAACCTATCGGAGACAGCTGCTTTAAAATAAAAGGAGGTTCTATATTTCAGTTGAAAGGTAAAGGTAAAGGTAAAGTACGAGACTTGAACCGGCGTCTTAGCACGCGAGTTTACACCCATATGTGCTCGGCCGCCTATCCAGAAATGTTCGGAGATTTCTGTATAGTGTCACCTCAAGCATCGAAACTCAGATGCGAGGCGACACTCCTCACCTTCACAGGGTAATACCCTGGTACCCATTTCTGCCAACGGCTGGGTCGACCGTGGGGTATTTTTTTTTCCAGCCACGAGTACAACTCACACTGCTTCCGGCGAGAATCGAACACGGGTTGTCCGAACGTCGGTAGTCCAGTCGGGTGGTTGTCCGAACGTCGGTAGTCCAGTCGGGTGGTTGTCCGAACGTCGGTAGTCCAGTCGGGTGGTTGTCCGAACGTCGGTAGTCCAGTCGGGTGGTTGTCCGAACGTCGGTAGTCCAGTCGGGTGGTTGTCCGAACGTCGGTAGTCCAGTCGGGTGGTTGTCCGAACGTCGGTAGTCCAGTCGGGTGGTTGTCCGAACGTCGGTAGTCCAGTCGGGTGGTTGTCCGAACGTCGGTAGTCCAGTCGGGTGGTTGTCCGAACGTCGGTAGTCCAGTCGGGTGGTTTTCCCAACTCGGCTACCGAGTCCCCCAAAGTATAAGTTGAAAATATAAAAGTACATGTGGCAGTTAAAAATCCATGAACAACAATGGCGTATGCCGATGTCAGGGCAAGATTTTTTTGTTTTGTTTAAAGTACAGATTCTGCAATCTTTCATTACTATTATCTTGGAAATCCATGCTGATGCTTCGGAGATCATACTCTGTGCTGAGATATTTTGTGTTATCAGACAATGATAGATAGGAAAACTAGTGGACATTGTCTGTGAAGAGCGATAATGGTCCTGACACAAACTATACAAACATAAACAATACATAGTGTGTTGACCATTTTCCGAGTTGGTGATATAACAAGACTGTGACGAGTTGGTGATATAACAAGACTGTGACGAGTTAGTGATATAACAAGACTGTGACGAGTTGGTGATATAACAAGACTGTGACGAGTTGGTGATATAACAAGACTGTGACGAGTTAGTGATATAACAAGACTGTGACGAGTTGGTGATATAACAAGACTGAAATTTATCATCAAAAGACAACAACGCGAATGCGGTCACAGCTGTTTGTCACAGATACTTTAGTTGCTCTGTTAATTTTGTATTTCCTTGAAGATAAAATGCACACAATGTTTATATTTTACATTCAAAGTTATTATAAAAATGCGTATCTCAAAATGTAAAAACTTATGATTAAAATTGAATTTTATATTTCCCAAAATTTTAAGATCTGCTATTCATTTATATTATTATTATTTTTGTTTTTGCGTACATTAACTACTACAATATAATCGTACATGAAAATTAACTTTAGCTAAACATTCTACTTTGTGTGTGTGTGTGTGTGTGTGTGTGTGGTGTCACAAACTTGGACCACTTCCATAAAATATCAACGTTAAGACTGAGTGGCATGTACTAAGCTCAGGTGTATCTGCATCCATCAATCTAGAACAAAATTCCAAATGAACTAAAGTGCCACTTTAAGATGAAAACAAACAGCTGTGCGGTGGGATAACTTTTCAAACGTGAAATTCCTACCCCTCATTGAAAAGATATAGAACAAAAATACTTGTAAAAAAAAATAAATAGAAAAGAAAGCCACAAGTACAGGCAGGTTGGGTGCAAGAGGATTTATTTAGACTAAACTTGGATGCAGTCTAGTATTTATGTGCAAAAGGGAGGGGGGGGCGGAGTTGGGGGGTCCACAAAAGTGTATGTACTTCCATAAACCAGCCGTATCTACGGTCCTGGCCACACATCATTCCTTTCTCTGGTTTCAACGTTACTCCTTACCCCGGATTTTTTTCCTCTTCGAGTTTACGGACAAATTGAGAGAAGTTGAGACAAAAAGAAATCACAGAAATTGTCCTAGTTGTCAGTTGAGAGATCTCTTATCAGGATGGTTATCGTTGCTTCGACGGGTAGAAACAATTACTTTTCTCACGTTTTTTTTTTATTCTGGCAAGATTTATTTGTGTGAGAACAATGCCAGATCTGACAGCAACATCAGTAAACAGTCTGATAACAGTTGAACTTGACTTCTTCCCTTCAAATTTTGTCAACATTTGTTGGCGCTCTTTAGGGTTCTTCTTTTCTCTTTTCACTGATACCTAAAAGGTGTCGAAGTTATATTATGTGTCGTTCTTGAGCTGCTCGAACTGTCTGAATTAGTGATTTTCCTTTGTTTTTACATGTCTCTTGTCACTGCATCTATCCATCTTCTTCTGGGTCTTTCTCTTGGTCTTTTTCCATGCATTCTCGAGAAGAACGCCCTTGATGGTGATTGGTTAGGATTCATTCTGACCAGGTGGCCAACCATTGAAGTTGTTGTTGTTCTATATATTCTTGGCAGGCATTTGGAGTTGATATTTGAAAATTAAATTGTTCTATAGATGTGCTCGTTTCTATGAAATGTTTATTTCTGATTGTTTCGCTGGTTTTTAATGCCCCATCTGAAATGTTTATTGTGAATGTCTAGTAGGTTTTTAATGCCCCATCTGAAATGATTATTGTGAATGTCTAGTAGGTTTTTAATGCCCCATCTGAAATGTTTATTGTGAATGTCTAGTGGGTTTTTAATGCCCCATCTGAAATGTTTATTGTGAATGTCTAGTAGGTTTTTAATGCCCCATCTGAAATGTTTATTGTGAATGTCTAGTAGATTTGTAATGCCCCATCTGAAATGTTTATTGTGAATGTCTAGTAGATTTTTAATGCCCCATCTGAAATGTTTATTGTGAATGTCTAGTAGATTTTTAATGCCCCATCTGAAATGTTTATTGTGAATGTCTAGTAGGTTTTTAATGCCCCATCTGAAATGTTTATTGTGAATGTCTAGTAGGTTTTAGTTCTCTTCAGCTAAATGTATATTTTGACTGTTCCGGGAGTTTTGTTTTAAGTATTTGTCCGTGGCATGTAATAACAAACAAAAACATTAGACATTCTATATTTGTATTTTTGATTTATCTCACCAGCCAAGGGAAAGAAGAAACTAAAATAACTAAATCTTGCACTATTCTTCAAAGGTGTCTTCGGTCTGATCCACCCTGTGTTCACTTTATTATTAATTTCTTCGGTCTGATCCACCCAGTGTTCACTTTATTATTAATTTCTTCGTTCTGGTCCACCCAGTGTTCACTTTGTTATTAATTTCTTCATTCTGGTCCACCCAGTGTTCACTTTATTATTAATTTCTTCGTTCTGGTCCACCCAGTGTTCACTTTGTTATTAATTTCTTCCTTCTGGTCAACCCAGTGTTCACTTTATTATTAATTTCTTCGTTCTGGTCCACCCAGTGTTCACTTTGTCATTATTTCTTCGCTCTAGTTCACCAAGTTTTTACATTCTTACTAATGTATATAACAGAGCCCAGACTCCCAACTGCATCTGAAAGCTGTCAACAAATCAGATGAAAGACAGATTCGGGTTAAAGTAGCAGAGGAGGAATGTTTTATTGTGCACTTGTATAAACCAATGGTGTCGTTTTAACTTTCTTTTCTTGTTCAGCTATCAGGTGCTGCTATACATTGTGACATTTAGACCATCCTGGTTGACGAACAAGACTGCATTTAAGGTCTTCATCGGTTTCCCATAGTCTGTCATGTGGATTGTTTCTGTGGACCACATTTATGTTCTCAGGGTGTTGTGAGTGCTTAAATCATATAGGATATGCTCTGAAGTTTGTTTGGATGCAACTGTGATGACAGTGCTGCAATCATATAGGATATGCTCTGGAGTTTTGTCGGGATGCTCCGCAGTCACTTGTTGCAAAGTCATGGAGTCTTATCTTGTATAGGTGTGCTCTGAGGTCACAGTGACCTGTTCTGAGACTGAATATCTTGGTCTGCTCATGTCTGCTGAGCTTGGCTAATCGAACATGTTCTGGCTCATATTTTCCATGTAACTCTCTTCACTCTCTTCATTCTCTTCACTCTCTTCACTTTCTTCACTCTCTTCACTCTCTTCATTCTCTTCACTCTCTTCACTCTCTTCACTCTCTTCATTCTCTTCACTCTCTTCACTCTCTTCACTCTCTTCACTCTCTTCATTCTCTTCACTCTCTTCACTCTCTTCATTCTCTTCACTCTCTTCACTCTCTTCATTCTCTTCACTCTCTTCACTCTCTTCATTCTCTTCACTCTCTTCACTCTCTTCATTCTCTTCACTCTCTTCACTCTCTTCACTCTCTTCATTCTCTTCACTCTCTTCACTCTCTTCACTCTCTTCACTCTCTTCATTCTCTTCACTCTCTTCACTCTCTTCACTCTCTTCATTCTCTTCACTCTCTTCACTCTCTTCATTCTCTTCACTCTCTTCACTCTCTTCATTCTCTTCACTCTCTTCACTCTCTTCATTCTCTTCACTCTCTTCACTCTCTTCATTCTCTTCACTCTCTTCACTCTCTTCATTCTCTTCACTCTCTTCACTCTCTTCACTCTCTTCATTCTCTTCACTCTCTTCACTCTCTTCACTCTCTTCATTCTCTTCATTCTCTTCACTCTCTTCACTCTCTTCATTCTCTTCACTCTCTTCACTCTCTTCATTCTCTTCACTCTCTTCACTCTCTTCACTCTCTTCATTCTCTTCACTCTCTTCACTCTCTTCATTCTCTTCACTCTCTTCACTCTCTTCACTCTCTTCATTCTCTTCACTCTCTTCACTCTCTTCACTCTCTTCATTCTCTTCATTCTCTTCACTCTCTTCATTCTCTCATCTTAGCTTGTTTGAGGATTGTTTTTATATCTTCCTGAAGCTGTTTGAATTGTTGAAGATGTCTACCTGCTTTTGCGAGTTCACTTTCTTTCTCGTTTCCAGTCATTCCAGGAAAGCTACAGTAACGGGCAGTTTGATCATTTAAGGGAGAGCATTTCAGTTAAAACATTTACGTGACATTCGTAGTACAACCATATCACTATGTTGCTCCTTCTTCAGCTGCGTTCCATCAAAACAAGTTTTACAAGAGTAAAATGGCTGTCCATGGTAGCCAACAGTCGATGCGGATACGGCACTAATGAATGAATGAATGAATGAAAATGTTCTGACTTGTTGAAACTTGGGAAACTATAAATACGAGAATAGAACAATTGAGAAAAGTCAATCTTGTTAAACTGGGGTGAACTCAATATTTAAGAAAGCCGTGGGAAGCTTTAGCTCTGGGCTCATGCACCACGTCTTTGACCTTACAACACTCACTCTATACCAGGCGTGCTCTCTTACCAACAAAGAAACACTAACCGCAAACATCTGTGAGAAAGAACACAAAATGAGCAGTAACTCTTATCTCCTTTTTCTACTGCGAAAAGAGCGATAGCTGCTCTCAGATCTAATGCACTTTCTTTTAGTACTTTTTTCATCGACAGGGATTCAAACGCAGGGGCGTAACTGAAGAGATAAGTACTTCCTTAAAAAAAAAACAGTCAGGGTCTGCTTTGTTATTGTGGTCATTGTGTGCTGTCCATATTTAGCCTCCAAAGTGAATAGTCAAGGGATAATAACAACTCAGATCCGAACACCTAGCGGCGACTGCTCAGGACAAGCGACCTTTATTCTCCAATTATATATGCCCCTGGCAGACCTTAGTATTTAATTGGATATAATCATGAAGTACCATGCCTGCTGTCGTAGGTGATCATGTATCTCCACAACTGTCAATCTCGACAGTTATTTATCATTTCTGTTGCTGATCTTCTGCCAAGCCATTCTTTTAAGCTGTGCGGTATCTTTTCTCTATGTTTCCCTCTATCTCTTCGTCCAAACAATTTTCCCAGTTGTTACAATATATTCAAACTGTTCCCATCTAATTGCATGGCCAAAAAATGATGATTGTTGCTTCCTAAAAGTGGATATTATATCTCTTTTTGCTTTGACCTCTCTCAGAACCTCTTCATTACTCTTCTTAGCTGCCCATGGTATTCTCAACATTCTTCTGTAAAACCACATTTCTACAGACTCCAGTGATTTTCTTGTCTGTTGTCCTATTGTCCATGATTCACATCCATATGTTAAGACTGGCTCTACATAAAATTTATAACTCTTTTTTTTGTCTCTATTGCCATTTGATAATACCGTAAGCATAGTTTTCTATTTAACCACAACAGATCTAAATGTTAATGTACAATGTCGCTGTTTAGCGGTCAAAATGACATTTTGCGGCGGGCGTGCCTCGTTAACTTGACTATTTACTTGATTGTTTGCTTGCTTGATTATTTGCGTGAAGTGTTTGGTTGGTGGACTTGTAAACTGGTGGAGGTACACATCCATGTGTACAACCGCTTGTCCACGCAACCACTGTTTAGCTCTTTTCGTGATCTATTACTATGATGCACTTCGCGTTGATGGTTGACTGAATTGTGATTGCAGAGCCTGAGACAATGACTCTGCCGCCGCGACAAAACCACTTTGTTCTTCGCCACAGTTTCAGACTATGACCAGGAGATAGTTGGAAATCACTACACACATAAGGTCACTACACACATAAGGTCACTACACACATAAGGTCACTACACACATAAGGTCACTACACATATAAGGTCACTACACACATAAGGTCACTACACACATAAGGTCACTACACATATAAGGCTCTCGTGAAGTAACAATACGTATATTCCAACAAAACAATCTATGTACCAACCAGCGGGTTACAATTCGCTCGGTTGTTCACACAATGAATATACTGAAGGCACTTTCTCTACAACCGTACATTCGTTCGTCTTTCACACTCAATAGGTCCACACTGACTCCCTTTAGTCTGGAACTAATATTCTCCTCACTATCCTAATGCACTGAATTGTCTCATCCATAAATTTGAGACCTACGTTTCACTACTCTAACACTCTGTTACTATTTGGGCTCCACGAGCCACTGACTTGCGCCTATCTCTTGGGGTCTACCTACCCTGTCTGTCGGACCGTCTTCCTGCAGTCCCCCTTTGTGACTACACATGTCTACATGACTAGCTCTCAGTTCCTATCTGTCAATCTTCCTGTGTGAATCTCAGTCCAATCTAACATGACTAACACTATGCTCATACAGTCCCCATGTGTGATATCTCCCTATACCAGCCTCGTACATGGCTTAAGTATTTCGTCTCTCAACCAATCAAATTACTCTACGTCATCGCCTGCTCTGTCCCCCCAGACCAATCAAAACTCCCCTTCGTCATCTCCTCACCTCTAAGTTTACATTCTCATCAGTCACGAGAATTTCTACTATCTGTCTGAACTCACCTCTTCACATTCTTCCCCGTGAAGTGTCTACGTGCCCCCCATCACTCACGTACCTCTTCACATTCTTCCCGTGAAGTGTCTACGTGCCCCCCGCCACTCACTCACCTCAACCATCTCCTACCCTGTTCTCACATCCTCCCAGTTCACTTTACATTAAGACACCGTTTCCTCGAATCACGTTGATTGTGTAGTAGAAGAAACACACGCATTTGACCTTCCTGAGTGGGGCCTCGGTAGTCTAGTTGACAAAACCATCCAACTGGGCTGCCAATGTTCGGACAACCCGTGTTCCCACTGGAAGCAGTGTGAATTGTATTCGTGGTTGGGAAAAAAATAGCCCCGCGGTCGACCCCACCGCTGGCAGAAATGGATCCCAGGAAAGGAAAGTGAGGAATGCCGCCTCGCATCGTGAGTTTCGATGCTTGAAGCGACACTTATCCAGAAGTCTCCGAACACTTCTGGATAAGCGGCCGAGCACATATGGGTGAAAACTCGCGTGCTAAGTCGCCGATTCAAGTCGCGTACTTTACCTTGACCTTCCTGAAAAGTAGGGGGCCGCGATAGCTCAGTTGTTAGTGAACTGGACTACAAAGGACAAGTGTAGGGTTCGATCCCAACCGACGACTTCCGGGTTCACCCAGCCTTAAATGGGTACCTGATTTTTTCCTGGGAAAGTAAAGCGGCACGGGCGTAATACCGACCAAATTACCCAAAAAATCATGTGCCGAAGGTCTGTAAAATTTATGGTCACTAACACCATATTCCCTATACGCCCCTTGGCGTGACGGGGGTACTTTACTTTACTACTTTTACTTCCTGAAAAGTCATAAATGTTCAAATCAACTAAAGTTTTAGTGACAAACAACAGTGCCTGTTTCAGACGAGCGAGGTCTCATTACAGCAAAGTTTGTTCAAACAATTATATTATTGCAGTGCAGCAGTTGGGAGAACTACATTAATTATAACCCTTTTGTTACGGTATAAGGGATCCTTACACCGCGAGTTCACCAATATAGGTCCTTATCTTAAGTTACGCCTAATGTTGGAACAACAATGAAGATGTATTTGATAACATTGAAAGCTCACAAAATAAAGAAAAAACAAGAAACGAACGTGTCAGATTTCTTCCCGTTCTGAAATAAGACAAAGCTAACTCTGCTCATTATCGTACATGCCAGATTGTCTTTCACAGCGTCCTGAACAAAGATTCCATTATCGTCTGTCATTTCTCGTAGTGTGAGATAGCCCGTCTGAAATTATTGTGAGATATGAAGTGAGTACGATGGAGATATTTCCAAGAGCTGTCAGCAACGACCAACAACTCGTCTTACGCTAAACGTTATTGCGCATGTCCCATTCTTCGTGCGGACTTGATAAACGATAATTAAGTCTACAAGGTTATCGCCTGTTCGCGCCACGATCGTCAAGCTGGAGAGCAGATGTGGTGAAGTTTGCACGAGATCTGACGAGGCTGTGAGAGCATCGAGTTTCGAGTTAAAACTCCTAATGGGACTATTCGGTCAGCACTTATAATAGTGGATAGAGTGGCGTTTGACATGTTTATGTTTACGTTTAAAGTCCTTTAACAGTACCTTATGTTATAATGAACCAATCTTGACATGTGGAGGTCAATCATGGACAGCTAGTAGACAAACGAGAAAATCTCCGGAAGTTCTACGAAGTGGTGGTAATGAAAAAAAAAGTAGTAAACTCCTTAAATCCACTAATAAATGATGTGTTTTGGGAGCAAGCACAAAGAAAACTTCTCACATACGTCACGGGTAAGGGGTCACATTTACTGACATTCTTTAAGTAGAGACAGTTTCGAATATTCTACGGAAATATTATTTGAATGAAATTCAGCTTTCGACAAAAAAAACATGTTACTCGTGACGTTTCATTATTTTTATCCCTTCTTCTACTTATTGTTTGTGTATGCCTACTTCGTTCTCTTTTTATTCTTTTACACCATCTACTTGTCCTTGTTCTTCTTCATCTTTAGCATCATCTTCTTAATTTTTTTAAATTTTACTTTTCTTCATTATATTTTTATTATATTAAAATTAAAGAAAGAAAGAACAAGAAAGCAGACATAAATAAAAGCAAAACAAGAAGTAATAAAGCCAAGACACAGGAAGCTTACACAGAGGTGAACAAAGAAGTGAGAAGATGCATTAAAAGGGATAAGAGGAAATATATAGATGAACTATCTAAAGAGGCAGAAGAAGCAGCAAATAAAGGGAATATGAAAGAACTGTACAACAGCACAAAGAAATTAGGTGGAAAATACAAACAGATCAACGCCTTTATCAAAGATAAGAAAGGAAATCTGCTTAGTAATATAAGGGAACAAATGGAGAGATGGAAAGAGCACTTTGAAGAACTTTTGAACAGACCCGGCTCAAATAATCCTCCAGATATACTACCAGCAGAAGAAGAGTTACACGTTAACTGCGGAAAACCAAGCAAAGAAGAAATAATGAAAGCCATCAAACTATTAAAAGATGGTAAAGCCACAGGACCAGATGAAATTCCTTCGGAAGCCATCAAAGCAGATATTAACACATCTACCAAGATGTTACATGATCTATTTGATAAAATTTGGGAAATGGGAAGAAATACCTAAAGACTGGAGAAAAGGTTATATGATCAAACTACCAAAGAAAGGAAGTTTACAGGAGTGCACAAATTATAGGGGAATTATGCTACTATCAGTGCCAGGAAAAATATTAGGCAGAATCATTCTGGAGAGACTAAAAGAGGCTATAGAGAAACACTTGAGAGATGAACAAGCAGGTTTTAGGAAGAACAGATCATGTGCTGATCAAATAACTACTCTACGTATAATCGTTGAACAAAGTTTAGAACTAAAATCCCCACTTTATATTGGATTCATAGATCACGAAAAGTCATTTGATAGTTTAGACAGAAGAATGCTTTGGAAGTTGCTGAGTCATTACGGAATCCCCATAAAGCTTATTAACCTGATAAAAACAATGTATGAAGGAACAAAATGTAGTGTGGTGCATGAAGGACAGCTTACAGAAGCATTTGAAATAAGAACAGGAGTAAGGCAAGGATGCCTTCTGTCTCCATTTCTCTTTCTACTGGCCATAGATTGGATTATGGAAATAACTCAAAACAACAGAAATGGGATCCAGTGGTCCCTGACCAAACAACTTGATGATTTAGACTTTGCTGATGACATAGCTCTCCTATCACACAGCCATCAACAGATGCAGGATAAAATGAGTATATTAGATGAGAGATCACAACAGCTAGGACTAAAGATTAATAGAGATAAGACCAACATTATGAGAATTAATGCAGTTGGCAATAACCAAATAAAACTAGGAGAAATACCTCTACTAGACGTACAATCTTACATATATCTGGGCAGTAATATAGATAAAGAGGGAGGAACAGAAAATGATACCAAAATAGGATATCAAAAGCAAGAGGAGCTTTCATTGCACTGGGAAACATATGGAAATCCAAAGAAATTAGGCTAAATACAAAAATAAAAATTTTCAACACAAATGTTAATGCGGTCCTATTATATGGCAGTGAAACATGGAGAATAGCAAAATTGACAATCACGAAGGTACAGACTTTCATTAATGGATGCTTGCGCAGAATAAAGGGATGGAAATGGCAGGACAAAGTCACAAACGTGGAATTATGGAAATGTACCGGTCAAATACCAGTGGATAAAGAAATACAGCGAAGACGATGGCGATGGATAGGACACACACTACGGAAACCAACTGAGAGTATTACACAACAGGCCCTTTTTTGGAATCCCCAGGGGAAAAGACAAAGAGGAAGACCAAGGAATTCTTGGAGAAGACAGATTGAAGCAGAGATGAAGATGATGGGGAAGACATGGAATGATCTTAAAAGAATTGCAAAAAACAGAACGACTTGGAAAGTGTTTGTTGAAGACCTATGCTCCACTGGGAGCTAAAAGGTAGAAGAAGAAGAAACATGGAGAATAACAAAATTAACAATCACGAAGGTACAGACTTTCATTAATGGATGCTTGCGCAGAATAAAGGGATGGAAATGGCAGGACAAAGTCACTAACGTGGAATTGGTTATTGGTTATTGGTTATGGAAGGCCTCGGCATCACAGCAAACGAATTAAAATCCATAATTGCTCAACCGCCCGTGCCAGTGGAATCATCCGAATTACCAACTCATCTCCCAAACAAAGAAAGGTAACTGTAGTTCCCATCGTAGCAGTCTCAGCACACGCCAAAAGACATAAGGCGAAACCGCGCAGAAAGTGAACACAGCCAACTGTTCCCTGTCATACGATATCATCATTAATCGTAAACAAGCGGGATATCGAAGCAGGATCAAAACGGATGAGACACACAGCTCACGGTGTGCACAGAGCACTTAACTCAGTAGCTCCTGCAACAAGCCGGACTTGGAATATGAGGAAACTGCAAGAAGGAACACTTTTCAGACATAGCCTTCAATGGTTCCTGCCGCCTATCCACCATATACCATGGGAGTTCACGTCCTCCCGAAAATGATGATCGTCGTAGCACTTGATGATGTTAGGCCGTCATTGATGACTCCAATTTCAAACATATAGACACACAGTGGTGGTAATTTGTCATTTCCAATCCAACAGAAGCCACATGACCTGTAGTTAGTAAAACCACAGAGAGAATATGATTTTGTGACCTTCACTGATTCACTCTTAGATGTGAATGTGTAGTTTACACAAGAGGAGAAGTTGTCAACTACAGTGATTCCAGTTAAGGCAATTCTGGGATAGCAAGGCAAGTCTCCTTTATAGCAGCAGAACGTGATGATGTTCTCTGCTCCCGTCTTGTAGCTGCTGCCACACGATTCTGATGTCTCATTAACTTGGACATCATTCAAGAACAATGTCAGATTAACATTCCATAGATCTGGCTCTGCTGATGAAGTGCTTGGTGCAACAGTTGTATCAATCATACTGGAGGCTCCTGGTCTGCGGTCATTAATATCACAGACGGCAGCACATGGTGTTGTTATATTCAGTATTTCTTTCTGGGGTGTAAATATGTGGCACACACATGGAGAGTGGTTTGTGGTCACAGTAATCCCATTAAAGGCAATTCTAGGGTAGCATGGCATAGCTGTTTCAGAACAGCACAATCCTGTGATGTTTTCTGTGTTCGCTATAAAGCTGCTGCTGCTACACAATCCTGACCAATTATAGGTGTGGACATTATTCACTTGCAATGACAGAACTGCTTTGTTTACATCATAAACCTCTGGAAGCGAATCATTTATGGGACTGATAGTACAATTTATTCTTCCATCGGGGATATCTGCATTGAGTCCCCAGAAAAAGGTCTTTGGTTAAAAAGCACATATGCGTTTGAGTTAAACACACAATGAGCCCACTTCATAGATTCAAAATGATTCTTGCCAATGCCATCCGTTTGCACAAGTTAGGTCCTTAGCTACCAGCGTCACAAATGTCTGAAACGAAGCCATCCAATTAACGACTTTATCTACAGCGAAGGTTAACGAACTGTGAACAAACATTTATGTTCAAACCCCTGAAAACATTTTCAAAAATCTGCCAACTCGCAGCAATAACATTTATCGTGTTGTTCAATGTAAACATTGCTTGGTCCATAGCTCGAATATAAATAACGTGGAATTATGGAAATGTACCGGTCAAATACCAGTGGATAAAGAGATACAGCGAAGACGATGGCGATGGATAGGACACACACTACGGAAGCCAACTTAGAGTATTACACAACAGACCCTTTTTTGGAATCCCCAGGGGAAAAGACAAAGAGGAAGACCAAGGAATTCTTGGAGAAGACATATCGAAGCAGAGATGAAGATGATGGGGAAGACATGGAATGATCTTAAAAGAACTGCAAAAAACAGAACGACTTGGAAAGTGTTTGTTGAAGACCTATGCTCCACTGGGAGCTAAAAGGTAGAAGAAGAAGAAGATTATATTTTTTCTTCACTATTATATTCACGTTCTTTTCATATTCCTATTTTTTTTACTTCGTGCCCTTCGATCTCTAAATTATTTGCCTACAAGCATGTCTTCTCACATTTCGTGCTGCCTTCAATACACCGCCTCAAACAACATTCCACACACCGCCTCAAACAACATTTCATACACCGCCTCAAACAACATTTCACACACCGCCTCAAACAACATTTCATACACCGCCTCAAACAACATTTCATACACCGCCTCAAACAACATTTCATACACCGCATGAAACAACATTTCATACACCGCCTCAAACAACATTCCACACACCGCATCAAACAACATTTCATACACCGCCTCAAACAACATTTCACACACCGCCTCAAACAACATTTCATACACCGCCTCAAACAACATTTCACACCGCCTCAAACAACATTTCATACACCGCATCAAACAACATTTCATACACCGCCTCAAACAACATTTCATACACCGCATCAAACAACATTTCATACACCGCCTCAAACAACATTTCACACACCGCCTCAAACAACATTTCACACACCGCCTCAAACATTGCATTTTTATTTTCTTGTTCATTCCCTTCACGACTACTTATCTTCAACACATACCCTTTAAAACACATTAAAATGGGCTCAATTTACGTTGTATTGTAGTTGACAGCAAGCAGCAATATTTGCCTCTCTCAACCAATCACGCCCGTCTTTAGCATGACGTTGTAATGAGCACTTATGTGTTTGGCGACAAATGAACTCACTGCTCTCGTACGGTTCTATTGTAAGGTAAAGTTATTTGTGTTAAAAAGTGAAAATATTTCAGGTAGTTGGAACTTGCTTCTTCTTATTATTATTATTATTATTATTATTATTATTCTCCTTCTTCTTCTGCCTTCTTATTCTTCTTCTTCTTCTTCTTCTTCTTCTTCTTATTATTATTATTATTATTATTATTATTATTATTATTATTATTATTCTTATTCTTATTCTTCTCCTACTTCTTATTCTTCCTTCTTTCTTCTTATTCTTATTCTTCTTCTTCTTATTTATTATTATTATTATTATTATTATTATTATTATTCTTATTCTTCTCCTTCTTCTTCTGCCTTCTTATTCTTATTCTTCTTCTTCTTCTCTTATTATTATTATTATTATTATTATTCTTCCTTCTTCTTCTGGTATCTTATTCTTATTATTCTTCTTCTCCTTCTTCTTATTCTTCTTCTTAATCTTCTTCTTATTATTATTATTCTGCCTTCTTATTCTTATTCTTCTTCTTCTTATTATTTTTCTTCTTCTGTCTTCTTATTTTATTATTTTCCCCCTTCTTCTCTCTCTCTCTCTTCTTCTTCATCTTCTTCTTTTTCCTCTTCTTCTCTCTCTTTTCTTTTTATTCATCATCACCTTTTTCTTCTTTTTCCTCTTCTTCTCTCACTTCTTCTCTCTCTTCTTCTTATTCTTCTTCTTTTCCCTCATCTTTTCTCTCTTTCTTCTTCTTTTTCATCATCATCATCATCATCATCATCATCATCATCATCATCGTCTTCTTCTACTTTTTCCTCTTCTTCTTCCCTCTCTCTCTCTATCTCATCGTCTTCTTCTTCTTTTTCATCATCATCATCTTCTTCTTTTTTTTCCTCTTCTTCTTCTCCTCTCTCTCTCTATCTCATCGTCTTCTTCTTCTTTTACATCATCATCATCTTCTTCTTCTTTTTCCTCTTCTCTCTCTCTCTCTCCTCTTCTTTTTACTTCTTCTGCTACACCGTTCAAGTCTTGTGATCGTGTGACTTTGACTCTCCGTCCTTTTTCATGATGGAAGGGAATTAACATCATCATGACACACACAATTAACTCATCACATGGTCAGCACTCGAATATACGTGTGTGCCCCAATTGCAGTTTAGTTCAACTAACGACTAAAAGATACTAATTCTGGGACTCAACTTCCAGTGTTGATGTCTTGTTTAATGTTGAGTTAACATTTCACAAAGACACGTTGTTTAACCGTTCGTTTAATCATTCAAAGAACAATAGAGTCAAGAGCTCCAGCCACGCGACATATACAGAACATGACGTTAATGCCCATATTTTTTGCAGGCCTCTTGCACATTATTGGGTGGGGGGAGGGTGTGGAGTAATGTGGTCAGTGTTACGCCAGTGCCGTTTTAATTTGCCAGGGAAAACATATGTTAAGAGCTGAATGAACCAGAAAGCCGTAGATCAGGATTGAACCCTAACCTGTCGTGCTGACCACTGACTGGCCTATAGCGGTCCAATGCTTGTGTGTGTATAATATATGCGTCTGTATGTGTGAAATGTGTTTTTTATGACACAGTCTTATTAACAGAAAGAGTAGAAAGAAAGAGCTACAAGAAATGGTTGACATAATAGTAAAAGAAAGCAACGAGAATGGTCTCAGTCTGAATAGTAAGAAAACAGAAGTAATGGTTATATCGAAGAAACAATCATCACCATCATGCAGCATAAAAATAAAAGGGACAAATCTGAAACAAGTGCAACGCGTAAAATATTTGGGGACAATAATAACATCGAAGATGCACCACAGAAATAAAAAGCAGAATAGCTCAGGCTAAAAAAGCATTTCAGAAAATGAAAAACGTCTTATGCAATAAATCTATGTAAATAGAAGTGTGAAAGAGAGTTCATCGGTGCTATATAGAGCAAATTCTGACCTATGGGAACGAATCGTGAACAGTAAACAAACAAATGAAAAGACGATTATAGGCCACATAGATAGGATTCCTCAGAAGAATATTGAAGGTTCCCTGGACAACTAAAAAGACCAACGAGGAAATTCTCAAAGAGGTCAACATAAAAAAGATAGTTCCTAAGAAACATCAGAAAGAATCAATCAACATTTTTCATGCACATCACGAGAAGAGGAAAGTTAAAATATTTGGTTACAACTGGTACAGTAAAAGTAAAGAGAGATCGCGGACGACAAAGAGAGAAAATACTGGATAGCTTGGTGTCATGGCATGGAAAACAGTCAACAACAGAACTGATACGATGCACTGCAGATAGAAGATTGTGGAGGGACATGATCGCCTACATAACATATGGCACATGCTGATGATGATGGTTGTGTGAAAATAATCGTACATTTTACAGAAAATACAAATAATACTGCGTCCGCCCGAGGACTGAATATGTGAATTCTAATTGTGGTTTTATGTCGATTCAACCAGTGGTGGTCCAGATGTATCAGCTTATTTCACGTTGCCAGATTTCTTTCTCGGGACGAGGTGATTTATGTTCTTTCTTCTCCACCATTATCTCCCATACCTGGGTCGTTAACACACATATTTGTACAATCATAAACAGTAGAGAAACGCAAGGGATCGGCGGTGTAACGACCATCCATGTTGACCGTTAACGGCGCAGGGGCACGAATGCGCTAATCGCCCCCTCTGTTTCGTCTCTTACCGCCCCTCCCCCCCCCCCCCACGTTCCTTTTGGAGTTTCAAATTTTGTTTCCTTGATTCAGTCAATTCACATTTATTATTAACTGTCTAGTTTATTATAGTGTATCATTCTAATGTAAGGCCTCTTACAAATAACTTGAAAGTCTAAATTGAAACATAAGTACAAATTAAACGTTCAATTTGAGATTTAATACATTTATATTCCCCAGTCTTGCTTGAGTACATAACAATAACCTACCACCAGCACGGAGCAATGTCAAGATTTACGTCACCGACTAATATTGTCAATTATCTCCCCTGCTCACAGCAACAGAATTATTGTAATTCTTATAAATTGGAATTGAAAAAGACCAATACTATTTATCTTGAAGACTTGCACTAAACTTACACTTAATTGTAAATAAAGTTTGTACCGTACATCATCCACCCCGTAGAACTTATTTGGTTTTAAGTTAAATAAATGGGTACGAATTTAAGAAGGTTTACAGCGGCAGTATGGCATTTACCGTGACCCAGACAGGATTTCTGAAGTCGCGTGTGCAGGAGAAGTCGTACCGTGGGTCGTGCAGACATTTTGTCTGTGCTGTAGATGAGGCAGTGATGTCGACAGACAATGCGTGGCACAGGCTGTGGTGAAGTGGTGTTTGTCTGATTGGAATGATCTTGTCAGATGCACGTCAACAACTCAGCTGAGTTCATCATCATCATGTGCCATACCGGTTGGCGTAGGTGGCCATGTCCCTTCACAATCTTCTATCCACAGTGCAATGTATCAGTTCTGTTGTTGACTGTTTTCCATGCCATGACACCAAGCTATCCAGTATTTCTCTCTTTGTCGCCCGCGATCTCTCTTTCCCTTTATTTTGCCCGTTGTAATCAAGTATTCCATTTTTTTCCTTCTCATGATGTCTCCGAAAAATAATGATTGTTTCTTTCTGATGCTTCTTAGGAGCTCCCTTTTTTGTTGACCTCTTTGAGAATGTCCTCGTTGGTCTTTTTAGCTGTCCATGGAAATTTCAACATTCTTCTGAGAAATCACACCTCTGTGTCATCGAATCGTCTTTTCATTTCTTTGTTTACTGTACATGATTCGCTTCCATGGGTCAGACATTTCTCTTATATAGCACCGATTTACTCTCTTTCTCATTTCTATTGACATAGATTTGTTGTATAAGGCATTTTTCGTGTTATGAAATGCTATTTTGGCCTGAGCTTTTCTGCTTTTTTTACCCTTCACTTTAGTTACATACTTTAAAAACATCACCGACAACTAAGTACTTGAAATTGTAAAACCACTCATTCTGCGATCTGTAGTAACTGAAGACTGAAAGAAGGAGATAGAAAGAAGAAGCATTATCATTATGTGCCGTCTCCACATCGAACGTTAACTACCACGGAGCGCCAATCCGCTATGTCCCTTGCTTTGATGGTTCACTTTCTCATAGGCTGACTTTTCCACCTACTGAAGTTAGTCGTTCACATTAGTCTTGTTCTGCTTCTGCCTCTTTTACCTTGTATTTTCCCTTCCAAGATTACTTTTAGTAGGCTGCTATGTTTTTTAGCATGCTCCAAAATTCTCATTTGGTGTGTTTGAATTGTGTTTAGATTTCTCTTTTAATTTTTAGTAGTTTTAAGACTTCATCGTTTGTTTTCTTTACTTTCCATCCAATTCTTTTTATTCTTCTATAAAACTACCGTCAAAGGTTTCAATTTTCTGTTCAGTTTTATTGTCTAATGTCCATGTTTCTGCATCATACACGAATGCTAAGAAGATGTAACATTTTACTATTCTTAGTTTTAGCTCTGGTGTTATTTGTTTTGATTTTAGTATATTTTCATGACATTAAAATTGCTTTTTTGTCATTCCTATTCTTTTGTTTATTTCAGTTTTACATTTCATATATATTATATAGTATTATATATGTATTATTATATAGTATTATTATATTATTATAGTATATATAGTATTTATACGTATTATTATATAGTATTTAACGTTTGAAAGTTTAATTTGCCTTAACTTTAGTTACAGTATTTAACGTTAAAAGTTTTAAATTTGCCATCAAAGAAAGAAACGGAGTAGAATGGCGATCCATGGTAGCCAACCTTCGATGCGGAGAAGGCACTCAATGATAATGACATTTTCAATCACTGGTTATAATATCTAAGGTGCTTGTAGCTCTGAGCTGTCTCAACGTCTATTCTTTCAGTTTTAATATGCACTGTAAGTTTTGAGTTGAAAAGAAGACTAGCAATAGAAATAACCCAATTAAATGCCACAAAGAACATATGACAGAAAACCTACAAGTCAACAAAATTAAAACTACTGAGGATATGTATCTTCCCGTTTGCAATATGTGTTTGTGAGTCATGGATAATCTCCCAAACAACAATGACGAATATTGATTCATTTGAAACAAAATTCAAAGGAAAAATTTTTAGAATACTCTGGATAATGAAAAATAGAGTTGAGAACATATGTAAAAAGCTTAACTTTGAAAACAAATGTCTTATGAATTACATTTTACAGAGAATATAAAAATACTACGGTCACTTTTGTTAAAAGACGCAGTGAGTTGGAAAGTTCAATAATGGAAGGCGTAGTTCCAGGAGGAAGAGACGAGGATAGATCAAGAAGAAGGTGGTTTCAAGACATCAAAGAGATCCTGGACTTTATTACAGAAGAAGTGGGAGATCTAGCTAGAGACAGAGATTCTCTCACACGGGTTGTGTTGAGTGCAATGTTCTGTGGGAGATCTAGCTAGAGACAGATATTCTCTCACACGGGTTGTGTTGAGTGCAATGTTCTGCGGGAGATCTAGCTAGAGATAAACATTTTCTCACACAGGTTATGTTGGGTGCAATGTTCTGTGGGAGATCTAGCTAGAGACAGATATTTTCTCACACGGGTTGTGTTGAGTGCAATGTTCTGTGGGAGATCTAGCTAGAGACATACATTTTCTCACACGGGTTGTGTTGGGTGCAATGTTCTGTGGGAGATCTAGCTAGAGACAGATATTTTCTCACACGGGTTGTGTTGAGTGCAATGTTCTGTGGGAGATCTAGCTAGAGACATACATTTTCTCACACGGGTTGTGTTGGGTGCAATGTTCTGTGGGAGATCTAGCTAGAGACATATATTTTCTCACACAGGTTGTGTTGGGTGCAATGTTCTGTGGGAGATCTAGCTAGAGACAGATATTTTCTCACACGGGTTGTGTTGAGTGCAATGTTCTGTGGGAGATCTAGCTAGAGACAGATATTCTCTCACACGGGTTGTATTGAGTGCAATGTTCTGTGGAGATCTAGCTAGAGACAGATATTCTCTCACACGAGTTGTGTTGAGTGCAATGTTCTGTGGGAGATCTAGCTAGAGACAGATATTCTCTCACACGGGTTGTGTGAGTGCAATGTTCTGTGGGAGATCTAGCTAGAGACAGAGATTCTCTCACACGGGTTGTGTTGAGTGCAATGTTCTGTGGGAGATCTAGCTAGAGACAGATATTCTCTCACACGGGTTGTGTTGAGTGCAATGTTCTGCGGGAGATCTAGCTAGAGATAAACATTTTCTCACACAGGTTATGTTGAGTGCAATGTTCTGTGGGAGATCTAGCTAGAGACAGATATTCTCTCACACGGGTTGTGTTGAGTGCAATGTTCTGTGGGAGATCTAGCTAGAGACAGATATTCTCTCACACGGGTTGTGTTGAGTGCAATGTTCTGTGGGAGATCTAGCTAGAGACAGATATTCTCTCACACGGGTTGTATTGAGTGCAATGTTCTGTGGGAGATCTAGCTAGAGACAGATATTCTCTCACACGAGTTGTGTTGAGTGCAATGTTCTGTGGAGATCTTGCTAGAGACAGATATTCTCTCACACGGGTTGTATTGAGTGCAATGTTCTGTGGAGATCTTGTTAGAGACAGATATTCTCTCACACGAGTTGTGTTGAGTGCAATGTTCTGTGGGAGATCTAGCTAGAGACAGATATTCTCTCACACGGGTTGTAATGAGTGCAACGTTGTATGGGACATGCAGCCTGATGATGATGATGATAATAGAATTTGCCGTTTGAAAGTTTTAAATTTTAAAAGGTTTAGTTACAGTATTTAACGTTTGAAAGTTTAAATTTGCCTTAAGTTTAGTTACAGTATTTAACGTTTGAAAGTTTAAATTTGCCTTAAGTTTAGTTACAGTATTTAACGTTGAAAGTTTAAATTTTCCCTAACTTTAGTTACAGTATTTAACGTTTGAAAGTTTAAATTTTCCCTAACTTTAGTTACAGTATTTAACGTTTAAAGTTTTTAATTTGCCTTAACTTTGGTTACATAAATGAAATCTCTTGACTTACGTAACTTATCAATTTTGTCCTCATTAGGAGCGTAGGTGTTTTCCTACATTTTTCTCTCTCCTTTCATTTCGTAAAATCCCTTAACAGCGACAGTCATACGTGTAGCATTCACTGCCTGCTCATCCCAGGTCTCGTTGACATTAAACTTCTCGTTATCTCTGGTTTACACTGATATCCTCTCTCCATCCATCATTATTAACATGTCGTTCCCATGTCAGAGGATGACATGTAGTTTAATTGTGAAATTAAATGTTATCAAAATAGAGTGCGATATAACAGGTAATGCTGGTAGTTTACAATTGGATGTACCGTATCTGACTCATGTTTGTAACTCATCTCGTTTTCGCTGATTGTGCTGTGTAACATCATCATCCTCATCATCTCACTTGATCCGGTTGGAACGTGGCTATCAAGACAGCTAAAGTCGTATTCGTCATGCAGGAGCAAGAAGTAGGTTGTAACGTACATTCCTACAGGATATAGTGACAGCCTCACAAAAAAGGGACACAACAATGTGGTATCTTCCAACCGTCTTTTTCAAGGTTTTCATCGTTTAACTGGTACTATGTCCTCTGTTATTAATTTTTCTAGGCCATTGTGATGTTTAACATGACCAATATATTTTGTTTCCTTGTTTTTATTGTCGTTATCAAAATGTTTTCTTAAATTTTAGGATCTTGCAAAATTGACATATTTATTTTCCTCCATCAATTGTATATTTCTGTAACACTTACATTCAAATGCATTGATGTTTATTTCGGCAGATCTGCCAAATGTCTATGTTTCACAGCATTTGCTGCTATGAGAAGAATACTGACTCTTCACAATTTAAGTTTTGTTGGTACATCAATTCCTTGTCTTATGTTGTGCAGAAGTGTTGTCTTATAACTGCACAACTAAATGGAGCAAGTTTACTGAACACAATGGACGGATTATATCTTCACCCAATAAAAAATGGTACCGCTTTTTCCTAGAAAAGAAAGACAGTAAGGTCGGTATGGTGATTACAAAACCTAAAAAAAGCGTCAATTGTAAAATAAAATAACAAGTATGCTATACGGCAATATACCGGGGATGACATGGATATTTAATCTTTTCTTCTAACCATTAACCTAGCCACAGTTTTTGTTGTCAAACATGAAGTGAATTGTTTCATAAAACATGAACATATTTTTTATAAAACACTAATTTACATTAACAAGTACTGCCCCCTCTTCATTTAATAACATTATTTTGAGTTACTGCGAATTAATAAATCTTTAAGTTATACTCCTGACCTCCGGGTGGGTCCTTAATCGTCTACACCGCCTATTTTTTCTTTTTCTTTCATAAATAAACTAACCACGTATTAAAATCTATGAGTGCCCTAAACATTATAGTCAATCATTTATTTACCTATGAGGACTCTTCAAGGACAACTCTGAAGCCACCTCTCGATTGTAAGAAAAGGAAGGAACATTGTTCGCTATCCAAATCACATCATATTACTATCCAAGGTGACGACAAGGTAATGCGGATCGAGAAGTTATCATCAAAGACAGAGATAAGAGAAAGAAACCGGCGACAGATTAGCGCGTTGAAGATATCAAATTGAACTTTCATTTCTTGAACTTGATGCAGTCATAGCAGTTATCGCCATGTTCAGTGTAAGCGAATCTCGCTTTATCATCTTTCTTTGCTTCTGACTTAAAACGTTACGCTTCTCTTACTCAAATGTAATAATTACATCTCCACCACCAAAATTTGATAAGAACATTGAAGAGAATGTAGTCTTTGCCTTAGATAACTCCAGGGACATGAGGATTTTCTGTCCACTCTAGCAGAATCACCGAACTAGTTGCTTGACTGAGTCTTCTCTATCCCGATTGAATCTTTTTAGCTTGTATTTCAGTTGCTTGCTTGGTTGCGTTCACCTGATGACTAAATGAATACATCTGTTCGTCGTCCGCCCTTAAAAGGTCGTTAAGTAGGTAGTCAGGGAGGTAGTAGGGATTAAAAGGGGGGTAGTGGAAAGGACCTTATACAGGGTTCCAAGGGGAATGGACCTTAGTCACAGAGCGGCAATAGAGTGGTACATGTGTTATGATAGTGGGACTTGATAGTTGTAAAAATCAGACTTTATCAAACGATAAAGTAGAGTATAGTTGCGCAGCTAGCAACAGAGAATAAGTGAGACAGTCCGTTAAACAGCGCACCAAGTTAAACTTCAACAGAAGTATGAGGAGGTCATCGAAAAAAAAGAGGTGCGGTTAGCAACGAAGCATCAGTGGGAGACTGACTGTGCAATGGTTCACAAGGACAAGTTTGATTAGATGTATGAAGCATATTATTATAGTGGCGCAATACAGCATCAGAATATAGTTTAAGACAGTGACAGATAAGCATAATTGTTCAAGTGTGAGGGTACACGTGAGATTTATTCTAGTGGTGCAATGCAGCATCAGAAATTCAATTATAGACAGTGATCGAGCAGTGTCATATTGTTCATGTGTGAGAATGCGCCTGTTAATTATTAAGAGTAGAGTAGTGTAATGTGCATGGTATTACCTATAGTGTTGTAGTATAACATTAGCAGTTAGTTAGAGATAGTGACCGAGCAGTGTCACAGTGTTCAGGAGGAATGAGGAGCAAGTTAATTACTTAGAGTGGTGCAGTGTCGACTGTAGCTCGTAGAACAACTGACAGGTGGTCTGGTGAGTCCAGGCATCGGCATTGTAATAAATGTTATGATGTCATTGTAATATGCTGAGTATGGGGAAAGTTGACCTTATTCATTAAACCTCACAGTGTATTGTAATCTTGGTGTTCCTTGAATGTTTCCATACCAAAGGCCATTGTTTGTCTGTACCTAGCGACGAACGAGACCTGAGAGAGCGAACAGGATCAGTCCTTGAAGCAGAAGTCAGTTACATCAACCAGCGCGAAGTTTCAAATCCATACTCCTTCACCGTGGGCATTATATTCTCTATTGTTTCACTGCTATATAGGCTTGTTTGCATTACGTTGTGGTTTAAAGTAGAATTGATATTTTCGCATTTTGACCCAAAACATCCGACTTAAGCGCGGTATTTTTTAGTACTGAGTTGCATTTCCTTTCGGTCCCTACTCACCTGGGCAGAGTAGAATGGTTAGTCTTTTACTAGTGGCACCACGTAGAGGTGGAGTAGAGTTTGGACGGTCCTAGTTTACCGATCCTGGCGCAAGACATCAGCTATGATTCGCTGACAACTTCATCTCTGCTGATGTTAAGCTCCTTCACCTTATATCCCTGTTCATTTGCTTCATTGTTATCCCGCAATCCTCAGGATAGTTCATCATCATCATGTGCCTTACCGGTTGGCGTAGGTGATCATGTCCATCCACAATCTTCTATCTACAGTGCATCGTATCAGTTCTGTTGTTGACTGTTTTCCATGCCATGACACCAAGCTATCCAGTATTTTCTCTCTTTGTCGTCCGCGATCTCTTTTCCTTTTATTTTGCCAGTTGTAACCAAGTATTCCAACTTTCCTCTTCTCATGATGTGCCCGAAAAATGTTGATTGCTTCTTTTTGATGATTTTTAAGAGCTCCCTTTTTGTGTTGGCCTCCTTGAGAACTTCCTCATTGGTCTTTTATCTGTCCAGGGAACTTTCAACATTCTTCTGAGAAATCCCACCTCTGTGGCCTCCAATCGTCTTTTCATTTGTTTGTCTACTGTCCATGATTCGCTTCCATAGGTCAGAATTGGTTCTATATAGCACCGATGAACT
This sequence comes from Megaustenia siamemsis, assembly GCA_032433765.1. Taxonomy (NCBI): domain Eukaryota; kingdom Metazoa; phylum Mollusca; class Gastropoda; order Stylommatophora; family Ariophantidae; genus Megaustenia; species Megaustenia siamemsis. The sequence continues at coordinate 106,393,552 of JAVIAB010000073.1, read as the reverse complement.
CTCTTTCTCATTTTTATTGACATAGATTTGTTGCATAAGATATTTTTCATTTTCTGAAATGCTTGGCCTGATAGGATAGTTCAGAGGAAAAAAATCGATGGCTGCAACCAGCTATTCCCATGTCTCTTTGTTTCCACTGCTCATTATAAGATGGTATTATATGGTTTTGCCTTCCCATCCTTCCTTATGTTCTTTAACAATCTCTTCAAATACTTACCACTGCCTGCACGATTAATTTTGAGCTGGGTCTGTGCCCATGATCGTGAACAGAAATATCATCATCATTATCATCATCATCATCATTATCATAAAATACCGGGCCCGCTGGCATAGGTGATCATGTCTCTCCACAACTTTCGATCTCGACAGTTCTTTACCATTTCTGTTGTTGACCTTCTGCCAAGCCATTCTCTTAAGCTATCTGTTATTTTTTCTCTTTGCTTCCCTCTATCTCTTCGTCCCTCAATTTTTCCAGTTGTTACAATATATTCCAGTTGTTCTCTTCTCATTACATGGCCAAAAGATGATGATTGTTTCTTCCTAATATTGGAAAATAGCTCTCTTTTTGCTTTGGCCTCTTTCAGAACGTTTTCATTACTCTTCTTAGCTGTTCATGGTGTTCTCAATATTCTTCTGTAAAATCACATTTCTATAGACTCCAATGGTTTCTTGTTGTTTGTTGTCCTATTGTCCATGATTCACATCCATATGTTAAGACTGATTCTACATAACATTTAAGAACTCCTTTTCTTGTTTCGATTGTCAAAAATGGATTACATAGTATCTTCCTCATTTTCTGGAAAGCTGCTTTTGCCTGAGCCATTCTGCATCTCACCTCTTTTGTACATCTTCCGTCTGAGGTTAACAACGTTCCCAAATATTTAAATTAATTTATCTGTTTTAATATTGTCCCACTTGTCTGAACAGACTATGTCATCTGGTACGAAATGTATCATAACATATTAGCATTGACACCATATTCTCCATAAGTGAAAGGAACGCTTACAATACGCATATATCATCATCATCATCATCATCATCATCATCATCATCATCATCATCATCATCATTATCATCATCATCATCATCATCATCATCATCATCATCATCATCATCATTATCATCATCATCATCATCATCATCATCATCATCATCATCATTATCATCATTATCATCATCATCATCATTCATGGTATTCTCAACATTCTTCTGTAAAACCACATTTCTACAGACTCCAGTGATTTTTTTGTCTGTTGTCCTAGGATATATATATATATATATATATATATATATATATATATATATATATATATATATGCCCGGCACAAAGGTAGCAAAGGTAACAAAGGTAGCAAAACCATTTTAAAAAGTATTTAGAGCGCACGTAAACTGGAGAAAACCAAGGGCGGTTTGCTGAGGGTTCATTCCCGGTAGCAACCACTCCTGGAGTATAAAGAAGCTTATCAGCGCTGCTCGGAGATACGATACTTATTCAGGCCAACAATTTTGTCTTGGTGTCCCAGTGGTAAAGCCCTCTGATGTCATTCATAATTCAAAACTAAAGGATTACTACACATCCTGAGCTGTGTACTTTAGCTCCGGATTTAGTTTAATGATTGTGACAGAGCCTGACTAATGTTGTGAATTATGTACTGACATGAAACTCAAACTCAAATCATAGAAATTGTGAGTAAAGTCCTAGTTTAGGGACATGAATTAAAGTGATCTCTGCATAGCTGGCGTCCCATAAAATTACAGTGGTTCTCAAATATTACAAATTATTTCTACGTTCATCGATATTCAGGAGCAGCGGTAGCTCATTTGTTAGTGGACTCGACTACAAAGGACGAGATGTCAGGTTCGATTCTGATCGGCTGCTTCCAGGTTCACCCAGCCTTATATTGGTACTGGATTTTTTTCTGGGAAAGTAAAGCGGCACTGGTGTAACACCGACCACATTAGCCCAAAAATCATGAGCCGAAGGTCTGTACAAATGTTGGTCATTAACACCATATTCCCTATACACCACTTGGCGTGACGGGGCTCTTCACTTACTCATCAATGTTCATCATTAACACCGTATTCCCTATATACCACTTGGCGTGACGGGGCTCTTCACTTACTCATCAATGTTCATCATTAACACCATATTCCCTATATACCACTTGGCGTGACGGGGCTCTTCACTTACTCATCAATGTTCATCATTAACACCATATTCCCTATACGCCACTTAGCGTGACGGGGCTCTTTACATACTCATCAATGTCCATCACTAACACCATATTCCCTATACGCCACTTAGCGTGACGGGGCTCTTTACTTACTCATCAACGTCATCACTAACACCATATTCCCTATACACCACTTGGCGTGACGGGGCTCCTCACTTACTCATCAATGTTCATCACTAGCGCAAGTTGTTTTATTTTGGATTAGGGTTTGGGTTAGGAAATATAGAACTTTACCTTCGTATTGCTTGTCTTTTCTCTACAATAAGGGGTCTTCTAATGGCATATTAGAGAACCACTAAATGAAGTACACTCAAGGGGATGTTACTCTTTCGAATTGAAATAAATTATGTCCTTAACTAGGACTTTACCAAATTGTGCTATTAATTAAAATTTGTCAAAGTACAAGTCAGATTCTACAGTGTGTCCCATTCGCAAGAGAAACTTGAATTTCGGGCGAATGGGATGACCAAAGTGCGTTTAAAAAAATAAGATACAGGAAGGAGCGATTCCCTACACTTCACACGCCAGAATTGTCTGCTCAGTACTGTTAGAGGACCGATAATTCCGAATGTTTGGTTCTCTAGCGAGTAGGAAACCCTGTAGAATGGAGGCCAAGACGTATTTACACTACCAGGGTTGTATGTGGTCTACGACTCATAGCTGACTATTGCATCAGGATCATCGGCAACAACAGCTGATCAAGACCCTACTCCCCCTCCGTGTGGTGGCTCTAGAAACAGATGAACAATTCTGGCCAAGAGGCCCCAGATGGAAGCAGGTATTTCATAATGTCACCTTGATACTTACAAAGATCGCGTAAACTTTCTAATATTAAAAAAAGAAAAGAATATTTACTCTTCTGTCAATATCAAACAATGCAATGGATTGTAACCATTATTCTGTGTGAAATTAAAAAGAAATTATGTGAAAACAAGTGAGTCACAAAGCAAAGATAGTCACATTTTGTGGGAAAATAATCCAACAGAATATCTTATAATGAAATGTGATGTCGAGGACGTTTCTTTGAAGTAGAAAAAAAAAACACGGGATAATTTTGCGCTTAAATTAATGGACATAAAGACGGACATGCTGTCCTTTTGTTGAGATAGTATAAACATGCAATCTGCTTCTCATTCTGTCGTGGTCTTATTCATCATCATCATGTACCCTACCGGTTGGTGTAGGCGATCATGTCCCTCCAAAATCTTCTATCTACAGTGCATCGTATCAGTTCTGTTGTTGACTGTTTTCCATGCCATGACGCCAATCTATCCAGTATTTTCTCTCTTTGTCGCCCATGATCTCTCTTTCCTTTTATTTTGCCAGTTGTAACCAAGTATTCCAACTTTCCTCTTATGATGTGCCCGAAAAATGTTGATTGCTTCTTTCTGATGTTTTTTAAGAGCTCCCTTTTTGTGTTGGCCTCTTTGAGAACTTCCTCATTGGTCTTTTTATCTGTCCAGGGAACTTTCAACATTCTTCTGAGAAATCACATCTCTGTGGCCTCTAACCGTCTTTTCATTCGTGGTCTTATTACACAATGATAGTAGCATAGCGAAGATTAACTTATCGCATGTCTCTCTATCTATTATTTTTCGTTGTTTTTTTTAAATTCTTGTTTGCTGCTTTCATTTATACTTTATTGTACCTGTGTTTGTTTTTGTTTGTAGCTTTTATTTATACTTTATTGTACCTGTGTTTGTAGCTTTCATTTATACTTTATTGTACCTGTGATTGTGTTTGTTTGCTGCTTTCATTTATACTTTATTGTACCTGTGTTTGTGTTTGTTTGCTGCTTTCATTTATACTTTATTGTACCTGTGTTTGTGTTTGTTTGCTGCTTTCATTTATACTTTATTGTACCTGTGTTTGTGTTTGTTTGCTGCTTTCATTTATACTTTATTGTACCTGTGTTTGTTTTTGTTTGTAGCTTTCAATTATACTTTATTGTACCTGTGTTTGTGTTTGTTTGCTGCTTTCATTTATACTTTATTGTACCTGTGTTTGTTTTTGTTTGTAGCTTTTGTGTGTACTTGGTTGCAGCTGTTGTTTATTCGTGTTCTTAGTTTTTGTTTGTTGCTATTGTTTATTCTAATTTGTTGCTGTTGTTAACTGTTTTTTTTCTTCTACATAGTTTTTGTTTCTTGTTGCTGTTTGTTCTTGTTTTGTTGTTTTTGCTTGTTCTTATATGTTGTTTACATTTTTTTTTTGCTGCTGCTATTTGTTCTTGTTTACTGCATTAATTGTTTTTCTTTGTGGTTGTTGTTTAAAGTAAAAATCAAGAGCACCGTTACGCCAAGTGTCGTATAGGGAATATGGTGATCTTCTTCTTGTTCATCTTCTTTCCTTCCTCATCTGCCTTTCAGCGTCGAGGGGAGATATAATTTGCGGTCTTTTGGTCTTCTGTTCGCCTCTGCTGCTGTTATGTTTCCTATTACTTCTAATATTCCATAGACCCATCTTTTTCGTGGTTGACCCTTGGGTCTGGTGTTCTCACAACGTTTGTGAAGGCTCGTTGTGTTGTGTTTTGTTTTTTCTGCCTCGTCACATGGCCAAACCATTTTATCTGTTGTTTCCTTATATATTCTTTGGCTGGGGCTATTCCTAGCTTTTTTCTCAGTTCTTCATTTCTGATCTTATCTCTCAGACTGTTTCCTGTCATTCGTCTGACACATTTAATCTCTGTAGAGATTATTTTTCTTATTGTTCTTGCATCTAGGGTCCAGGTCTAGCATTGGTAGCACAACGTTGGGATGAAGATTGTATTGTATAGTGCTCGTTTTGCCTCCAGAGTTATTTCCTAGTTGGACAATAGTGGTGATAACTGTCCGATGATTTGACAAGCTTTGTTGCATCTTGATTCTATCTCTGCTGTTTGAGAATTATCGTTTTTCATTAGACCTCCTAGGTATTTGAATTCCTCTACTTGTTTTAGTTGTCTGCCTTCTATAGTTATGTTGATGTTCTGTTTATTTTTGGCGACATTCATGACTTCTGTTTTGTTGATGTTGATTTTCATGTTGTATTTTGTGCCTGAGATGTTGAGTTTGTTTAAGTGTTCTTGTGGGTCTTTTATTGTTTCATGTATTAGTGCCTGATCGTCTGCAAATAAAAGCTCGTTGATCTCCTCTGTCTCTGATGGGTTGGCTAGCTTGCATATATGGTCCATGTATGTAATAAACAGTAGAGGGAGGGGGGGGGGGAATAGTACGCAACCCTGTCTTACACCTGATCTAACTTCGAAGTGGTCTGTGTAACCTGCTGCTTGCTGACCCTGCAGCTGCTGTTGACGTAGAGACTTTTAATAAGGTTGGTTAGATGTTGGCTTACTCCGTATGTTGTTAGTTTAGTATCTCCCACAGTTGTTCTATGTTTACTTTGTCGAATGCTTTTTCCTGGTCAATGAAGGCTATGTATAAGTTTTGATTGTGTTCTGTCGTTTTTTCTGCACGCTGTTTAATGTGAATAGTGCGTCGGTATATCCTCTGTTTTTTCGGAACCCCATTTGAGAATCGCTTAACTGTAGTCTATTATTGGTCTCAGCCATTTTTCCAAGACTTTGGCGTATAGCTTTCCTACATGGCTGAGAAGAGATATACCTCTATATTGATTGCAGTCTCTTTTGTTACCTTTCTTTTTCCATATTGGTATGATGATTGCCTGTTGCCAGTCTTCTGGGGCTTGTTGTTGGTGCCATGCTGCATTAAATATTCTGTGCAGCCATTGCATTCCTGTTTCTCCTGCTGCTGCTATTATTTCTATTGGTACGTTATCTATCCCCGGTGCTTTATTTCTTGGTGCATATTTGATTATTTCTTCGATTTCCTCTTTCATGATGTTGGGTTCAGTATTTGTGAGTTCTAGTGTGGTTTTTGTTGTCTTATTGGTAGCTGGTGTGTTTAACAGGTCTTCAAAATATTCTTTCCATCTCTGTTGCATACATTGGTTGTTTGATATTGGCTGTCCGTCTTTGTCATTTATCAGCTCAGTAGGATCATGGTTTTCTTTTCTCGCTCTTGTGGCTTTTACTGCTTCGCGGAAATCTCTTGTGGCTGTCTTGAAGTCCCTGCTCATGTTTTGTCCGAATTCTGTCCAATTCTTTTGCTTAGCTTCTTTGATCAACATTTATTTAACTCTTTTTCGAACTAAGACATATTTTTCATATTTTTCTTGGTTCTTGTTCTCCCTCCAATTTTTAAACAGTTTCTTCTTTTCTTTAATTGCTTCTCTGATTGTTTCGTTCCACCACGGGGTGCTCTTTATCCTTCTCTTGTTATTAGCTTCGTTCCACAAACTGTTTTAGAGATGTTGGTTACTGTTTCCTTAAATTGTTTGCACTCTTTGCATACTTCGTTAGGGAGTTTCTTGAATTCCTATGTTAGTTTTTCTTCTAGGGTTTCCTTGTTTCTTGATCTTTTAATTGTTTTATTTTTATTGTCTGTTCTTTTGTTGTTTTTGTATATTCTTTTTATTTGTGGCTCTCTTATTGTGATTATAACCATCTTGTGATCCGTGTTGTCTGTAATATTTGGGATTGCTCTACTGTCGGTTACTTTTTTCTTGTTCTGTTTTCTTGTTAGTATAAAATCTATCTGGCTTCTGCATATTTTGTTATTCCATTTGTACCAGGTGTATACTTGCGACTCTCTGTGTTTGAAGAATGTGTTGGTGATAATTAAATCATTTTGATTGCATAGATCCAGCAGTCTGCTTCCATTTTCGTTTATTTCAGCTGTTTTATCGCCAAAGGGTCCTAAGATATCACTGTTCTCACTGTTGCGTTTCCCAAGCCTTCCATTAAAATCTCCCATCACTAACATGTCGTCGCTTTCCTCAATCTTGTTAATGATTTCACTCAGTGTGTCGTAGAATTCTTCGCTGTCTCTTTCATTGTTGTTGCATGGTGCATAGATTTGAATGTAATTTGTTTTTCGATCGTCTTCTAGTAGTTTAATTGTGATAATTCTTTCTAAATGGTATTTTATTTCTCTGGTATTTTTATTTCTAGAATGTTCTTTGCGTGTTCTGGGTCGATGATAAAACCTACTCCATGTGTTGCTCTTTGCGTGTTCTGGGTCGATGAATATGGTGTTAGTGACCATAATTTTTACAGATCTTCGGCACATGAATTTTGTAGTCTGTATTACGCCCGTGCCGCTTTATTTACCCAGAAAAAATCCGGTACCCATTAAAGACTGGGTGAACCCAGAAGCCGTCGGTTGGGATCGAACCCTACCCTTTGTCCGTGGTAGTCCAGTTCACTAACCACTGAGCTATTGCGGCTCCCAATGATCTACAGTAATCTTACAATATTTCTGTTTTCTATCTTTCCCATTGAACCTATGGCTACATTGAACTTATATCTACAATCAACTTACATCTACATTGAACTTATATCTACAATCAACTTACATCTACATTGAACTTATATCTACATTCAACTTACATCTACATTGAACTTATATCTACATTGAACTTATATCTACATTGAACTTATATCTACATTCAACTTATATTTACATTCAACTTACATCTACATTGAACTTATATCTACATTCAACTTACATCTACATTCAACTTATATCTACATTGAACTTATATCTACATTGAACTTATATCTACATTCAACTTATATTTACATTCAACTTACATCTACATTGAACTTATATCTACATTCGACTTACATCTGCATTCAACTTATATTTACATTCAACTTACATCTACATTGAACTTATATCTACATTCAACTTATATTTACATTCAACTTACATCTACATTGAACGTATATCTACATTCAACTTACATCTACATTCAACTTATATCTACATTGAACGTATATCTACATTCAACTTACATCTACATTCAACTTACATCTACATTCAACTTATATCTACATTCAACTTATATCTACATTCAACTTACATCTACATTCAACTTATATCTACATTCAACTTATATCTACATTCATTAGCACCTTCTTTTATCTTTTCTCTTCGACCCCTACCTACGTGACCAGATGTTTAGTCTATCGGAAGTACTCACAATAAAACTGATATGGGGTTTCGATCAGTTATTGTTCATTAATCCTGAATTCAGATGGCAACTATGAGTTACTGATCATCTTTACCTGTTTCTCTGAATGACTGTTGCGGCCACTTTCTATACTGTTTGATACATTGACAACGCAATTCTTTTCACAACTTTCAAGGAAGTCTAGAGCTCATCCTACCCTTATTCTCTACTTCTGTTTTCTAGATCTTCGACAGATTTCTATCACCACATCATAAGACTTACCAATTCAATCCCGTAATCATTTTCTCTCCTCAACTCCCTCGTCTCGACTCAATAACATATTCATTTCCACGGACAAAATCTAGAGTGTTTCCAGTAAAAACGTAAGAATAAGATAAGACAGAGTATTTCAGTTTAAACAATGAATCGGGGTCTGTCAACATATTACAAGTGAGAAAAGTGTTTCGCGCAGAACTTTTTTTGTATCGCTGAAATCGCGCAAATGGAGAAGCATTTCTGATTAATTTAAAAATGTAAAAACACAAAGAATCCATAGACTTGTAAGATGAAAACCATCACGAAACGACAGTGAAGTATAATGATGAGCTAATGTCAATGTCTAATATCTTCGAGAGGAGTAAGTAGTGAGAGGAGGGGGGGATGGGAGAGGGGGAGAAAGAGAGGTCTATTTGACCACAGTGAAGTATAATGTTGAACTCACATCGGTGTCTAATATCTCCGAGAGGATACAGCAGAGAGAGAGAGAGAGAGAGAGAGAGAGGAGAGAGAGAGAGAGAGAGAGTGATGGGCCAAACCTTCCTCCTCCTCAATATGTTCTACTATTAAAATGACATCAACATAGGAAATTCAAAGCCACCAAAATAATCAAATAACCAGATCTCCGTCCGGTGTAGACAGTGTTTGTGTTCATTTTAAGTTGTCGTGGATGCACGAAATGACTGCGTCTTTACCGCGCGGGCAGTCAATATTTGTTTATGTGTCCCTTTGACTTGACTCCTTCCTTGAGATCTGTCCGCTCTGACATGCCGCAAGATCACGTGATGTGAAGATCTCCGCTCGCGGTCCATTCATTACACAACCAGACAAAGAATGATAATTAAGATGAACATAATGGGTCAATTGTCTTATTTGTTTAGTCAATTGACACTAAATGGAAAGAAGACCTTTACAGATATACTTTGGGGCAGAGGTACCCGACAGCGACAGATGTGTAAATTGTTAGCGAATCAAAGCTGATGGCTTGTGCCAGGTTCGGTGAAGTAGAATTCTCCAGAAACAAATCCACCTATTCGCGGTGGCCCTAGTAATAGATAAACCAGTCTAGTCGGGCCACGTGAGTAGGGATCGAGAGGGGAGGCAAGCCGGTACTCCAAAAATGCCTGCTGAGGTTGGTTATGACGGGTCAAAAGGCGCAAATATCACAGTTTGTTAAGATTGTATGTGTGTGTGTGTGGGTGGGTGGTGGTGGGGGGGGGGGTGTTACCTTAACAGATATGGAAGGTATGCAGTACCCATTTTTTTCGATCATGGACTCATTTGTTTCAGTTATTGTGGTCAACACTACGCCAGTACGGCTTTTTGTTATTTGTTTAACAATCTACGATTCGACTGAAGGCGTGTGAACCGAGAAATGACGAAAAGAATCAAACATTTATTGTTTTATCCATCTGAAGTCAGGAAAACTTTAGCATTTTTAACAGTTGAATCGGTGGCATTTCGAATGAATGAAAGTGCATTTTACATAAAGTTGACTATCTCATAAGCATCAAACACTTTCAAAAACACGAATAAGAGAAAGGAAAATGAAATGACGCGGAGTTCCACACACCAGATGGATCACATAGCAGCCAAGATATTCCTCATATCTAGCCTTATAAATACCATCTGACATCCTTGCAAGAGCACCCAGAGCATGCGGTTTGCCTTGGCGGCTGTCACGTGTCTCTGGAATTCACAATTTCCGAAAAGCCCCTCACAATATTAAACTGAGTTCACGTGTTGAAACATGGGGGCCTCGTTAGCCTGGTTGGGAAAAACACCCGACTGGACTACCGACGTTCGGACAACCCGTGTTCGATTCCCGCTGGGAGCAGTGTGAGTTGTACTCGTGGTTGGAGAAAAAATACCCCCACGGTCGACCCAGCCGTTGGCAGAAATGGTGCCAGGGTATTACCCTGGGAAGGTGAAGAATGTCGTCTCGCTTCTGAGTTTTGATGCTTGAGGCGACACTATACAGAAATCTCCGAACATTTCTGGATAGGCGGCCGAGCACATATGGGTGTAAACTCGCGTGCTAAGACGCCGGTTCAAGTCTCGTACTTTACCTTTACCTCATGTTGTTAATGAACACCGGAAACGATGGGCAAAAGGTTTGCCTGCAGCTGAGTTATCAGGCGTGCTCCAGCCAATAGCATGAGATGAGGGGCCGTGTCAACACTGTTAAACTAATCGAGACGTGCTTTCCTGTTTGGGTATTGACTTTTGAGCTTCTAAATGCCATGAAACCAGGGCAAATATGAACTGACAACAGAACAGTGGACTGAAGAAACAGCATCGTATCTGCTTGGCGTGCCTGCGCCGAGGAAACGGTATTTGCTTGAATCTGTGTGTTTAAAAACTTCTTTGCCTAGACTGTGGGCACTATTTTACTTGGGTAATTTGTATTTGTCTGTTCCAATTTTTTCTTCAAAGAACAAATATATCAGTTGTCTGCTATCCTGTATCAGCATTCGAGGTAAGTGGTAGCACCAGATACGTTGCTAGTTCAAATAGAATTTCACATATTTAGAAGATATAGAATGTCGTGGTGGATGAGTAATTCACATCGACTGTGATTGAACAAAACTGCTGCTAAGCTTTGATAAATGTATGGATGGCTGTTTTGAGGGGCTTTGGACACAGCAGGGGATTTGAATCGACATATTCATATTTATGTATGTGGTGGTAACATAATAGTTGACATAAATGAATACCTTTTATGAAATCAGACATGGAAAGCTTGCATGTTTCACAAACACGAAATGGTTGGCTCTCTTCCTTGATATTGAAAAGATCCACACACACACAAATATGCCTCCAGCATTGAAAACATACGTTCTCTCACAAAACAAAAATGTGTTCCCACAACATAAGAGATTTCTTTGTAAATTAAGTAATAGAATTGTGCTTCTGGTTTCTTTATTCTAATTTGTCCATATTTTCACGTAAATAAATCTGAACTTGAAAAAGAAAAACATACCTGCCATAGATGTTATTGAAATAATTGATTCGGTTTTAGCTTAATCGAGGAATAGACTTGAGGTAAAGTATGTGCTTATGAATGCGAGTGAAGCTTCCGAATTCCGAAGGAGAACAAAAACATATGCACTTCAAAGAACAGATTGTCGAGTTGTACATCACTTGTCGTGAATATTTGGAGATATCAGTTTCACTGTTGGAAGAACTAAAATGTTTTCAATGAATGAAAATGGGAAGTCTTAAACCGTGAGGTTTAATCAGCAGATTCATATTTGCGCTACGTACAAAGTAAGCCAATTAAACTTTAAAAAGTCCAAGCCTTTTAATCAAATATGTAATATCAGTTTGCCGTTAATTTAACCAGAGAAGATTAGTAACCGTTAGACAAGAAGTGGATTAACTTTCTGAAGAAATATTCAAATTCTTATCTCACTCTGACTTTCTTAACATTTGTCACTTTTAATTTGCGGCACCAAGCCATAATGGGTAGAGAAATTCATTCGGTTCTCAGTAGATAAGGGAGATAAACCATCTATGTCAGAAGTCTATTTGAGAAATTGTGTGTACATTTTAATTGAAGACATCTTTTTTGTGTCGATTTCCACGATTATTTACTTGATGACAAGTTACATTTCTTTCTCAACTGGGCCACCAGAGAAGTATTCATGACATGTTATATCAGTCTCAAAAACATATTTAAGATACAATAGCTTTTCTTCACATGTTATATAAGCCCCAACATCATTCGCTGTAAAAGGATTTACAATCCATACATACACTTTCAAGTTCAAAATATCGTTCTCTCGTTTCTCCATATCCGATTTCATTAATTAACAAAGAAAAAAACATATGCCTAGACCAAACAGAGCTGAGAGAAAAAACTTGAAGGAGACCGTTGTCTTAAAAATCACATTATCATAATTAATGTTAAAAAATTTCGACATGCTTTATACATCGAGTAAAGAAGATTGAATGAAGAGTACAAATGTCGTAAAAAATGATCTTTAATGATTTAATAATTATAAAGAAAGAAGAAAATTTATAGCAAAAATCTTTCAGAATCTGCGATAAAAACTTTTTTTTTTACATCTTGCCATAAGATCGATCATATTCGCGCTGTCTTTATAATGAAATCCATTAAGAATTGATAATTTTGGAGACACAACATTTTCCTTCACTATCAGCACACAAAAAAATGTTCAAAAGCGTATACTTGTATGTTATAACATTGCGTCGCACCACATGGACACACGTATTATTGTCTTATAAAAACATGAAGAGAGGTAGATCAGCATATTGCAAAGACAGGTGTCAAGCAGTGACCACAACGGACACTCTTCAAACTCAAACCAGATGGACCTGTCTTGTCAGTTTAATTGAGGTCGCGCTCAGTGACAAATGATATTTGCTGCTATTGATGTTTTAGAGAAGTTAGAGAGAGAAAACAATTCCTCCATCATCCATCGAGTGTATATTGGATATATCATTAATAGAACATGTCACTATTCTACTACTAGCAGCCCAAAAGTCAAAATCGTCCACTAGTGGGTGGTAGCGCCTATTTTGAAGAGCACTGAAATAAAGTATTGAAAATAAGCCCCCCTCCATTTATATGTTCCGCTTTCGTTGAGGATAAATCCTTCCTCGTCATATCAAACGTCGTTTATAGATAAACTATCCTGCTTTTTAAATCTGGAAGCCCTATCTAAGTGCTGCAGCTATGCATTAAGTCACAGTCAGATGAATCAGACAGCGCTTCTCAAAATGTAGCTTGTAGAAACCCACGTTTGTTTACCCTAGTCAAATATTTGAATACCATCGTTATGGGAAATTCCTTCGCGGACTGTCAAGTTTTTAGTAGCAATAGAAAGACTAGTACAACTCTAACGTATAGGTAATGCGCTCTTTAAAAGACATTTTTATATAGCTGGTCGTGTGGTCATGACATTACTATCATCAATAGCGATAGAATAAGATAGAATAACACTGCAGTCCATAGCTTAGCAGGAACAGAACAGGAACTAACGGGCTTGATATAAAATGCTAGATAAAACATCTGATGCTCATGGTATGGAGATTCATGCTGAAAAAAGGTAGAATAAAAGCATACATCTGTTTTTTTTTTCTTTTCACCCGATGATTACTTATCTTTTTTCTAAGGCGTCAAACGGGCGTAATCTGCGATGCGGTCGAGTTTAAGGCAAGTTGTGATATGTGTCCTTGATTTAGCGCATCCAGATTCAGCATTTGTGAATAACCAGATATCTTCCACCTCGCTTGACCAGACTGGTAGTCTGTTTACCAGATATCTACCATCTCGCTTGACCAGACTGGTTAGTCTGTTTACCAGATATCTTCCATCTCGCTTGACCAGACGTTAGTCTGTTTACCAGATATCTTCCATCTCGCTTGACCAGACTGGTTAGTCTGTTTACCAGATATCTTCCATCTCGCTTGACCAGACTGGTTAGTCTGTTTACCAGATATCTTCCATCTCGCTTGACCAGACTGGTTAGTCTGTTTACCAGATATCTTCCATCTCGCTTGACCAGACTGGTTAGTCTGTTTACCAGATATCTTCCATCTCGCTTGACCAGACTGGTTAGTCTGTTTACCAGATATCTTCCATCTCGCTTGACCAGACTGGTTAGTCTGTTTACCAGATATCTTCCACCTCGCTTGACCAGACTGGTTAGTCTGTTTACCAGATATCTTCCACCTCGCTTGACCAGACTGGTTAGTCTGTTTACCAGATATCTTCCATCTCGCTTGACCAGACTGGTTAGTCTGTTTACCAGATATCTTCCATCTCGCTTGACCAGACTGGTTAGTCTGTTTCATGCTCACCATGGGGAGGTGTAGTTGTATCTTGATCAGTTTTGGTTCACTAAACTTAACGAATGCAGTCAGCAATGAGTCGCTGATGACTTTCAGCTCATTCACCGTATGTCTTCAGCCTACTCGTTTCCCCTACCCCCTCCCCTCCCCTGCTTCCTAAAAAATGATTAACGTAAATCTAATCTTTGTAAGGGAGTTGGGGGGGGGGGGGTGTTTAATGACTGTTGATAAAAACGCTAAATTTTTTATATAACTTTTCTTTCATTTTCAATTCAGCAAAAGCATCGGTGGGTATAAAGATACAAGTACAGAAACAAGTAAAGACACAAGTAAAGATACAAGAACAGAAACAAGTAAAGACACAAGTAAAGATACAAGTACAGAAACAAGTAAAGACACAAGTAAAGATACAAGTACAGAAACAAGTAAAGACACAAGTAAAGATACAAGTACAGAAACAAGTAAAGACACAAGTAAAGATACAAGTACAGAAACAAGTAAAGACACAAGTAAAGATACAAGTACAGAAACAAGTAAAGACACAAGTAAAGACACAAACACACACATACCGTCTTGCATGCGGTGTGTTTGTTAATAGAGACAGGGACAGTGTCCAACCATTGTTACTATCGCCGCCATGACCACCCAAAGAAACACATGTTAAATCTTTGCGCCACAGTCACGAGAGATTGATGCCTCGTCCAAGCTTCCCGTTAGTGCCTGTTCTCCCATTGCTTAGTGACGGTTACTTTTTGTCCGCAGTCTCTTTCCTTTCCGGTGCCCCCTCAGTTCATGTTCACCCCAAGATTAGATCCGCGTGCCCAGATGACCAAAGGTCACATTTAGCAAATCGACTGTCAATCAATTTAACGCGATCTGTGGTTGGTCTTTGCTTAAAGACGCTTGTACCTGTACTAAGCGCGCCCGTTCCAACACAACAGGAGACGTCGGTTCTGACAGTGCAGAGGTTAAGATCAAGGAATCAGTAACAAGAGGTGAAACCAGATACCCGTTCTGAACAAAAATAAATGGCATTGATAAATGGGAAATGGTAAACATTTCCTTCATCAGACATAAAACATAACCTAAATGGAAGAACTAAAACGAATATTCAAATTAATTTGCAATAATCTTATTTATTTACTTAGGAAATTCAACCAAATGTATTCTGGAATACTTATAAATCATTCATTAAACCTTTCTTCAATGAACTAACTGACTCACAAATATTGTGTTTTTGTGTTACACCCACGGCAGAGTTTGAACACTTGGTACCGCAGGAACATTAGCTTCAATCTTTTAGCTACATACCATTCTTCTTCTTCCGCGGACTAATTAAATGTAAGTCTTAATAAATGAAAAAAGTAGAGTCTCGTCACGCCAAGTGGCGTATAAGGAATATGGTGTTAGTGACCATAATTTTTATAGACATTCTGCGCATGATTTTTGGAGTAATGTAGTCAGTATTACGTCCGCGCCGCTTTACTTTCCTAGAAAATAATCTGGTGCCCATTAACGGCTGGGTGAACCCGGAAGCCGTCGATCAGGATGATGTATCTTGTCCTTTGTAGTCCAGTTCACTAACCACTGAGCTATCTTGGCTGCTGGTCTTATTAATAGATCTGTCTTAATACAGCTGTCTTAGTGAATCAGTCTTAATACATCAGCCTTAATACACCGATCTTAATACATCAGTATTAAAATATCGATCTGAATACATCAGCCTTAATACATCAGTACTAAAACATCGATATGAATACATCAGCCTTAATACATCAGTACTAAAACAACGATATGAATACATCAGCCTTAATACATCAGCACTAAAACATCGATCTGAATACATCAGCCTTAATACATCAGTACTAAAACATCGATCTGAATACATCAGCCTTAATACGTCAGTACTAAAACAACGATCTGAATACATCAGCCTTAATACATCAGCACTAAAACATCGATATGAATACATCAGCCTTAATACATCAGTACTAAAACATCGATATGAATACATCAGCCTTAATACATCAGTACTAAAACAACGATATGAATACATCAGCCTTAATACATCAGTACTAAAACATCGATATGAATACATCCGCCTTAATACATCAGTACTAAAACATCGATATGAATACATCGGCCTTAATACATCAGTACTAAAACAACGATCTGAATACATCAACCTTAATACATCAGTACTAAAACATCGATATGAATACATCAGCCTTAATACATCAGTAATAAAACATCGATATGAATACATCAGCCTTAACACATCAGTACTAAACATCGATATGAATACATCAGCCTTAATACATCAGTGCTAAAACATCGATATGAATACATCAGCCTTAACACATCAGAACTAAAACATCGATATGAATACATCAGCCTTAACACATCAGTACTAAAACATCGATATGAATACATCAGCCTTAACACATCAGCACTAAAACATCGATCTGAATACATCAGCCTTAATACATCAGTACTAAAACATCGATATGAATACATCCGCCTTAATACATCAGTACTAAAACATCGATATGAATACATCCGCCTTAATACATCAGTACTAAAATATCGATCTGAATACATCAGCCTTAATACATCAGTACTAAAACATCGATATGAATACATCCGCCTTAATACATCAGTACTAAAACATCGATCTGAATACATCAGCCTTAATACATCAGTACTAAAACATCGATATGAATACATCCGCCTTAATACATCAGTACTAAAACATCGATATGAATACATCCGCCTTAATACATCAGTACTAAAACATCGATATGAATACATCAGCCTTAATACATCAGTACTAAAACATCGATATGAATACATCCGCCTTAATACATCAGTACTAAAACATCGATCTGAATACATCAGCCTTAATACATCAGTACTAAAACATCGATATGAATACATCCGCCTGAATACATCAGTACTAAAACATCGATCTGAATACATCCGCCTTAATGCATCAGTACTAAAACATCGATATGAATACATCCGCCTTAATACATCAGTGCTAAAACATCGATATGAATACATCCGCCTTAATACATCAGTACTAAAACATCGATATGAATACATCCGCCTTAATAAACTGGTTGAGAAAGAATCGCTCAGCCTAAGGTTGCTGATATTACCGTACCAAATGCCTTGGGTTGGCGCTGGCGATGACCACGTGAAAACTCTCTGTTTAATCTTGCAACCATTCATTTATTTCTGTACTTCCTTACCGTATTTGTCATTTTATTATACAACTGAACATTTGTTCAACTCCTCCTTCTCCCTAACTTTCCTCTGATAAGATCTCACAGTTTGGACATTTTCAAAACGTTTCTAGTGCAACAAAAGTGTGAGCAGCAGAAAGCATCACCACGTCATGAGCAGATCCCAGAAGATGCAGACAATATAGATCCCTTGAGTCAGCGCAGATTATAAACATCTCAAATACTTGTACAATGCACATAAAACATTTCATAGCCAGCACGTATTTACTTGGGGAGAATTGAAAAAAAAAAAAAAAACACCACGTATTTACTTGTTTGTGAATGCGATATAATCGGAGTGAGACTCACAAACACACACAACAACAAAAAATAAAAAAAAAAAAAAAAACAAAAGTGCACATCCTTACGTTTCACGTCACGTGCACCAACTCTGACATTCTTTCTATCTAATGATCAAGCCACGACAGCGGCTTCAAAAGCTCTGCAATTCTGACACATTCTTTTATTTTAATTATTGTGTGGCCAAAAACTGACTTTCTTGTTAAAGGTCTCCATACATTCCAGATGGGCAGATAGGGACGAGACTTATGTGCTTGTATGTTCATTGTGTTTGTGCCTGGTGTGAAGGTCATGGACAACTGCACAAGAAATGTTCAGTGTGTGCGATGAATGCTGCCGATGTCTGGTATGAGATTCCTCTACTTCCACGTACACTGTGATCATATATATATATATATATATAGTTATATTGCTCTAGTAGCCTTTAACATTGAGATGGGGGTGGGGGGGGGGGGTTAATGGTTGGTTTCAGGCAAGACGCCGAACTCCAGACAGAGAGGTTGTGAGTTCAAACCTCAGCTGCACTTATTAGGGTTTTATTTGTGGTTTCTCTCTGCGGCGCAACCGCCCCTGGTCTCAGCAGCGAGGCCCGGTTTGATACGTCAATTACTCATCGACGCACACAAATATGAGTACTTCTGAAGACGGAGTTATCTGCCTGTGCGGCGAGTGACCCCTGTGCACACGACTGCCGAGGAAAAACGAATCTACGCGCAAAATTCAGTTTCTAGTCTCTAGGGACTATGTAGAGTGAAACGTGCATCATTAGAATGCGGATGTCAGTTCTTAGATACAATAATTATGGACGCGATTGTAAAATAGAGGGAGTGGTGAGACTGATTGCGACAGACAGAGGAGTGGATCAAGAGGATGAGACCAATGAGAGAGTGTAAGAAATAAGGGGGGAGGGTGGAAGGTTGAAAGTGAAAAACACAAGGGCCGCGAGAGAGGAGGCGATGAGAAGTAAATTCATACTTAAAAGCCAACCATTCTTTGCACTCTTTCATTTTATCTTCGCTAAAAGGGTCCATGTCTGGCAGTGTTGTATTTGTACGAGTAGGCATTGTTAGACCGTGGCCAGCTAGAGCGATATTCATCTCTGAATGTCTGCGGTGATTAGCGATAACGCCTTCAATAATGAACGAATCGGATTACAAACAAAATTAATCTCAAAAACATAGTCACATGCTTTTATTATTCTAAAGAAAGAATGCCACATTAAAGTGGTCATGTAATGGTCATTCAATGGGTTATGTACACATGAAGAGTTGTCATTATTTCAGGGAGAAAGAGAGAAAGATGTGACTATAAATAAAAATAGGATTTTATCTTCTTTTTTTTTCTTTTCTTTTTTTTTTTCAATAACGTTATCTTTAGATGAACAATTTTAATGACACGACACCCATGAGGGTGTTAAGTATGTTATGTTGAGAAACCCAGGTGAGCGTTAAGTATGTTATGTTGAGAAACCCAGGTGAGTGTTAAGTATGTTATTTTGAGAAACCCAGGAGAGTGTTAAGTATGTTATGTTAAGAAACCCAAGTGAGTGTTAAGTATGTTATGTTGAGAAAACCCAGGTGAGTGTTAAGTATGTTATGTTGAGAAACCCAGGTGAGTGTTAAGTTATGTTATGCTGAGAAACCCAGGTGAGTGTTAAGTATGTTATGACGAGAAACCCAGGTGAGTGCTAAATATGTTATGTTGAGAAACCCAGGTGAGTGTTGAGTATGTTATGATGAGAAACTTTAACTAAAGTTTAGTCGACAGATCATCTTCATCACCAAATGGACAACGGTATAAGTGCTCAGATCTCCTCCTCAGCACGTTCCGCAATGTGAGGAACACGCACGACACTCCAGCAAGAGCACCGGAGATAGCTTCAACTTGAATGTACGAACACCGTAGCACCGGTAAAGACTTTCTCCCCAACCCCTTGGTGGCATCTCACAATGTGCGTGGCACATGATATTGGTTCTATTCATTTCTGCTCGGGCTATGGTCAGGGCCCCGGTAGCCACACGGCACAAAGGTCAAGGCAGTACGCGCTAACAAAAATGCTAAATAAACACCACATTTTATATAGCATATGTATCTATCTATCTATCGCGTTTATCTTTGTACATTTTTTGTTTTGTACCCGATGAAAGCTTTTCCGAAACGCCGTTGCTTGTCTCGTTTCTCTACTAGTTTAGCTGCTAGATACAATTTTATTTTTATTTCACGTGTTCTCTGCACTCGCGGTCCCACATCTATAATTGTGTTTAATTACTTAATGAAATAAACATGACAAGCAAAAAGTTGGATTAGGTATGATATAAATAAGACTAAAACTATGATAATAAACAATGATAATAATACTCACAACCTATACGTGGATATCAAAGATGAAGGAATAGACCTGGAGACAGTTCAGAGCTGCAACTACCTTGGATATACTATAAGCAGTGATAGAAAATGGAAAACTGGGGTAAAAATAGAACAGGAATGGCAAAAAAAAAATATAATTAATGCCATTAAAAATATACTAACATTAGGGAGACTGGTTGGTCTCGAGGCAAGACGCCGTTATGGATTCAAATCCCGGCTGCATCGGTTGGGATTCTTATTTATGATTTCTCTCTGCTGCAACCACCCCTGGTCTCAGCAGCGAGGCCCAGTTTGAAACGTCAATTGCTCATCGACGAAAAAAAATATGAGTACATCCGAAGTCGGAGTTATCTGCCTGTGCGGTGAGTGGCCCCTGTGCACACGGCTGCCAGGGAAAAACGGAATAACACACAAAACTCAGTTCCTAGTCTCTAGGGACTTCGTCAGAGGTAAATTCTGGCGAACGAAAAAAAATTAAAAAACTAACATCAAAACAAATAACACCAGAGCTAAAACTAAAAATAGCCAAATGTTATATCTTCTTAATATTCCTGTATGGGTATGGTGCAGAAACATTGACATTAGACAAGAAAACAATACATAAAAACGAAGCCTTTGAAATGGGGATTTATAGAAGAATATTACGAATTGGATGGAAAGAAAAGAAAACAAACGATGAAGTCTTAAAACAACTAAAAATCAAAAGAGAACTACTAAACACAATTCACACGAGACAAATGGATTTCTGGGGCATGTTATTAGACACAGCAGCATACTAAAAATAATCGTGTAAGGGAAATACGAGATAAAATAGCCAGAGGCAGACCAAGACTAACTTTTTCAAACAGAGCCTCAACGGTTCCTGCCGCCTATACACAATATTGAAAGAAACGAAGAAGAAATAAACAAAGACCCTGGTAATGCAAACATTCAAGCAATAACACTTACGTAGATGACATTTTGACACCACTTTCAAACTCACATTATTTATCAAGTGTGAAAGGAAATTCTTACTTCTAGCTAAAACATACAATCACTAACTGGGTAAATATAAAATGATTGACATTTTTGCTATTTAATGAAGTTTGTCGGCAACAAGTGAACTGACATCACAACCAAAGGGCACCCAAACAGATATAGAGAGAAAACACATAGCAGAAAAACACATAAACGACATAGCTCTTCAATGCTTTCTTGAACAAAGAAAACATCCATCCGTGGATACTTCTACTCTCTCCGTCTCACTGAACTTGTTCTCAACCTTAATACTTTCGAATTCAATGGCCAATTCTATGACCAGGTGAGTGGGGTAGCAATGGGAACCAAGATGGGTCCTAGTTATGCTTGCCTGTTCATGGGTTACCTTGAACATCAAATACTGAATTCATACCGTGGCCCCCTGCCCATTAAATACCTCCGGTACATCGATGATGTCTTTGGACTGACTGACTTGCCGGAAGATGACATCTCCAGGTTCATCGACTACATTGGTAACTTTCACAAATCCATCAAGATTACATCTCTAGGTTCATCGACTACATTGGTAACTTTCACAAATCCATCAAGATTACATCTCTAGGTTCATCGACTACATTGGTAACTTTCACAAATCCATCAAGATGACATCTCCAGGTTCATCGACTACATTGGTAACTTTCACAAATCCATCAAGATGACATCTCCAGGGTTCATCGATGACATCTCCAGGTTCATCGACTACATTGGCAACTTTCACAAATCCATCAAGATGACATCTCCAGGTTCATCGACTACATTGGTAACTTTCACAAATCCATCAAGATTACATCTTATATCCCTACCTCGTCCGTCACTTTTCTTGATCTGGTCGTCTCCCTTGGTACCTCCAGTCTCCACACTTCCGTCTTCTATTAACCACGGACGCCCACTGTTATCTTCTCTACACCTCGTCTCATCCATCCCACTGTTATCTTCTCTACACCTCGTCTCCCTTGGTACCTCCAGCCTCCACCTTCCGTCTTCTATAAACCCACGGACGCCCACTGTTATCTTCTCTACACCTCGTCTCATCCATCTCACTGCAGAGATTCCATTCCATGTTCTCAATTATTACGACTTCGTCGTATCTGCCAGGATGATCAAGATTTTCTCCAACAGGCCCACCTGATGTTAAATTTCTTTAGGCGTCGTCTCTATCCTGATTCGGTTCTCCAATCTGCCTTTAAGAGAGCTCTCGATATTCCCCGTTCGGCGGCACTCACCCCATCCACCCGCCGTTCCTCTGATAGGACCATATTTACCCTCACCTACCACCCCACAACTTGGCTGCGGTGAGGATCCTTAACCGTATCGCTCCATTCTCCACTCAGATCCTACTACTCGCCTACTTGTCAGTGATCCTCCTTTGGTCGCCTTCAAACGTGACAGGAGTCTGAGAGACATTCTTGTCACGAGCCGCCTCCCCCGCTCAAACCACAAACACCTTGGTACTGTTCCTTGTGGACGTCGAGTTTGCAGAACTTGTGACTACGTGCTTTGCACCGATTCGGTCTTGTTCCCTAATAAACGATTCGACATCAAGGAGGGGTTCACTTGTGTGTCGCGTAATATCATCTACACCATAATATGCAAGCACTGCCAGATGACGTATGTGGGTGAAAGTAGACGACGCTTGAGTGAAATATTTGTGAGTATCTTCGTGATGTTGAGCAAAAGACTGGCAGCCGGTGTCTGCCCATTTCAACTCCCCTGGACATAGTGGTAAACTCGACATGCAAGTTACTGGCATTGTCTCATGTCACTCTAGCAATCGCAGCAGGTTCGCCTTTAAGAATCGCTGTCCCCTCAAGGAATGAACATATCACTCTCATACTCATAGGACACCCACTACATATTTCATACCCCCATGCGCTACTTAACCTGTATATGTGGATATATTTGTCTGCACATGTATTGGCACATTTGGGCTCCTTTGGGTTTTTCTTTTGTGGGCCTTGCGGCAATATATGTGCCGATTTATGCTTGTACGCATGCATTGTTACATACACATACTTATGTTTACACATCGGTTCGGGTTGCACACACAGAGTTAGACGTGCATAGTTTACACATATCCTGTACCCACCTCCCCATATTTTTAGAACCCGTCCTTTCAGTCTTCTCACCTGACTCCCTGGTCAGAGAGATTTATAGTCGGTCCTGTCATATCAATTCAGTCCATTTGGAGACTGACCCAGCTCAGGAACACAGGGAAGTGACCATTTTTTATTTTTCCTCTCTTTAGTATCTAGCATATTATCGCCAAGTAGTTAGATTTGTTAATATATCGTTATATATAATTTTTGTGTTTGTTTTTCGTCCAGATGAAGGCCTACTTGGCCGAAACGTCGACTTTTGTTTCGTCCATTACCACGTAAAGCTGTCACCATACCACTTTTTTTCTTCCTTTTTTTTTTAGTATCACTATTATCATCAGCTTTACAGCAGCTTCGCATCTCTACGCATCTTGGTGCATCTTGATGCCTTTACCTCTACATAAATGACAACTATCCACAGGACTCCTGGTCACACATATACACAGATGGCTCTGCTACAAATGCTACCAGAAATGGCGGAGGAGGTGTGTTCTTGAGACTGAATAACCAGGAAGAGATCACCAAGTCAATAGCTATGGGAAATTCTCAAACAAATATAAAGCAGAAACTGAATCCCTGAAAGACGCTGCAAAATGGCTATCCATCACAAAAATAACATGCACAAGAAATTGGTGATATTGACTGACAGTCAATACTAGGGCTGAATAGGGTCAATATTAGGACTGACTGTCAGTCCTAACAGCTCTAAAAAAAAACCAAAAAAAAAAAAACAGGAACAGTGAGCTAGATGACTTGAGAACAACCCTAGATCAACTGTGCAATAGCTTCAAGTGAGTGGTCATCCAGTGGTAACCATCACACTGTAATATACACGGAAACGAACGCGCAAACAAATTAGCTAAAGAGGGAGGGAGATTACCACCAGAGAATCATCTGGTCAGCAACGATGAAGCCAAATCCATCATCAAAGGCCAGTACCATGAAAAATGGAAAGAGAACACCTAAAGTATAACGAGTGGGACGGATACCTCCAACTATCAAGCAGGAATCAAGTCATCATACTTCGCCTACACCAATGGTCACAACAGAATGAGAAACCACATGTTCACCAAACTCAAAATAGGAACTACCAGTCTATGCCACTGTAACCTGAATAACATGACAACAAAACATATTCTACAGGATTGCCCACAGTACACAGACCTGAGAAGGACAATGTGTCCACACCACATCCCTGGAAGAGAACCTATACGGGGCAACCGAATCACTTAAACAGACAGATGCCTTCATGAGAGAGTCCGGAGTCGTAGTCTGGATGAGCCATGATCGCAGAAGAAGAAGAATAATAACTGACCTCACAACCAACAGACACAGACCGTACATCTATACTTACACTTTAGATCAATTTGCTGGAAATGGGTGCCTATCCAGAAGTGTTTGGAGACTTCTGGATGGTATCGCTTCAAGCATCGAAACTCATGATGCGAGGCGGCATTCTTCACCTTCCCAGAGTGTTACCCTGGTACCAATTTCTGCCAGCGGCTGGGTCGACCGCCGGGGGTATTTTTTTTTCCAACCGCGAGTGCAACTCACACTGTTTCCAGTGGGAATCGAACACGGGTTATCCGAACGTCGGTGGCCAAGTCGGGTGGTTTTCTCAACTAGGCTACCGAGGCCCCCGATGTCTGAGCTTACTATCGGTAGTTACAATACAACAAAGGTTGTTGTTGACGGATTGCCACGAGTTGATGCGGGCAGGGTGCCCTCTGACTCATAAGATGTGGCTAGTCGTAATGGCTTTTTTGACATTCCCGGCTCTTACTGGAGAGGTTGGAGTTCGTCTATCCCAGGCTATGCTGGGAAAACTACTAGTCCTGCCCTGAGGTACTGCAATACTAGGTCCTCTATATCAGTAACAGCCACCACTACAGGGAACACGGCGATCCTAGCTTCTGTTAGCCAGTCTGGTTTGACGCAGACTGTTACCAGGGAGACCACGAGGAGGTAGAACTGCTAGGTCTTGGTCAGCTGATGGTGCGCCGACCCTGCTAATGCGACCAGAGGTCGTCGGCACTTCTGCTCCCCCATACAACAAAGGAAACACTCAGGTTATTTTGGTGCAAGATATCAGCAAGTTTATTCAACAGCTGTGCCCGGACGTACATTCAATAGAGGCACGTTAGATAACTTTACCTTCGGTTGAGCAGAACAAAATAAAAACAAACGCCAGTGAACCAACTGTATCAGTGTATACAACCCCTTGTAAGTTCCTCTAGCATAATCGTCTTGAATCTGCGCAACAGGAAGATTATAAGAAGTTGATTTCTTTGAAGCTATGCGCCTTTTTTTCTTCGTCTGCAAACATGACTCATTCCTAACGAAATTCTGAGTTCTCGTACCAAGCCTGCTGTCTGTTTCAGAGATGCCTTTGCACCATACAATTCTCTTTGAATGCAGTGAGCTTGAGTCACGTTTTCCTCTTTAAGTATGTGCACTGAGGACAGTCTTGTAGTATGTGTTTTCTTGTTATATCTGACAGGGCGTGGTGGCAACAACTTGCTGGGTTTGGAATACGTGTAGTGCTTCATTACTTTGTTAGGGCCGGTGCAGAGACAGACTATAGGGCAGATACATACAGAAGCTCTGTAGGGAACAAAGCGACAATGCACAGACACCTGCAGATGATATTACATTGTATTTAGTCGAATGGTAGTGGCGAATTCTCCCGTGTGTTACCGGGCCTCATTATGTGGGAAGTAAAGAATAGTGACACTGTGACCTTCCAGGCATGTCGTAAGAGGCGACTAAGGAGGTTGATCGATGGCTTGACAAGCTGTCATTGTAAAAAGCATTGCTATGGAAACAGAACTATAGATTTTAGAAGCAGCGATCTCTGCAATATGTGCCATTTTGGCACGCAAGGTTTCTGTTTTTGAGATTGTGGTTCTGTCGAAATGACAATAGATAGATAGTGGTGAATTACAAATCAGCCCGTCAATGAGAGCTATCAGCTTGCATACCTTTCGTTATCTGTTCAGTTTGGCAGAGCACCTATGGGTTTATTCAAAATACTGTGATGTCAGACTTTCATCAACATCGTTATTAGTCAATAAGTTTAACAAACACAACAAATGAAAATAAAAAAAGCCATGGGTAATGAGATGTCTCCGTAAATAATAGGGGAGGAACACACAAAACACAAACACGCATCTGTAGTAGCAAACACGAGTCCCAATCAAGTTGTAAGTATCTACTACGTCACCTTACATTCAGCGAACCTACCGTTTAACAATAGCTCCATCACAGCCTAAGAACAAGACACTTGTGCAACCTGGTAATCACACAACTATAAACACCCGTCTCCTCCCATTTCAGAACGCCAGGTCACGATACCTCTGAAGACTCCGAGTTACTGGCATTGCTTCTTGTTCCTCTGAAACCCCAGTAGGTTCCCTTTGAAGAACCGGCTCATAGCCTTTTTGGTTCTCTCCATCCGAGAAGTTTAAACTCTGTTCACTTTTCTTTATTCACTGATCTCCTCTCCCATTTTTCCTGTGTCCTATCTTTATTCTTCACTGCGTTATCTTTATTATCTCCTCCGTTCTTTTTTCCCATTGCCATCTGTGTCTTCTGTCTCTTTCCAGCTTTTTGTCTCTTTTCATCGTACCCTATTCTATCTATCTATTGACCTTTCGAGCCGTAACCGGCCCATAGGGCGTAGACCAAGATACACCTTCTCCTATATGAATTTTTGTTCTAGCAGTTTTCTTTTAAAGATATTTTATCAAATCTCGCCATCTGTCTCTGTTCTGTGCAAGCAGTTCTAACTCATTGAGGGAGCCGATTCCTGCTGCTCTTGCCTCTCTCATCAATGTTCTTCTCAGTGTCTCCCTGGGTCTTCCTCTTTTTCTTTTACCTGTTGTTTCCCATATGAGGGCTTGCTTTGCTATTCGATTATTATCTCTTCTCATCACATGTCCAACGTATGACCATCGTCTTTTCTTTATTACTGAAGATATTAGTGGTTGATTGGCGATTTCTCTAATTTCCTCGTTTGTTTTGAATTCGTTCCATTCTATACCAAGTATTTTCCTTAGACATTTATTTTCGAATGCGTTCAACTTTGTTTCTATATCTCTTGTTGTTTTCCAGCTTTCACACGCATACGTAAGGGTTGATAGTACATTTGATTTGAATAGCCTAAGTTTTGTGTTTGTGCTAATGAGTTTTGATTTCCACAACTTTTCAAGGCTTCTGAAAGACATTGCTGCTTTAGCCAGTCTGATTCTAATTTCTTTGCTCGTATCCCCTTCTCGATCAATGTGACTTCCAAGATAGATGAAGTGATCGATCTCTTCTACTGGTTTGTTTTCCATGTATATTTGTCACTTGTTGGAATTAAACTTTTCATGACTTTAGTCTTTTCATGATTGACCTCAAGCCCAATTTTGCTGGCTATTGATGATAGTTCATTTGTGTTTTCCTGCATCGTTTTTATCTGATTGCTGATAAGAACTATGTCATCAGCAAAGTCCAGGTCCTCCAAATGGTCTCCTTGTATCCATTCGATGCCTTTATTACCAGTGCAGCATTTCTTCATTATGAAGTCCATAACAATTCCAAATAACAAGGGCGATAAAATACATCCTTGTTTAACCCCAGTTTCTATTGGGAAACATTCGCTCAGTCCTTCCTCTGTTCGAACTGCACATGTGTAACCATCATACATGTCTTTGATAATATTTATGATTTTTGATGGTAAGCCATATTGCTTCAGAATTTTCCACAAAGAATCTCTATGAATACTATCAAATGCTTTTTTGAAGTCGATGAAGTTAAGTACAAAAGGTTTTTGCTTTTCAATGTGTTCCTCCAATATAAGTCGTAGAGTGAAAATGTGGTCAAGACAGCTTCTCCCTTTTCTAAACCCAGCCTGTTCTTCACGCATTACTGTATCTATTGAATCCTTTATTCTATTTAGGATGATTTTACAGAATAATTTTGAGGCAACTGACAAAAGTGTCACGCCTCGCCAATTGTTACAATCTCTAAGATTGCCCTTTTTTGGGATCTTAACAATGATTCCTTTTTTCCATTTATGAGGCGTCTTCTCTGTTTTCCAAATGATGTTGAACATTTTTTGGAGATGTATTAAATTATGGCTATCAATTGCCTTGAGGATCTCAGCTGTTAACTTATCCTCTCCAGCAGCCTTGTTATTGGTCATTAGCTTTAAGGTGGTTTCTATTTCACTCAAGGTGAAGTCATCTAAATTTACATCTAATTCTGCTGCTGGTGTTTCAGCTTCAAAATCTATTAAACTGTGAGGTAGTGGACGGTTAAGAATTTCTTTGAAGTGTTCCGCCCAACGGGCTTTTATGTCTGCGCTTGTTGTTAGCATTAATCCAGATTTGTCTAGAATTGGTGTTCCACTGGATGTATAGGTGTTTGTCAGCATCTTTTGTACAGTATAAAGAGTTCTGCTGTCTCCTGTAATTGCAGCTGTCTCTGCTTTCTCTGCCAAGTTGTCTATATAAGCTCTTGTATCTCTTCTTGCCGAACTTTTCACTTTGTTGTCTAATTCTTTGTATGTTGCTTTTACCAGAACCTTTCCAAGATCTGTCTTTACATTAGTCATGGCTCTCTTCGCTTCTCTTCTTTCTTTGATGTATTTCCATGTGGTGTCTGAGATCCAAGCTCGTTTTTCCATTTTCTTCAGTCCAGCACTTGCTTCTGCTGCTGTCATTAGTATTTTGCTCTGTGAGTCCCACATTTCATTGATATCTAAGTCTATTTCACCAAGTGCTGATAACAATTACTTAGCTCTATGTTAAACTTTTCCTTTATTGCTTCATCTTTCAGTTTATGACTATCAATTTTATGTGTAATTGACCTCTTCTGTTGGTTTCTAAATTTTAATCTTATTTTCCCAATGCACAGGTTGTGGTCACTATTAACATCAGCACCTCTGTATGCTCTTACATCTATTAATGATGATCTGAATTGTTGTTTAATACATAGGTGGTCAATTTGATTTGATGTTCTATCATCAGGAGATATCCATGTTGTTTTGTGGATATTTTTACGTGGAAATAATGTCCCACCTATAACTAAATTTTCTATTAAACATAATTCTATTAATCTTTCTCCATTCTGACTTGTTGTATTACAGCCTTCTCTCCCCATCACATGTTCCACTCCTGCGTTATCTTGTCCTACTTTGGCGTTGAAGTCTCCCATTACAATTAAAAGATCGTGTTTTGGTATTTTGTTTATAAGTTGTTGCAGTTGGTTATAAAAATCATCCTTAACTTCATCATCAGCTTCGTTAGTAGGCGCATAACATTGAATAATTGAAAGTCTTCCATGTTTTGTTTTGTATCGTGTTCGTATCAGACGGCTATTTACCGGTTCCCATTCTAATAAACTTCTTGCAGCTTTGTCTGTCATCATTATGCCTACTCCTTCACGGTGTTTTCCATCTTCCCTTCCAGAAAAAACTACTATTTTATTATCAATAGATCTCCTACCTGTTCCAGGCCAGCGCATTTCGCTTAATCCTAAAATATCTAGATCGTATCTGTCCATCTCGCTCGCGACCTGTGCATGTTTCGTCGGAGCGGCCATTGCACCCTATTGGACACCTTTTATCCATCCTCAAGAGACCCCCTTTCTAATTTTTCACAGTTTGGCTTCTTGTGGTCCAATTATAAATTCTACCTACCCTATTGTATATTAATGACGTAACCAACATCTGCGTAAATCCTGACCACTGTTTCTTTTTGCCATTTTATCAAATCAGTGTTTGACTTTCGTGTTTATATGTCTTTGTTTATTTTAGAATAGTTTTTGTCTAACGTGTTGATTTGTGTAAATTTGTTTCTTTTTTGTACCCGATGAAGGCTTTGCCGAAACGTCGTTGTTTGCCTCGTCTCTCTAGTAATTAACTGCAAGATACAATTTTTGTTTATTTTACATGTTCTCCGCAGCTTTTCTCGTGGCTCAGTGTAGTATTTGTTATTATATATATATATTGCTTATCTCCAACTATGAAACTTCTTGAAGTTTTTGTCCCAATTTCTTTCCGTCTTTTTGTTGTTGCGTCAACTAAATCTTCTTTTTTTTTAAATAATCAGTCAAACCTTTAGATTAGAAATATTTGTAACTTCCATAAACAACAGATTTGAAACAAACATTTCTCTACACCTTCAGTGACAGGAGACCGAAGCTTTTGATAGCTCAGATGATGTAGAATTCCTAAACATTTACGAGTTTCAAAAATATCGTTCCTCCAATACTACTTGACATACATACTTATGTACATACAAGCATAACTTTGAAGTTCATATGAAGTATGTCTTGCCGCGATCTGTCACACCTGAGCTCCGGACCTGTGGCCTATATGTAGGTATAACTGCCTGTTTAATAACTTCAGACGTAGCTGACGGCAATAAAATACGGACAGTTACAAAGGTGTCATTCAGGTTCTTGTGGAGTACAAAGGGAGGTAAACTACACAGGTATGTTCAATCTACTTTCACATTTCATGTGTGTTTATGTGCGTGATTGTGTTTATGTGCGTGATTGTGTTTATTGCGCTACTGGCTGACGTGGACAATGAAGAATCTCCTCAATCTCATTCCCTCCTTTAGGCTTTCTGGCTAAACTTGGTTCATGCTATGAAGGCACGAAGTCAAACACCAAAAACAGCTCACATTGTGTCACTATGTTTCTCACATAAACGGCTCCTGATATGACAATTCACTTCATACCCTCCACACGTTCATATCAACGAGATACCGTCTATTTTTACTTCTCACTTTACTATTCTTATTTATCATCTGTCCATGAAGGTCGCAATATTCTTCTATTTGTGGCCCCATTGCTTTTTCCCACTAGACTAAGTGTGTCAATGATAGACTAAGTGTGTCAATGATAGACTAAGTGTGTCAATGATAGACTAAGTGTGACAATGATAGACTAAGTGTGTCAATGATAGACTAAGTGTGACAATGATAGACTAAGTGTGTCAATGATAGACTAAGTGTGACAATGATAGACAAAGTGTGTCAGTGATAGACTAAGCGTGTCAATGATTGACTAAGTGTGTCAATGATAGACTAAGTGTGTCAATGATGAACTAAGTGTGTCAATGATAGACTATTTGTGTCAATGATAGACTAAGTGTGTCAGTGATAGACTAAGCGTGTCAATGATAGACTAAGCGTGTCAATGATAGACTAAGTGTGTCAATGATAGACTAAGCGTGTCAATGATAGACTAAGTGTGTCAATGATAGACTAAGTGTGTCAATGATAGACTAAGTGTGTCAATGATAGACTAAGTATGTCAATGATAGACTAAGTGTGTCAATTATAGAT
Organism: Megaustenia siamemsis; assembly: GCA_032433765.1. Taxonomy (NCBI): domain Eukaryota; kingdom Metazoa; phylum Mollusca; class Gastropoda; order Stylommatophora; family Ariophantidae; genus Megaustenia; species Megaustenia siamemsis. The sequence goes on along the minus strand of JAVIAB010000073.1, from coordinate 106,361,801 downwards.
AAAGTGTGTCAATGATAGACTAAATGTGTCAATGATCCACAGAGTGTGTCAATGATAGACTAAGTGTGTCAATGATAAACTAAGTGTGCCAATGATAGACTAAGTGTGTCAATGATAGACTAAGTGTGTCTATGATAGACAAAGTGTGTCAGTGATAGACTAAGTGTGTCAATGATAAACTAAGTGTGCCAATGATAGATTAAGTGTGCCAATGATAGACTAAGTGTGCCAATGATAGACTAAGTGTGTCAATGATAAACTAAGTGTGCCAATGATAGACTAAGTGTGTCAATGATAAACTAAGTGTTTCAATGATAAACTAAGTGTGTCAATGATAAACTAAGTGTGTCAATGATAAACTAAGTGTGTCAATGATAGACTAAGTGTGTCAATGATAGACTAAGTGTGTCAATGATAGACTAAGCGTGTCAATGATAGCCTAAGTGTGTCAATGATAGACTAAGTGTGTCAATGATAGACTAAGTGTGTCAATGATAAACTAAGTGTGTCAATGATAAACTAAGTGTTTCAATGATAAACTAAGTGTGTCAATGATAAACTAAGTGTGTCAATGATAAACTAAGTGTGTCAATGATCCACAGAGTGTGTCAATGATAAACTAAGTGTGTCAATGATAAACTAAGTGTGCCAATGATAGACTAAGTGTGTCAATGATAGACTAAGTGTGTCAATGATAGACTAAGTGTGTCAATGATAAACTAAGTGTGCCAATGATAGACTAAGTGTGCCAATGATAGACTAAGTGTGTCAATGATAGACTAAGTGTGTCAATGATAAACTGAGTGTGTCAATGATCCACAGAGTGTGTCAATGATAAACTAAGTGTGTCAATGATAAACTAAGTGTGCCAATGATAGACTAAGTGTGCCAATGATAGACTAAGTGTGTCTATGATAGACTTAGTGTGTCAAAATATACTAAGTAGATCAATGGTAGACTGAGTGTGTCAATGATGGACGACATCAATAGATCAAAATCCTATTTTTAAAAAAATGTTTTGTTGATAGATCATCTTACTACACATCGGACATGTCAGTCGGTGCTCAGATCTCCTCCCAGTTATGCCGCTCAGCGTCTGGAGACTGCACTCCAGTTCTATGTTGATTTGTTATTCTTCTGTGTCTCCCTGCCTAGTTCTCCTCTCTAACATCCCCAGTTCTATGTTTGATTTGTTATTCTTCTGTGTCTTCCTGCCTAGTTCTCCTCTCTAACATCCCCAGTTCTATGTTTGATTTGTTATTCTTCTGTGTCTCCCTGCCTAGTTCTCCTCTCTAACATCCCAGTTCTATGTTTGATTTGTTATTCTTCTGTGTCTCCCTGCCTAGTTCTCCTCTCTAACATCCCCAGTTCTATGTTTGATTTGTTATTCTTCTGTGTCTCCCTGCCTAGTTCTCCTCTCTAACATCCCCAGTTCTATGTTTGATTTGTTATTCTTCTGTGTCTTCCTGCCTAGTTCTCCTCTCTAACATCCCCAGTTCTATGTTTGATTTGTTATTCTTCTGTGTCTCCCTGCCTAGTTCTCCTCTCTAACATCCCCAGTTCTATGTTTGATTTGTTATTCTTCTGTGTCTCCCTGCCTAGTTCTCCTCTCTAACATCCCCAGTTCTATGTTTGATTTGTTATTCTTCTGTGTCTTCCTGCCTAGTTCTCCTCTCTAACATCCCCAGTTCTATGTTTGATTTGTTATTCTTCTGTGTCTCCCTGCCTAGTTCTCCTCTCTAACATCCCCAGTTCTATGTTTGATTTGTTATTCTTCTGTGTCTTCCTGCTTAGTTCTCCTCTCTAACATCCCCAGTTCTATGTTTGATTTGTTATTCTTCAGTGTCTCCCTGCCTAGTTCTCCTCTCTAACATCCCCAGTTCTATGTTTGATTTGTTATTCTTCTGTGTCTCCCTGCCTAGTTCTCCTCTCTAACATCCCCAGTTCTATGTTTGATTTGTTATTCTTCTGTGTCTCCCTGCCTAGTTCTCCTCTCTAACATCCCCAGTTCTATGTTTGATTTGTTATTCTTCTGTGTCTCCCTGCCTAGTTCTCCTCTCTAACATCCCCAGTTCTATGTTTGATTTGTTATTCTTCTGTGTCTCCCTGCCTAGTTCTCCTCTCTAACATCCCCAGTTCTATGTTTGATTTGTTATTCTTCTGTGTTTCCCTGCCTAGTTATCCTCTCTCTAACATCCTCAGTTTTAATCTGAAACAGATCCCATTCAATCTCGAGACTTCAACCACTGCTTTCGTGCTCAGCCTCCTTTGTTTCCCTGAGCATACTCATCGAGCCTCACAGAAAGCACACATTTGAGTTTTATTTTTGTTTAGATGTAACATTTTGGAAACAAAATATTGTACTCACTTCTACTGCCAAAATTATTGGTCACAGTTAATGTATTTGATTGGTCCAATGAAATGCTAGGAGACTTGCCCATCTTTCATTATTTCTCAGCTGCATCAGATCATATCATGCTACCAACGTTAACCATTTATTTTAATTTAAACATACAATTTTTTCAACTGCTCTTCTGGCTTGTCCAATTGCCGATCAAGTAGTCAGTTGAAAGTGATGATTACGTCGAATGCGTCTGTGTCCATTTGTAGACTTTGCAACATTTTCATAACTTCGTAAGTGTCAAACATAGTCTTTAAACATTTCAAAAATATAACAACTTATTCTTCTGTCTACTTAAAAAACAAATCTTATTGTAAGTAAAAGTAAAAGTAAAGTACCCCCGTCGTGCCAAGTGGCGTATAGAGAGATATGGTGTTAGTGACCCTATATTTGACAGACCTTCAGCACATGATTTTTGGGGTAATGTGGTCAGTATTGCGCCCGTGCTGCTTTACTTTCCCAGTAAAAAATCCGGTACCCATTTAAGGCTGGGTGAACCTGGAAGCCGTCGGTTGTAATTCATGTATTTATGATTTCGTGTTCATTATAGTGAAAAAAAGCAAAATTAAAGGACTCAGCCTTAATAGCAAAAAAGACAGAAGTAATGGTAACAACAAAGAAAAAGACATCACCTCAGTGCAAAATAAAGACAAGTGGAACAATATTAAAACAGGTAATGAATTTAAATATTTGGGAACTTTGTTAACCTCAGATAAAATGTATGCTAAAATATTAGAGAGGAGAGTAAGATACATAATAGAACCTCAATTAACTAATAATCAATTCGGATTCAGAAAAGGCAAAAGCTGTACTGATGCTATATTTACATTGAGACAACTATGTGAAAAAACAATAGAATATGACAGAAACCTAAATATAGTGTTTATAGATCAGGAAAAAGCGTTTGATCGTGTGGACAGGAACAAACTTTGGCAAACTTTAGAAACATACGGGGTAGCAGGACAACTACTAGAAAATATAATAGCACTATATAAAAACAGTCAAAGTGCCGTCAGAACATCGGAAGGTCTGTCAGAATGGTTTCAGGTTACAACAGGAGTAAGACAAGGATGTGTCCTCTCACCACTCCTCTTCATCATATATATGGACAAAATAAATCAGGAAACAACCAACAACAAGGACAAATCAAATAATAACATAGAGGTAGAAAACTCCAACATCAATGAGCTACTCTTCGCAGATGACCAATGCCTAATATACGAGGATGAAAACCTGCTACAACAGCATTTAACATCTCTAGATAAAAGCTGCACAAACTACAGTATGAAAATTAACACAGCAAAAACAGAGGCTATAAGAATAAGCAAATTAAGACACCCATTAAACACCAAGATCAAAGACAAAGAAATAAAAAAAGTAGAGGAATTCAAGTATTTAGGCACAATGTTCACAGAAGATGGAAAACTAGACAGAGAAATTGACATGAGAATACAAAAGCAAATGCTGTCACATACCAGCTTTCACCATTGTTAAGACATCCAAACATTTCTATGCCAGCTAAACAACAAATGATAAATAGCATCTTCATACCAACTTTGTGCTATGAAAGTCAAACATGGACCCTTTCTAAATCACATTTAAGAAAGATCAATACATGTGAGATGCGATGCTTGAGAAAAGTAACAAACAACACAAGAAGAGATAGAATACCAAATGAAACCATAAGAAAAATGGTAAGAACAAAACCCTGCCAAGAATATATAGAACAACAACAACTTAAATGGTTTGGCCACCTGGTCAGAATGAATCCTCACCAATCACCATCAAGGGCGTTCTTCTCGAGAATGCATGGGAAAAGACCAAGAGGAAGACCCAGAAGAAGATGGATAGATGCAGTGACAGAGACATGTAACAACAAATGAAAATCACTAATTCAGACAATTCGAGCAGCACAAGAACGACAAATGATATAACCACGACATCTTTTAGGTATCAGTGAAAGAGAAAAGAAGAAGAAGTTAACCTCAGACGGAAGATGTACAGAAGAGGTGAGATGCAGAATGACTCAAGCAACAGCAGCTTTCCAAAAAATGAGGAAGATACTATGCAATCCATTTTTGACAATGGAAACAATAAAAAGAGTTCTTAAATGTTATGTAGAGTCAGTCTTAACATATGGATGTGAATTATGGACAATAGGACAACAAACAAGAAAATAACTGGAGTCTGTAGAAATGTGGTTTTTACAGAAGAATGTTGAGTGTACCATGGATAGTTAAGAAGAGTAATAAAAACGTTCTGAAAGAGGCCAAAGCAAAAAAAAGGGCTAATTTCCAATATTAGGAAGAAACAATCATCATCTTTTGGCCATGTAATGAGAAGAGAATAACTGGAATATATTGTGACAACTAGAAAAATTGGGGGACGAAGAGATAGAGAAAAGCAAAAAAGAAAAAAAATACTAGACAGCTTAAGAGAATAGCTTGGCAGAAGATCGACAACATAAATGATAAATAACTGTCGAGATCGAAATTTATGGAGATACATGATCACCTACTCCAGCAGGCCCGGTACGTGATAATGATTTCTTGGCCCACCTGTCAGTAATGAACTAACACGAATTCTTCGCTATATATATATATATATATATATATATATATATATATGTGTGTGTGTGTGTGTGTGTGTGTGTTTGTGCGTGCGTGCGCGCGCGCGTGTGTGTGTGTGTGTGGCTTCACACAGCTTTTTAAAAATTGATTAATTTTACATAAATGTCTTGTAACTTTAATGTGTTGCTTAGCAACCGTCACACCTTCTAGAAGTATTTTTTTGCCCGACAGCTGTTTTCCATTGTTGATATCTGTCTGGTCTCCTGTATATTCCGAGCATCTGTTTATTACATTTATTTTCTCCTCTCACACTAACATTGTTGCTCTCTTTGATTTCATACTTTCAGAATTCGTATACGTTCTTATTCCTCTCCAATATTGTACAATGTTATACAGTACATATTTTTCCGTGACTCTCCTGCCTTCTGCCTCTTTGACAATCCTGCTCTCTCTTTGATCAGATTTATTTTATCGTTATGAATTTACTCTGTCGATTTTGTGCTTTTTATTTTATTTTATTTTATTTTATTTTATTTTTTTTTTTTTGGGGGGGGGAGCTTAATGTTTTCCGTATGGATTTTTATTTTCTTGTTTTCTTGTTTTCTTTCTCCTTTTTTTCAGCGTTTATTTATTTCGTTTTAAACTTAAGATCCACTTTTCTGAGGATTCGAAAGCTCAAACTCAAATAATAATATTATGTACTTAAAACCAATGTGTTTAGTCACTTGACGTTGTGGGATCTGATCACTTGTGGCCATGTTCGATGCGCAATGAAGCTGGCCTTTTGACTAAACGAAACTAAATAAAAAAAAAAAAAACTAAACTAAATATTATAAATACCATTAATCTATCTTGCCTTACTACATTCTTCTTCATCGCTTGCCTGACGACCACTACTCTTCATCTCCAGCCTTAAAAACTTGATGTGGACGCAGACTGTTTTCCATGCCATGACACCAAGCTATCCAGTATTTTCTCTCTTTGTCGTCTGCGATCTCTTTTTCCTTGTATTTTGTCCGTTGTAACCATGTGTTCCAACTTTCCTCTTCTCATGATGTGCCAAAAAAATGTTCGTTGTTTATTTCTGATGTTTTTTTTTAGAAGTTCCCTTTTTGTGTTGGCCTCTTTGAGAATTTCTTTATTGGTCTTTTTAGCTGTCCATGGAACTTTCAACATTCTTCTGAGAAATCCCATCTCTGTGGCATCTAATCGTCTTTTCATTTGTTTGTCTACTGTCCATGATTCGCTTCCATAGGTCAGAATTGGTTCTATATAGCACCGATGAACTCTATTTCTCACTTCTATTGACAAAGATTTGTTGCATAAAATATTTTTCATTTTGTGAAATGCTATTAATATAGTGATGACATTAGGTACTTGATATTGTTAAATAACTCTGTCCAGAGTTGCAAAATGATTTAGATATTACAGCGTTAATGACAAAATCTAATACGTCATCCAGAAGAGATGCCGTAAGTCAGCAAGGGGACTGAAAGCGATCAGAGACTCATAACTGACTGTTTCCGCCAGGATCGGTGAACCAAAACTATTCAGATCCTTCTCCATTTCTTCGCGGAGCCAATAGAAACAGACGAACCAGTCTATCCTGGCCAAGTGAGTAGAAATCCAAAGGGAAGGCAAACCTGGTACTCAATAACGTCATGATGAAGTCCGATGTATTGGGCCGAAAGTACAAATATCACAACTGAACTGTAAACTCCAACACAACTCATCTACAACAATTTAACGCAGTTTTAAGGCGGCCGACGAAAACATCTACCTTCTCCTTTAGCTGTCGAGTGAAATCAGAATAAAGGGGTACGTCATCAATTGAGGCTGCAGAGAAAGAGGATGACCAATGGAGAAATAAATGTCATGTGCATGGAAGTGATTGAAACAAAGATATTCAAAGACTACGACTAATGAAAGACTATGACTAATGAAATACTGCGGCTAATGAAAGACTGCAACTAATGAAAGGCTGCAACTAATGAAAGACTATGACTAATGAAAGACTGCGACTAATGAAAGACAATAACTAATGAAAGACTGCGGCTAATGAAAGACTGCGACTTATGAAAGACTGCGACTAATAAAAGACTGCGACTAATGAAAGACTGCAACTTATAATGAAAGACTGCGGCTAATGAAAGACTGCGACTAATGAAAGACTGCGGCTAATGAAAGACTGCAAGTCAAAATATCAGTCATTATTAATGAAACGAAGTCAAATTCACGTTGTAGGTCAAAGTACAAACCCCTGGTCGTACACCAAACTCCTAAGTTGTGAATTGGTTATTTGTGTGTCCCTTTTCAAACTGCTCCAGTTTAGTCTGGGAATTCCAGATCTGCCAACACTAACTCTAACGGGATTCAACAAAATCTACTTTCAAACATTCGCCTGAGGTAATAGCCAATAGTAGACAAAAAAGGAATTGAAGTCAACGGTCACAACATAAATAATTTGCGATATGCGGATGACAGTCTTAATAGCAGAGACAGAGAATGAAACTACAAGAAATGATAGACATAATAGTGAAAGAAAGCAACAAGAAAGGTCTCAGTCTGAATAGTAAGAAAACAGAAGTAATGGTTATATCGAAGAAACAATCACCACCATCATGCAGTATAAAAATAAACGAGACAAATCTGAAACAAGTGCAACGTTTCAAATACTCGGGCACAATAATAACATCAGATGGGAGATGCACCACAGAAATAAAAAGCAGAATAGCTCAGGCCAAAATGGCATTTCAGAAAATGAAAAATATCTTATGCAACAAATCTATGTCAATAAAAATGAGAAAGAGAGTTCATCGGTGCTATATAGAACCAATTTTGACCTATGGAAGCGAATCATGGACAGTAGACAAACAAATGAAAAGACGATTAGAGGCCACAGAGATGGGATTTCTCAGAAGAATGTTGAAAGTTCCCTGGACAGCTAAAAAGACCAATGAGGAAGTTCTCAAAGAGGCCAACACAAAAAGGGAGCTCTTAAAAAACATCAGAAAGGAGCAATCAACAATTTTCGGGCACATCATGAGAAGAGAAAAGTTGGAATACTTGGTTACAACTGGCAAAATAAAAGGAAAGAGAGATCACGGGCGACAAAGAGAGAAAATACTGGATAGATTGGCGTCATGGCATGGAAAACAGTCAACAACAGAACTGATACGATGCACTGTAGATAGAAGATTGTGGAGGGACATGATCGCCAACACCAACCGGTACGGCACATGATGATGAATAGCCAATGGTTAGATGCAGAATGTCTCAGGCAAAAGCAACTTTCCAAAAATGAGGAAGATACTATGCAATCCATTTTTGACAATAGAAACAAGAAAAAGTTCTTAAATATTATGTAGAACCAGTCTTAGCATATGGATATGAAGCATGGACAATAGGACAACAGACAAGAAAATCACTGGAGTCTGGAGAAATGTGGTTTTACAGAAGAATGTTGAGAATACCATTGACAGCTAAGAAGAGTGATGAAAACGTTATGAAAGAGGCCAAAGCAAAAAGAGAGCTAATTTCCAATATTAGGAAAAACAATCATAATTTTTTGGCTTTGTAATGAGAAGAGAATAACTGGAATATATTGTGACAGCTAGAAAAATTGAGGGACGAAGAGACAGAGGCGAAGAGAGAAGATACTAGACAACTTAAGAGAATGGCTTGGCAGAAGGTCAACAAAAGAAATGATAAATAACTGTCGAGATCGCAAGTTGTGGAGAGACATGATCACCTACGCCAGCAGGCTTGGTACTTGATGATGAATAGCCAATGAATTAATACTTATAAGAGGTCATTCCGACTACAGGTAGTACTTACATAGACGTGGCGGCAATAATCTATCAGAAGTGGCTCATTAATAGCAGATGTGTGAGTGTGTGTGGGGTGAGGGTGTATTCCCTGGTTGACTAAGTGTTGTTGGAAATAATATCCACTGACGTCAACCGATGGGCACTTCACTGACGGATATTGACAAAGCGGACAAAGGTTTATAAAATATTTGCTTTAAGCAAATAGCGGACAATTTCCAAGAGAAAAGGAAACTATACACATGGAAAAGCCCTGGAGATGGGAAGAGGAATCAAATAGATTACATAATGATAAAAGAAAGGTTCCGTAACAGCGTAAAGAAAGCCAAAACCTACCCAGGAGCAGATATTAATTCTGATCACAATCCTGTAATGATTAAAATGAAAATCAAACTAAAGAGAAACAAGCAAAAATCTGATTCATCAACAAACCCACTCGACATAACAGCTTTAAATCAAAAAGATATTAAAGATACCTATACAATACAAGTAAAGAACACATACCAGAAGCTGCTAGAGGAAGGAATTGAACAATACAGAAGAGAAAATCCTGATGAAAAAGTAACAACCAAATGGCAATGCATAAAGAAAAGCATACAAAAAGCCTGCGACACCTTACCCAAAAGAGAAAGAACAAAAAACAAAAATGGATAACTAACACCATCTTAGAAAAAATGGAAGAAAGGAGACAAGCGAAGAACACTGCCCAATACAATAAAATAGATAATGAGATACGCAAAATGTGCAAAAAGGCAAAAGAAGACTGGCTCAGCCAAAAATGTAGAGAAATAGAAACTATGGAAAGCAACAAGACCTAAGAGGAATGCACACAGAAATAAAGAGAATGACTAATAAAAATAAAAAAGCCACAGAAGGTGGATGCATTGTAGACAAAAAAGGAAAAATGCTAACAGACAATAAGGATATCATAGATAGATGGCAGGAATATATAACAGAACTATTTCATGATCAAAGGGACAAGAAACCAGTTATAAAATGTACATCAGGCTATAAAATCTTAAAATCTGAGGTGGAAAAAGCTATAAAAACAATGAAAAGGGGAAAAGCAGCAGGACCTGAAAGCATACAGATAGAGATGATACAGGCACTTGAAGATTTTGGCATTGAAGTGATTACAGACATATGCAACGACATATACCACACAGGATACATACCAAATGAACTAAAAACATCAACTTTCATTGCATTGCCTAAAAAGAATGGTGCAGTTGAATGCAGTGACTTTAGAACAATAAGCCTAATGAGCCATGTTACAAAAATCTTGCTAAAAGTTATACAAGGAAGGATTCAGAATAAAATCAATACTGAATTAGATGAGCAGCAATTTGGATTTAGGAAAAATAGCGGGACAAAGAAGCCATATTCTGCATGAGAACATTAATCGAAAAATACACAGAAGTAAACAAACCAATATATGCCTGCTTCATAGACTACACCAAAGCTTTTGATAGAGTACACCACAAACAACTTATAGAATGCCTAAAAGAGATACATCTAGATGACATGGATATACGACTAATATGCAATCTATACTGGGAGCAAACAGCAATAATAAAATATAACAAAGAGTTCTCTACACCATTGATATAAAAAGAGAGTAAGACAAGGATGCATCCTATCACCAAGCTTGTTCAATCTATACACTGAGCAAATCTTTAAAAACATCATAGAGATGCCAGCCTACAAATTAATGGAAAGATAATCAATAACCTAAGATATGCTGACGATACTGTACTACTAGCAGAAAATCCTAAAGACCTACAACAATTACTTAATGAAATAAACACGACAAGCAAAAAATATGGACTAGATATGAATATCAAAAAGACTAAAACTATGATCATAAACAAAGAAAATACTCAAAACCAACAAGTGGATATCAAAGTTGAAGGAATAGACCTGGAGACAGTTCAGAACTATAACTACCTGGACATACTATAACCAGTGATAGAAAATGTACAACTGAAATAAACAAAAGAATAGGAATGGCAAAAAGTAATTTTAATGTCATGAAGGACATACTAACATCAAAACAAATAACACCAGAGCTAAAACTAAGAATAGCAAAATGTTACATCTTCTCAATATTCCTATATGGTGCTGAAACATTGACATTAGACAAGAAAACAGAACAGAGAATTGAAGCCTTTGAAATGTGGATATATAGAAGAATAGTGAATTGGATGAAGGAAAAGAAAACAAATGACAAAGTCTTAAAACAACTAAAAAGAAAAGAGAACTTCTGAACACAATTAGAACAAGACAAATGCGATTCTTAGGCCATGTTAAAAGACACAACAGCTACTGAAAGTGATCCTGGAGGGGAAAATACAAGGTAAAAGAGGCAGAGGCAGACCAAGATTAACATGGACGAGTAACATCAAAAGATGGACAAATCAACCGATGACAACCTGCACCATCAAAGCAAGAGATAGAGCAAAATGGCGCTCCATGGTAGCCAACCTTCGTTGCGGAGACGGCACTCAATGATGATGAAATAGCGGACAGAGCAAATTGAAGAATGCGTCCTGTATAATGGACACCACATTAAACAAATAACACCAGAACTAAAACTAAGAATAACAAAATGTTACACCTTCCCAATATTCCTGTATGGTGCAGAAAAATGGACATTAGGCAAAAAATCATAATAGAAAATTGAAGCTATTGAAATGTGGATTTATAGAAGAATAGGTAGAATTGGATGGAAAGAAAAGAAAAACAAACGATGAAGTCTGAGAACAACTAAAATGAACAGAGAACTACTAAACACAATTAGAACAAGACAAATGAAATTTTTGGGGCATGTTAAAAGACACAGCAGCCTACTAAAAGAAATATTGGAAGGGAAAATACAAGGTAAAAGAGGCAGAGGTAGACCAAGACTAACATGGACGAGTAACATCAGAGATGGACAAGTTAGCCTATGATAATCTGCACCATCAAAGCAAGAGACAGAGTGAAATGGTGCTCCATGGTAGCCAACCTTCGATGCGGAGACGGCACTCAATGATGATGATGACGATGATGATGATGATGATGATGATGGACATGTGACCATTTCCAAATTGTATTAAACCATAGCCATTAATAAAAGTGAGCTTGAGAGCTGAAAGGGAAACCTCAAAACATCCTTACTAGCTTGATGTTTTCAGCCATAGAAGTTATAGACGGCCTTCTTTCTGCACACAACCGTCCTTGTTCGCAAGGCTGAATACGTCACCCTAGTAACTGGTTTTCTGGGGTTTCTCTTTCAGCTCTTATGCCTACTTCTATAGATGGCGATAGCTTAAATAGGCAACAATGATAGATAGACAGACAGACAGACAGACAGACAGACAGACAGATAGATAGACAGACAGACAGACAGACAGACAGACAGACAGACAGACAGACAGACAGACAGACAGACAGACAGATAGATAGATAGATAGATAGATAGATAGATAGATAGATAGATAGATAGATAGATAGATAGATAGATAGATAGATAGATAGATAGATAGATAGATAGATAGATAGATAGATAGATAGATAGATAGATAGATAGATAGATAGATAGATAGATAGATAGATAGATAGATAGATAGATAGATAGATAGATAGATAGATAGATAGATAGATAGATAGATAGATAGATAGATAGATAGATAGATAGATAGATAGATAGATTGATACAATTTATGGAAGTATCTGTACCGTTAAAAAAAAACACAATAGACAAGTCCGACGCTGGGCCCAGAGCTCTCCTTCATGCAAGACGTGTAAGCACGATAATACTCTTCTTTCTGTCATCAAACGTATCCTATGACACCTTTCTTCTCTCTGTGACATCAAACTTATTCTATGACACCTTTCTTCTCTCTGTGACATCAAACGTATCCTATGACACCTTTCTTCTCTCTGTGATATCAAACGTATCCTATGACACCTTTCTTCTCTCTGTGATATCAAACGTATCCTATGACACCTTTCTTCTCTCTGTGATATCAAACGTATCCTATGACACCTTTCTTCTCTCTGTGATATCAAACTTATCTTATGACACCTTTCTTCTCTCTGTGACATCAAACTTATTCTATGACACTTTTCTTCTCTCTGTGACATCAAACGTATCCTATGACACCTTTCTTCTCTCTGTGATATCAAACTTATCTTATGACACCTTTCTTCTCTCTGTGACATCAAACTTATTCTATGACACTTTTCTTCTCTCTGTGACATCAAACGAATCCTATGACACCTTTCTTCTCTCTGTGACATCAAACTTATTCTATGACACTTTTCTTCTCTCTGTGACATCAAACTTATCCTATGACACCTTTCTTCTCTCTGTGACATCAAACTTATCCTATGACACCTTTCTTCTCTTTGTGACATCAAACTATCCTATGACATCTTTCTTCTCTCTCTGACATCAAACTTATCCTATGTCATCTTTCTTCTCTCTCTGGCATCAAACTTATCCTATGACCCCTTCCATATTGAGTCCTGGTGTTCCTTTCCTCATCGCTAAAATCGACAGATCACTTTGAACGGCCTAATTTTTTTCTTTTCTAAGTGTTATTTGTTCATTGTGCTGTTTGTCATGTTCCATAGCAGTGTCTTTTTTTCCCTTTGTTTTGTTATTTTACACAGAAAAGCTGCCAATATTCCGTTATTGTTTTTCTAAATTTATATTTCTGTTCCTGCTAGTTAGGCACCAATGGGCAGGTGCATATGGGTAGGGATAAGTAAAATTATTTTCTTCAAATTAAAAGAGAGAGAGAGAGAGGGGGGGGGAGGAAGGGAGGGAGAAATATCTAGAAAGATAAAGAGAGATAAAGAGATATAGAGATATAGAGATAAAGAGATAAAGAGATAGAGAGAGAGAAAGATAAAGAGGTAGATAGAGAAAGATAAAGAGGTAGAGGGATAAAGATAGAGATAAAGAGATAGAGATAGAGGTAAAGTGGGAGATAAAGAGATAGAGAGAATTCAAGAAATAAAGAGCTAGAGGGAGATAAATATATATATATATATATATATATATATATATATATATATAATATATATATATATGTATAGAGAGAGAGAGAGCTAGAGAGAGATAAAGAGAGATAAAGAGAGATAAAGAGAGATACAGAGAGATAAAGAGATAGAGAGAGATACAGAGAGAGAAAGAGAGATACAAAACTAGAGAACTAATTGTAAAGTTTTTATCTGCTAAATTCACCCGACGGCTGATCCTCTTTATTATCCATTGTTAATCTGATGATGGACTTCCGTTGTAAGATGGTGGACCTAGGTCACGTTCTCTTTATCGCTGCAGAAAGTGCATTCGGGATCTGATTAATTTCGGTTCTCCATTGCACTTTTCTGCGTTAAAGTAAAGATGATGATCTACTTATTACATCTTCGCCGCTAAAGCGAAGTCGTACGCCGGCAACAGTCCCTTTTGACAAATCAAGTGTTGTGAATGAGACCTTCCACCGTCTAGACTTGATCTGCGCTTTACGTCACATTGGTGCTGTTCATGGCCGTTGTTTGGAATTCTTTGATGCAAGTTATTTCCATGTTACACATTAATGTAAACTACATCGTCAGCCGCAGTTTTATCTCTTTAGGGAATTTGCTCCGTGTTTGTTTGGTCGTAGGCTGCTATCACTAGAGTAATCAGAAATCTAACGGGAGCGAAATTGTGTGTACGACATTGGTGTGTGCTACGTCATCGTAATGGCTCATCGTACATCCCTAGACCGGCCGTACGCTAATCTTACGGTCTGTTGTTTGATGCGCGACAAGGATAATCTGACGATTAACTGTATGTCTATATTTTCGGAATTGGAGTCAACAACGATGGCCTAACATCATCAAGCGCTATACATTAAAAAAAAAATACGACGATCATCATTTTCAAGAGGACGTGAACTCCCGGTATATGGTGGATAATCGGCGGGATAATTGAAGGCTATGCATGAAAAGTGTTCCTTGTTGCAGTTTCCACATATCAAAGTCCAGCTTGTTGCAGGAGCTACTGAGTTAAGTGCTCTGAGCACACCGTGAGCTGTGTGTCTCATCCGTTTTGATCATGTTTCGATATTCCAATTGTTTACGATGAATGATGATGCTATCGTATGACAGGGAACAGTTGGTTGTGTTCACTTTCTGCGCGGTTTCGCCTTATATCTTTTGACGTGTGCTGAGACTGCTACGATGGGGACTACAGTTACCTTTCTTTGTTTGGGAGATGAGATTCGGATGATTACGCTGGCACGGGCGGTTGAGCAATTATGGATTTTAATTCGTTGCAGTGATACCGGGGCCTTCCATAAACAAATAACCAAATGTTAATCTGATATAGATGTTGATGCGATGTGTTGTATATTACAATAACCCGTATTATTTACGCCTTTCAGCAAATAACATCCGACTTAAACATATTTTTTGTATCAATTTGCCTTCCATTCTAGGGCCCTATTCGCTTGACCAGATTGATTAGTTAATTTTCAAGTCCATTACGAGAAGGTGTATGATCTTGACCAAATTTGGTTCGCTGAAGAGCAGACTGCTATGGGTCTCTAAGTATTTTCAACTCAGTTGTTGTTGGGCATCTTTAATCTGTAACTTATTCTCTTGATTATATAAAGAAGCAAAGGTTGAGTTGTTTGGGCATGACCAACGCCAGGAAACTTCCTCAACGGGGAATAAACAGCTTGAGAAGAACAAGAAAATTAGAACACACAGAGAATATTTTATTCTATTCTATTCTATTCTATTCTATTCTATTCTATTCTATTCTATTCTATTCTATTATAATCTGCTCTATTCTATTCTATTATAATCTGCTCTATTCTATTCTATTATAATCTGCTCTATTCTATTCTATTATAATCTGCTCTATTCTATTCTATTATAATCTGCTCTATTCTATTCTATTCTATTCTATTCTATTCTATTCTATTCTATTATAATCTGCTCTAATCTATTCTATTCTATTCTATTCTATTATAATCTGCTCTATTCTATTCTATTCTATTCTATTCTATTCTATTATAATCTGCTCTATTCTATTCTATTCTATTCTTTTCTATTCTATTCTATTCAACGACGACTCCATGAAGGTAGCAGACAAGGGTAAAGACATCAAGATACATAGAGATGTGAAGCTGCTGTAAAGCTGATGATAATAATGACAATTTAAATAAGAGAGAGAGAGAGAGAGAGAGAGAGAAACAAGTGGTATGGTAACAACTTTATGTAGGTGAGAAACAAAACAAAAGTCGAACGACGTTTCGCCCAAGTAGGCCTTCTGCTGCAACAATAAACAACACGTAGAAGTAGCAGACATCACGATGTAATCACGAGTGAGTACACTGTAGAGCATTGACCGGAACACGCAATCTTCTCCGCGACGCTAAAAGCCAACATAAATGTAAGATAAGTAAGGACTTGGTAACAGCAAAAGATGGCCTAATGAGAATCAATATTCCTCTTGAACGCCAAACAAACCGGAGTTATCTTCAACTAAAAATTATATTGCTTTAACGAAAATAAGTAACAAGTAAAGTAAAGTGCCCCGTCATGCCAAGTGGCCTATAAGGAATATGGTGTTAGTGACCATAATTTTTATAGACCTTCAGCACATGACTTTTGGGGTAATGTAATCGGTATCACGCACGTGCTGCTTTTACTTTCCCAGAAAAAAAATCCGGTACCAGTCTAAGGCTGGTGAAAATGGAAGCTGTCGATCAGGGTCGAACCCGACCTGTTATCCCTAGTAGTCCGGTACACTAACCACTGAGCTATCGCGGTTCCCTATAACGAAAATGGCTACTGCTTAATGACATCGCTTTTTGTAAGCTGCGGAAAACTTAATTAAAAACAGATTAATAAAAAAAAAAATGAAAGAAAAGAAAGTATTCATTTTGGAAATATCGCCTTCGCCTTCTCAAAGAATTCCACAGTGTTCACCCAGTAAGCCACATTGAAAGAGGACCGCTATTGCTCCAGCCTTGAATCTGGCGGTGAAAGCAATGTTTCTCCTCTCAGTTAGGCTAGATTTCTTCAGATAAGAGCTAAGCAAATACCAGAACGAACGCCCCTATTTGGGTCGACGTCAATGCTTTCTGCAAACATAATACAGGATTTATTGTTTGCCTTCGATTCCCCCGCCCCGCCCGCAGTGCAGCTCGCTTCACTAACAGGTCTCACTCTGAATTATTCAACTGTGAAGTTAAGGCCACGCATTCCGGCCCGATTAAACCCATACACTTGTTTTTATATTCACAGATTGAATTAAGAGTATTTTATAAAAATATATACTTATTCAGTATCTTCTACTGAACATGTCATGTCTTGTAAGAAA